>JANSJX010000014.1:0-407630 GCA_026168455.1 Theocolax elegans | reverse complement strand
AGATGCAAATAACAGATAAAAAATTTTTGAACCAGTGGCTTCTACGAGGAAGACATGGGGTATATGCCCACCGATAGCAAAGTTTAATAAGTGCCACATATACAGGTAGCCCCCTAACGCACTTACATAGAACTATCTTAATCGTCAGACGTATGTACACACCTAAACCGGCTAAGAAGTCGAAATTTTCAAATTTTAGATTACGTTCCATAGCCGGTTGCTTTGAATTCAAATGAATTTTTTCACGTAATAAACACGTATAAACAGGCTAAGAAGTCCAAATTTTCAATTTTTCGATTTAGTTCCATAGCCGGGTGCATTGAATAAACATACATTTTTACACGTATGTACACCATAAACCAGCTATAAGTCCAAATTTTCATATTTTAGATTTCATTCCATAGCCGGGTGCTTTGAATTTAGTTGCATTTTTCACGTATAAACACGTATAAAAAGACTAAGAAGTCCAAATTTTCAAATTTTTCGATTTCGTTCCATAGCCGGGTGCACTGAGTAACATGTAATTTTACACGTATATACACGCATAAACCGGCAAAGAAGTTCAAATTTCAAATTTTTAGATTACGTTCCATAGCCGGGTGCTTTGAATTCAAATGAATTTTTTCACGTATAAACACGTATAAACAGGCTAAGAAGTCCAAATTTTCAAATTTTCGATTTAGTTTCCATAGCCGGGTGCATTGAATAAACATACATTTTTACACGTATGTACACACATAAACCAGCTATAAGTCCAAATTTTCAAATTTTTAGATTTCGTTCCATAGCCGGGTGGATTAAAATATCATGCAATATTACACGTATATACACGCATAAACCGGCTCAAAAGTCCAAATTTTCAAATTTTTAGTTTTCGTTCCAAAGCCGGGTGGATTGAATTAACATTCATTTTTACACGTATATACACACCTAAACCGGCTAATAAGTCAAAATTTTCAAATTTTTAGATTTCGTTCCAATGTCGGGTGCTTTGAATTCAAATGAATTTTTTACGTATAAACACGTATAAACAGGCTAAGAAGTCCAAATCTTCAAATTTTTCGATTTCGTTCCATAGCCAGGTGCATTGAATAAACATACATTTTTACACGTATGTACACACATAAACCGGCTAAGAAGTCCAACTTTTCATATTTTTAGATTTCATTCCATAGTCGGGTGCTTTGAATTCAAATGCTTTTTTTCACGTATAAACACATATAAATCGGCTATGAAGTCCAAATTTTCAAATTATTAGATTTCATTACATAGCCCGGTGATTTGAATTTAGTTGCATTTTTCACGTATAAACACGTATAAACCGGTTAAGAAGTCCAAATCTTCAAATTTTTCGACATCATTCCATAGCCGGGTGCATTGAATAACATGCAATATTACACGTATATACACGCATAAACCGGCTATGAAGTCCAAATTTTCAAATTTTTAGATTTCGTTCCATAGCCCGGTGCTTTGAATTCAAATGCATTTTTTCACTTATAAACACATATAAACAGGCTACGAAGTCCAAATTTTCAAATTTCTAGATTTCGGTCCATAGCCCGGTGCTTTGAATTAAATGCTTATTTCACTTATAAACACATATAAACCGGCTAAGAAGTCCAAACTTTCGAATTTTTAGATTTCGTTCCATAGCCGGGTGGATTGAAATAACATGCAATATTACACGTATACACACGCATAAACCGGCTAAGGAGTCCAAATTTTCGAATTTTTAGATTTCGTTCCATAGCCGGGTGCTTTGAATTCAAATGCATATTTTCACGTATAAACACTTAAAACCAGCTAAGAATTAGAATATTCAAATTTTTCGATTTCGTTCCATAGCCGGGTGCACTGAATTAACATAAATTTTTACACGTATGTACACACATTAACCAGCTAAGAAGACCAAATTTTCATATTTTTAGATTTCGTTCCATAGCCGGGTGGATTGAAATAACATGCAATATTACACGTATATACACGCATAAACCGGCTAAGAAGTCCAAATTTTCAAATTTTTCGATTTCGTTCCGTAGCCGGGTGCATTGAATAAACATACATGTTTACACGTATGTACACACCTAAACCGGCTAAGAAGTCGAAATTTACAAATTTCTGATTTCGTTCCATAGTCGGGTCGATTGATTTAACATGCATTTTTGCACGTATGTGCGAGCATAAACCGGTTAAGAAGCCGAAATTTTCAAATTTTTAGATTACGTTCCATAGCCGGGTGCTTTGAATTCAAATGCATATTTTCACGTATAAACACTTAAAACCAGCTAAGAATTCGAATATTCAAATTTTTCGATTTCGTTCCATAGCCGGGTGCACTGAATTAACATAAATTTTTACACGTATGTACACACATTAACCAGCTAAGAAGACCAAATTTTCAAATTTTTAATTTTGTTCCAAAGCCGGGTGGATTGAATTAACATTCATTTTTACACGTATATACACACCTAAACTGGCTAATAAGTCAAAATTTTCCGGTGCTTTGAATTCAAATACATTTTTTCACGTATAAACACTTAGAAACAGGCTAAGAAGTCCAAATTTTCAAATTTTTCGATTTCGTTCCATAGCCGGGTGCATTTAATAAACATACATTTTTACAAGTATGTACACACATAAACCAGCTAACAAGTCTAAATTTTCATATTTTTAGATATCGTTCCATAGCCGGGTGCTTTGAATTCAAATGCTTTTATTCACGTATAAACACATATAAAACTGCTAAAAAGTCCAAATTTTCAAATTTTTAGATTTCGTTCCATAGCCCGGTGCTTTGAATTCAAATCCATTTTTTCACGTATAAACACTTATAAACAGGCTATGAAGTCCAAATTTTCAAAATTTTTAGATTTCGTTCCAATGTCGGGTGCTTTGAATTCAAATGAATTTTTTACGTATAAACACGTATAAACAGGCTAAGAAGTCCAAATCTTCAAATTTTTCGATTTCGTTCCATAGCCGGGTGCATTGAATAAACATACATTTTTACACGTATGTACACACATAAACCGGCTAAGAAGTCCAAATTTTCATATTTTTAGATTTCATTCCATAGTCGGGTGCTTTGAATTCAAATGCTTTTTTTCACGTATAAACACATATAAATCGGCTATGAAGTCCAAATTTTCAAATTTTTAGATTTCATTACATAGCCCGGTGATTTGAATTTAGTTGCATTTTTCACGTATAAACACGCATAAACCGGCTATGAAGTCCAAATTTTCAAATTTTTAGATTTCGTTCCATAGCCCGGTGCTTTGAATTCAAATGCATTTTTTCACTTATAAACACATATAAACCGGCTATGAAGACCAAATTTTCAAACTGTTAGATTTCGTTCCATAGCCCGGTGCTTTGAATTAAATGCTTATTTCACTTATAAACACATATAAACCGGCTAAGAAGTCCAAACTTTCGAATTTTTAGATTTCGTTCCATAGCCGGGTGGATTGAAATAACATGCAATATTACACGTATACACACGCATAAACCGGCTAAGGAGTCCAAATTTTCGAATTTTTAGATTTCGTTCCATAGTCGGGTGCTTTGAATTCAAATGCTTTTTTTCACGTATAAACACATATAAAACTGCTAAAAAGTCCAAATTTTCAAATTTTTAGATTTCGTTCCATAGCCCGGTGCTTTGAATTCAAATCCATTTTTTCACGTATAAACACGTATAAATAGGCTAAGAAGTCCAAATTTTCATATTTTCAGATTTCGTTCAATTGCCGGGTGGATTGAATTCAAATGCTTTTTTTCTCTTATAAACACTTATAAAACAGCTAAGGATTCAAATTTTAAAATTTTGAGATTTCTTTCCATAGCCGGGTGCATAGAATAAACATACATTTTTACACGTATGTACACACATAAACCAGCTAAGAAGTCCAAATTTTCAAATTTTTAGATTTCGTTCCATAGCCGGGTGGATTAAAATATCATGCAATATTACACGTATATACACGCATAAACCGGCTCAAAAGTCCAAATTTTCAAATTTTTAGTTTTCGTTCCAAAGCCGGGTGGATTGAATTAACATTCATTTTTACACGTATATACACACCTAAACCGGCTAATAAGTCAAAATTTTCAAATTTTTAGATTTCGTTCCGTAGCCCGGTGCTTTGAATTCAAATGAATTTGTCACGTATGAATACATATAAACCGGCTATCAAGTCCAAATTTTCAAATTTTCAGATTTCATTACATAGCCCGGTGCTTTGAATTCAAATACATATTTTCACTTATAAACACACCTAAACCGGCTAATAAGTCAAAATTTTCCAATTTTTAGATTTCGTTCCATAGCCGGGTGGATTAAAATAACATGCAACATTACACGTATATACACGCATAAACCGGCTAAGAAGTCCTAATTTTCAAATTTTTCGATTTCGTTCCGTAGCCGGGTGCATTGAATAAACATACATTTTTACACGTATGTACACACCTAAACCGGCTAAGAAGTCGAAATTTTCAAATTTTTAGATTACGTTCCATAGCCGGGTGCTTTGAATTCAAATGAATTTTTTCACGTATAAACACGTATAAACAGGCTAAGAAGTCCAAATTTTCAAATTTTTCGATTTAGTTCCATAGTCGGGTGCATTGAATAAACATACATTTTTACACGTATGTACACACATAAACCAGCTATAAGTCCAAATTTTCAAATTTTTAGATTTCGTTCCATAGCCGGGTGGATTAAAATATCATGCAATATTACACGTATATACACGCATAAACCGGCTCAAAAGTCCAAATTTTCAAATTTTTAGTTTTCGTTCCAAAGCCGGGTGGATTGAATTAACATTCATTTTTACACGTATATACACACCTAAACCGGCTAATAAGTCAAAATTTTCAAATTTTTAGATTTCGTTCCGTAGCCCGGTGATTTGAATTCAAATGAATTTGTCACGTATAAATACATATAAACCGGCTATCAAGTCCAAATTTTCAAATTTTCAGATTTCATTACATAGCCCGGTGCTTTGAATTCAAATACATATTTTCACTTATAAACACACCTAAACCGGCTAATAAGTCAAAATTTTCCAATTTTTAGATTTCGTTCCATAGCCGGGTGGATTAAAATAACATGCAACATTACACGTATATACACGCATAAACCGGCTAAGAAGTGCTAATTTTCAAATTTTTCGATTTCGTTCCGTAGCCGGGTGCATTGAATAAACATACATTTTTACACGTATGTACACACCTAAACCGGCTAAGAAGTCGAAATTTTCAAATTTTTAGATTACGTTCCATAGCCGGGTGCTTTGAATTCAAATGAATTTTTTCACGTATAAACACGTATAAACAGGCTAAGAAGTCCAAATTTTCAAATTTTTCGATTTAGTTCCATAGCCGGGTGCATTGAATAAACATACATTTTTACACGTATGTACACACATAAACCAGCTATAAGTCCAAATTTTCATATTTTTAGATTTCATTCCATAGCCGGGTGCTTTGAATTTAGTTGCATTTTTCACGTATAAACACGTATAAAAAGACTAAGAAGTCCAAATTTTCAAATTTTTCGATTTCGTTCCATAGCCGGGTGCACTGAGTAACATGTAATTTTACACGTATATACACGCATAAACCGGCAAAGAAGTTCAAATTTTCAAATTTTTAGATTACGTTCCTTAGCCGGGTGCTTTGAATTCAAATGAATTTTTTCACGTATAAACACGTATAGACAGGCTAAGAAGTCCAAATTTTCAAATTTTTCGATTTAGTTCCATAGCCGGGTGCATTGAATAAACATACATTTTTACACGTATGTACACACATAAACCAGCTGTAAGTCCAAATTTTCAAATTTTTAGATTTCGTTCCATAGCCGGGTGGATTGAATTAACATTCATTTTTACACGTATATACACACCTAAACCGGCTAATAAGTCAAAATTTTCAAATTTTTAGATTTCGTTCCGTAGCCCGGTGATTTGAATTCAAATGAATTTGTCACGTATAAATACATATAAACCGGCTATCAAGTCCAAATTTTCAAATTTTCAGATTTCATTACATAGCCCGGTGCTTTGAATTCAAATACATATTTTCACTTATAAACACACCTAAACCGGCTAATAAGTCAAAATTTTCCAATTTTTAGATTTCGTTCCATAGCCGGGTGGATTAAAATAACATGCAACATTACACGTATATACACGCATAAACCGGCTAAGAAGTGCTAATTTTCAAATTTTTCGATTTCGTTCCGTAGCCGGGTGCATTGAATAAACATACATTTTTACACGTATGTACACACCTAAACCGGCTAAGAAGTCGAAATTTTCAAATTTTTAGATTACGTTCCATAGCCGGTTGCTTTGAATTCAAATGAATTTTTTCACGTATAAACACGTATAAACAGGCTAAGAAGTCCAAATTTTCAAATTTTTCGATTTAGTTCCATAGCCGGGTGCATTGAATAAACATACATTTTTACACGTATGTACACACATAAACCAGCTATAAGTCCAAATTTTCATATTTTTAGATTTCATTCCATAGCCGGGTGCTTTGAATTTAGTTGCATTTTTCACGTATAAACACGTATAAAAAGACTAAGAAGTCCAAATTTTCAAATTTTTCGATTTCGTTCCATAGCCGGGTGCACTGAGTAACATGTAATTTTACACGTATATACACGCATAAACCGGCAAAGAAGTTCAAATTTTCAAATTTTTAGATTACGTTCCATAGCCGGGTGCTTTGAATTCAAATGAATTTTTTCACGTATAAACACGTATAAACAGGCTAAGAAGTCCAAATTTTCAAATTTTTCGATTTAGTTCCATAGCCGGGTGCATTGAATAAACATACATTTTTACACGTATGTACACACATAAACCAGCTATAAGTCCAAATTTTCAAATTTTTAGATTTCGTTCCATAGCCGGGTGGATTAAAATATCATGCAATATTACACGTATATACACGCATAAACCGGCTCAAAAGTCCAAATTTTCAAATTTTTAGTTTTCGTTCCAAAGCCGGGTGGATTGAATTAACATTCATTTTTACACGTATATACACACCTAAACCGGCTAATAAGTCAAAATTTTCAAATTTTTAGATTTCGTTCCAATGTCGGGTGCTTTGAATTCAAATGAATTTTTTACGTATAAACACGTATAAACAGGCTAAGAAGTCCAAATCTTCAAATTTTTCGATTTCGTTCCATAGCCAGGTGCATTGAATAAACATACATTTTTACACGTATGTACACACATAAACCGGCTAAGAAGTCCAACTTTTCATATTTTTAGATTTCATTCCATAGTCGGGTGCTTTGAATTCAAATGCTTTTTTTCACGTATAAACACATATAAATCGGCTATGAAGTCCAAATTTTCAAATTATTAGATTTCATTACATAGCCCGGTGATTTGAATTTAGTTGCATTTTTCACGTATAAACACGTATAAACCGGTTAAGAAGTCCAAATCTTCAAATTTTTCGACATCATTCCATAGCCGGGTGCATTGAATAACATGCAATATTACACGTATATACACGCATAAACCGGCTATGAAGTCCAAATTTTCAAATTTTTAGATTTCGTTCCATAGCCCGGTGCTTTGAATTCAAATGCATTTTTTCACTTATAAACACATATAAACAGGCTACGAAGTCCAAATTTTCAAATTTTTAGATTTCGGTCCATAGCCCGGTGCTTTGAATTAAATGCTTATTTCACTTATAAACACATATAAACCGGCTAAGAAGTCCAAACTTTCGAATTTTTAGATTTCGTTCCATAGCCGGGTGGATTGAAATAACATGCAATATTACACGTATACACACGCATAAACCGGCTAAGGAGTCCAAATTTTCGAATTTTTAGATTTCGTTCCATAGCCGGGTGCTTTGAATTCAAATGCATATTTTCACGTATAAACACTTAAAACCAGCTAAGAATTAGAATATTCAAATTTTTCGATTTCGTTCCATAGCCGGGTGCACTGAATTAACATAAATTTTTACACGTATGTACACACATTAACCAGCTAAGAAGACCAAATTTTCATATTTTTAGATTTCGTTCCATAGCCGGGTGGATTGAAATAACATGCAATATTACACGTATACACACGCATAAACCGGCTAAGAAGTCCAAATTTTCAAATTTTTCGAATTCGTTCCGTAGCCGGGTGCATTGAATAAACATACATGTTTACACGTATGTACACACCTAAACCGGCTAAGAAGTCGAAATTTACAAATTTCTGATTTCGTTCCATAGTCGGGTCGATTGATTTAACATGCATTTTTGCACGTATGTGCGAGCATAAACCGGTTAAGAAGCCGAAATTTTCAAATTTTTAGATTACGTTCCATAGCCGGGTGCTTTGAATTCAAATGCATATTTTCACGTATAAACACTTAAAACCAGCTAAGAATTCGAATATTCAAATTTTTCGATTTCGTTCCATAGCCGGGTGCACTGACTTAACATAAATTTTTACACGTATGTACACACATTAACCAGCTAAGAAGACCAAATTTTCAAATTTTTAATTTTGTTCCAAAGCCGGGTGGATTGAATTAACATTCATTTTTACACGTATATACACACCTAAACTGGCTAATAAGTCAAAATTTTCCGGTGCTTTGAATTCAAATACATTTTTTCACGTATAAACACTTAGAAACAGGCTAAGAAGTCCAAATTTTCAAATTTTTCGATTTCGTTCCATAGCCGGGTGCATTTAATAAACATACATTTTTACAAGTATGTACACACATAAACCAGCTAACAAGTCTAAATTTTCATATTTTTAGATATCGTTCCATAGCCGGGTGCTTTGAATTCAAATGCTTTTATTCACGTATAAACACATATAAAACTGCTAAAAAGTCCAAATTTTCAAATTTTTAGATTTCGTTCCATAGCCCGGTGCTTTGAATTCAAATCCATTTTTTCACGTATAAACACTTATAAACAGGCTATGAAGTCCAAATTTTCAAAATTTTTAGATTTCGTTCCAATGTCGGGTGCTTTGAATTCAAATGAATTTTTTACGTATAAACACGTATAAACAGGCTAAGAAGTCCAAATCTTCAAATTTTTCGATTTCGTTCCATAGCCGGGTGCATTGAATAAACATACATTTTTACACGTATGTACACACATAAACCGGCTAAGAAGTCCAAATTTTCATATTTTTAGATTTCATTCCATAGTCGGGTGCTTTGAATTCAAATGCTTTTTTTCACGTATAAACACATATAAATCGGCTATGAAGTCCAAATTTTCAAATTTTTAGATTTCATTACATAGCCCGGTGATTTGAATTTAGTTGCATTTTTCACGTATAAACACGCATAAACCGGCTATGAAGTCCAAATTTTCAAATTTTTAGATTTCGTTCCATAGCCCGGTGCTTTGAATTCAAATGCATTTTTTCACTTATAAACACATATAAACCGGCTATGAAGACCAAATTTTCAAACTGTTAGATTTCGTTCCATAGCCCGGTGCTTTGAATTAAATGCTTATTTCACTTATAAACACATATAAACCGGCTAAGAAGTCCAAACTTTCGAATTTTTAGATTTCGTTCCATAGCCGGGTGGATTGAAATAACATGCAATATTACACGTATACACACGCATAAACCGGCTAAGGAGTCCAAATTTTCGAATTTTTAGATTTCGTTCCATAGTCGGGTGCTTTGAATTCAAATGCTTTTTTTCACGTATAAACACATATAAAACTGCTAAAAAGTCCAAATTTTCAAATTTTTAGATTTCGTTCCATAGCCCGGTGCTTTGAATTCAAATCCATTTTTTCACGTATAAACACGTATAAATAGGCTAAGAAGTCTAAATTTTCATATTTTCAGATTTCGTTCAATTGCCGGGTGGATTGAATTCAAATGCTTTTTTTCTCTTATAAACACTTATAAAACAGCTAAGGATTCAAATTTTAAAATTTTGAGATTTCTTTCCATAGCCGGGTGCATAGAATAAACATACATTTTTACACGTATGTACACACATAAACCAGCTAAGAAGTCCAAATTTTCAAATTTTTAGATTTCGTTCCATAGCCGGGTGGATTAAAATATCATGCAATATTACACGTATATACACGCATAAACCGGCTCAAAAGTCCAAATTTTCAAATTTTTAGTTTTCGTTCCAAAGCCGGGTGGATTGAATTAACATTCATTTTTACACGTATATACACACCTAAACCGGCTAATAAGTCAAAATTTTCAAATTTTTAGATTTCGTTCCGTAGCCCGGTGCTTTGAATTCAAATGAATTTGTCACGTATAAATACATATAAACCGGCTATCAAGTCCAAATTTTCAAATTTTCAGATTTCATTACATAGCCCGGTGCTTTGAATTCAAATACATATTTTCACTTATAAACACACCTAAACCGGCTAATAAGTCAAAATTTTCCAATTTTTAGATTTCGTTCCATAGCCGGGTGGATTAAAATAACATGCAACATTACACGTATATACACGCATAAACCGGCTAGGAAGTCCTAATTTTCAAATTTTTCGATTTCGTTCCGTAGCCGGGTGCATTGAATAAACATACATTTTTACACGTATGTACACACCTAAACCGGCTAAGAAGTCGAAATTTTCAAATTTTTAGATTACGTTCCATAGCCGGGTGCTTTGAATTCAAATGAATTTTTTCACGTATAAACACGTATAAACAGGCTAAGAAGTCCAAATTTTCAAATTTTTCGATTTAGTTCCATAGTCGGGTGCATTGAATAAACATACATTTTTACACGTATGTACACACATAAACCAGCTATAAATCCAAATTTTCAAATTTTTAGATTTCGTTCCATAGCCGGGTGGATTAAAATATCATGCAATATTACACGTATATACACGCATAAACCGGCTCAAAAGTCCAAATTTTCAAATTTTTAGTTTTCGTTCCAAAGCCGGGTGGATTGAATTAACATTCATTTTTACACGTATATACACACCTAAACCGGCTAATAAGTCAAAATTTTCAAATTTTTAGATTTCGTTCCGTAGCCCGGTGATTTGAATTCAAATGAATTTGTCACGTATAAATACATATAAACCGGCTATCAAGTCCAAATTTTCAAATTTTCAGATTTCATTACATAGCCCGGTGCTTTGAATTCAAATACATATTTTCACTTATAAACACACCTAAACCGGCTAATAAGTCAAAATTTTCCAATTTTTAGATTTCGTTCCATAGCCGGGTGGATTAAAATAACATGCAACATTACACGTATATACACGCATAAACCGGCTAAGAAGTGCTAATTTTCAAATTTTTCGATTTCGTTCCGTAGCCGGGTGCATTGAATAAACATACATTTTTACACGTATGTACACACCTAAACCGGCTAAGAAGTCGAAATTTTCAAATTTTTAGATTACGTTCCATAGCCGGGTGCTTTGAATTCAAATGAATTTTTTCACGTATAAACACGTATAAACAGGCTAAGAAGTCCAAATTTTCAAATTTTTCGATTTAGTTCCATAGCCGGGTGCATTGAATAAACATACATTTTTACACGTATGTACACACATAAACCAGCTATAAGTCCAAATTTTCATATTTTTAGATTTCATTCCATAGCCGGGTGCTTTGAATTTAGTTGCATTTTTCACGTATAAACACGTATAAAAAGACTAAGAAGTCCAAATTTTCAAATTTTTCGATTTCGTTCCATAGCCGGGTGCACTGAGTAACATGTAATTTTACACGTATATACACGCATAAACCGGCAAAGAAGTTCAAATTTTCAAATTTTTAGATTACGTTCCTTAGCCGGGTGCTTTGAATTCAAATGAATTTTTTCACGTATAAACACGTATAGACAGGCTAAGAAGTCCAAATTTTCAAATTTTTCGATTTAGTTCCATAGCCGGGTGCATTGAATAAACATACATTTTTACACGTATGTACACACATAAACCAGCTATAAGTCCAAATTTTCAAATTTTTAGATTTCGTTCCATAGCCGGGTGGATTAAAATATCATGCAATATTACACGTATATACACGCATAAACCGGCTCAAAAGTCCAAATTTTCATATTTTTAGTTTTCGTTCCAAAGCCGGGTGGATTGAATTAACATTCATTTTTACACGTATATACACACCTAAACCGGCTAATAAGTCAAAATTTTCAAATTTTTAGATTTCGTTCCGTAGCCCGGTGATTTGAATTCAAATGAATTTGTCACGTATAAATACATATAAACCGGCTATCAAGTCCAAATTTTCAAATTTTCAGATTTCATTACATAGCCCGGTGCTTTGAATTCAAATACATATTTTCACTTATAAACACACCTAAACCGGCTAATAAGTCAAAATTTTCCAATTTTTAGATTTCGTTCCATAGCCGGGTGGATTAAAATAACATGCAACATTACACGTATATACACGCATAAACCGGCTAAGAAGTGCTAATTTTCAAATTTTTCGATTTCGTTCCGTAGCCGGGTGCATTGAATAAACATACATTTTTACACGTATGTACACACCTAAACCGGCTAAGAAGTCGAAATTTTCAAATTTTTAGATTACGTTCCATAGCCGGGTGCTTTGAATTCAAATGAATTTTTTCACGTATAAACACGTATAAACAGGCTAAGAAGTCCAAATCTTCAAATTTTTCGATTTAGTTCCATAGCCGGGTGCATTGAATAAACATACATTTTTACACGTATGTACACACATAAACCAGCTATAAGTCCAAATTTTCATATTTTTAGATTTCATTCCATAGCCGGGTGCTTTGAATTTAGTTGCATTTTTCACGTATAAACACGTATAAAAAGACTAAGAAGTCCAAATTTTCAAATTTTTCGATTTCGTTCCATAGCCGGGTGCACTGAGTAACATGTAATTTTACACGTATATACACGCATAAACCGGCAAAGAAGTTCAAATTTTCAAATTTTTAGATTACGTTCCATAGCCGGGTGCTTTGAATTCAAATGAATTTTTTCACGTATAAACACGTATAAACAGGCTAAGAAGTCCAAATTTTCAAATTTTTCGATTTAGTTCCATAGCCGGGTGCATTGAATAAACATACATTTTTACACGTATGTACACACATAAACCAGCTATAAGTCCAAATTTTCAAATTTTTAGATTTCGTTCCATAGCCGGGTGGATTAAAATATCATGCAATATTACACGTATATACACGCATAAACCGGCTCAAAAGTCCAAATTTTCAAATTTTTAGTTTTCGTTCCAAAGCCGGGTGGATTGAATTAACATTCATTTTTACACGTATATACACACCTAAACCGGCTAATAAGTCAAAATTTTCAAATTTTTAGATTTCGTTCCGTAGCCCGGTGATTTGAATTCAAATGAATTTGTCACGTATAAATACATATAAACCGGCTATCAAGTCCAAATTTTCAAATTTTCAGATTTCATTACATAGCCCGGTGCTTTGAATTCAAATACATATTTTCACTTATAAACACACCTAAACCGGCTAATAAGTCAAAATTTTCCAATTTTTAGATTTCGTTCCATAGCCGGGTGGATTAAAATAACATGCAACATTACACGTATATACACGCATAAACCGGCTAAGAAGTCCTAATTTTCAAATTTTTCGATTTCGTTCCGTAGCCGGGTGCATTGAATAAACATACATTTTTACACGTATGTACACACCTAAACCGGCTAAGAAGTCGAAATTTTCAAATTTTTAGATTACGTTCCATAGCCGGGTGCTTTGAATTCAAATGAATTTTTTCACGTATAAACACGTATAAACAGGCTAAGAAGTCCAAATTTTCAAATTTTTCGATTTAGTTCCATAGCCGGGTGCATTGAATAAACATACATTTTTACACGTATGTACACACATAAACCAGCTATAAGTCCAAATTTTCAAATTTTTAGATTTCGTTCCATAGCCGGGTGGATTAAAATATCATGCAATATTACACGTATATACACGCATAAACCGGCTCAAAAGTCCAAATTTTCAAATTTTTAGTTTTCGTTCCAAAGCCGGGTGGATTGAATTAACATTCATTTTTACACGTATATACACACCTAAACCGGCTAATAAGTCAAAATTTTCAAATTTTTAGATTTCGTTCCGTAGCCCGGTGATTTGAATTCAAATGAATTTGTCACGTATAAATACATATAAACCGGCTATCAAGTCCAAATTTTCAAATTTTCAGATTTCATTACATAGCCCGGTGCTTTGAATTCAAATACATATTTTCACTTATAAACACACCTAAACCGGCTAATAAGTCAAAATTTTCCAATTTTTAGATTTCGTTCCATAGCCGGGTGGATTAAAATAACATGCAACATTACACGTATATACACGCATAAACCGGCTAAGAAGTGCTAATTTTCAAATTTTTCGATTTCGTTCCGTAGCTGGGTGCATTGAATAAACATACATTTTTACACGTATGTACACACCTAAACCGGCTAAGAAGTCGAAATTTTCAAATTTTTAGATTACGTTCCATAGCCGGGTGCTTTGAATTCAAATGAATTTTTTCACGTATAAACACGTATAAACAGGCTAAGAAGTCCAAATTTTCAAATTTTTCGATTTAGTTCCATAGCCGGGTGCATTGAATAAACATACATTTTTACACGTATGTACACACATAAACCAGCTATAAGTCCAAATTTTCATATTTTTAGATTTCATTCCATAGCCGGGTGCTTTGAATTTAGTTGCATTTTTCACGTATAAACACGTATAAAAAGACTAAGAAGTCCAAATTTTCAAATTTTTCGATTTCGTTCCATAGCCGGGTGCACTGAGTAACATGTAATTTTACACGTATATACACGCATAAACCGGCAAAGAAGTTCAAATTTTCAAATTTTTAGATTACGTTCCTTAGCCGGGTGCTTTGAATTCAAATGAATTTTTTCACGTATAAACACGTATAGACAGGCTAAGAAGTCCAAATTTTCAAATTTTTCGATTTAGTTCCATAGCCGGGTGCATTGAATAAACATACATTTTTACACGTATGTACACACATAAACCAGCTATAAGTCCAAATTTTCAAATTTTTAGATTTCGTTCCATAGCCGGGTGGATTAAAATATCATGCAATATTACACGTATATACACGCATAAACCGGCTCAAAAGTCCAAATTTTCATATTTTTAGTTTTCGTTCCAAAGCCGGGTGGATTGAATTAACATTCATTTTTACACGTATATACACACCTAAACCGGCTAATAAGTCAAAATTTTCAAATTTTTAGATTTCGTTCCGTAGCCCGGTGATTTGAATTCAAATGAATTTGTCACGTATAAATACATATAAACCGGCTATCAAGTCCAAATTTTCAAATTTTCAGATTTCATTACATAGCCCGGTGCTTTGAATTCAAATACATATTTTCACTTATAAACACACCTAAACCGGCTAATAAGTCAAAATTTTCCAATTTTTAGATTTCGTTCCATAGCCGGGTGGATTAAAATAACATGCAACATTACACGTATATACACGCATAAACCGGCTAAGAAGTGCTAATTTTCAAATTTTTCGATTTCGTTCCGTAGCCGGGTGCATTGAATAAACATACATTTTTACACGTATGTACACACCTAAACCGGCTAAGAAGTCGAAATTTTCAAATTTTTAGATTACGTTCCATAGCCGGGTGCTTTGAATTCAAATGAATTTTTTCACGTATAAACACGTATAAACAGGCTAAGAAGTCCAAATTTTCAAATTTTTCGATTTAGTTCCATAGCCGGGTGCATTGAATAAACATACATTTTTACACGTATGTACACACATAAACCAGCTATAAGTCCAAATTTTCATATTTTTAGATTTCATTCCATAGCCGGGTGCTTTGAATTTAGTTGCATTTTTCACGTATAAACACGTATAAAAAGACTAAGAAGTCCAAATTTTCAAATTTTTCGATTTCGTTCCATAGCCGGGTGCACTGAGTAACATGTAATTTTACACGTATATACACGCATAAACCGGCAAAGAAGTTCAAATTTTCAAATTTTTAGATTACGTTCCATAGCCGGGTGCTTTGAATTCAAATGAATTTTTTCACGTATAAACACGTATAAACAGGCTAAGAAGTCCAAATTTTCAAATTTTTCGATTTAGTTCCATAGCCGGGTGCATTGAATAAACATACATTTTTACACGTATGTACACACATAAACCAGCTATAAGTCCAAATTTTCAAATTTTTAGATTTCGTTCCATAGCCGGGTGGATTAAAATATCATGCAATATTACACGTATATACACGCATAAACCGGCTCAAAAGTCCAAATTTTCAAATTTTTAGTTTTCGTTCCAAAGCCGGGTGGATTGAATTAACATTCATTTTTACACGTATATACACACCTAAACCGGCTAATAAGTCAAAATTTTCAAATTTTTAGATTTCGTTCCGTAGCCCGGTGATTTGAATTCAAATGAATTTGTCACGTATAAATACATATAAACCGGCTATCAAGTCCAAATTTTCAAATTTTCAGATTTCATTACATAGCCCGGTGCTTTGAATTCAAATGCATATTTTCACTTATAAACACTCCTAAACCGGCTAATAAGTCAAAATTTTCAAATTTTTAGATTTCGTTCCATAGCCGGGTGGATTAAAATATCATGCAATATTACACGTATATACACGCATAAACCGGCTCAAAAGTCCAAATTTTCAAATTTTTAGTTTTCGTTCCAAAGCCGGTGGATTGAATTAACATTCATTTTTACACGTATATACACACCTAAACCGGCTAATAAGTCAAAATTTTCAATTTTTAGATTTCGTTCCGTAGCCCGGTGATTTGAATTCAAATGAATTTGTCACGTATAAATACATATAAACCGGCTATCAAGTCCAAATTTTCAAATTTTCAGATTTCATTACATAGCCCGGTGCTTTGAATTCAAATACATATTTTCACTTATAAACACACCTAAACCGGCTAATAAGTCAAAATTTTCCAATTTTTAGATTTCGTTCCATAGCCGGGTGGATTAAAATAACATGCAACATTACACGTATATACACGCATAAACCGGCTAAGAAGTCCTAATTTTCAAATTTTTCGATTTCGTTCCGTAGCCGGGTGCATTGAATAAACATACATTTTTACACGTATGTACACACCTAAACCGGCTAAGAAGTCGAAATTTTCAAATTTTTAGATTACGTTCCATAGCCGGGTGCTTTGAATTCAAATGAATTTTTTCACGTATAAACACGTATAAACAGGCTAAGAAGTCCAAATTTTCAAATTTTTCGATTTAGTTCCATAGCCGGGTGCATTGAATAAACATACATTTTTACACGTATGTACACACATAAACCAGCTATAAGTCCAAATTTTCAAATTTTTCGATTTCGTTCCATAGCCGGGTGCACTGAGTAATATGTAATTTTACACGTATATACACGCATAAACCGGCAAAGAAGTTCAAATTTTCAAATTTTTAGATTTCGTTCCAATGCCGGGTGCTTTGAATTCAAATGCTTTTTTTCACGTATAAACATATATAAACAGGCTAAGAAGTCCAAATTTTCAAATTTTCAGATTTCGTTCCATAGCCGGGTGGATTAAAATATCATGCAATATTACACGTATATACACGCATAAACCGGCTCAAAAGTCCAAATTTTAAAATTTTTAGATTTCGTTCCATAGCCCGGTGCTTTGAATTCAAATCCATTTTTTCACGTATAAACACTTATAAACAGGCTAAGAAGTCAAAATTTTTATATTATTAAATTTCGTGCCATTACCGGGCGGATTGAATTGACATGCATTTTTCACTTATAAACACATTTATACCGGCTAAGAAGTCCAAATTTTCAATTTTTTAGATTTCGTTCCATAGCCGGGTGCTTTGAATTCAAATGCATTTTTTCACGTATAAACACGTATAAATAGGCTAAGAAGTCCAAATTTTCATATTTTCAGATTTCGCTCAATTGCCGGGTGGATTGAATTCAAATGCTTTTTTTCTCTTATAAACACTTATAAAACAGCTAAGGATTCAAATTTTAAAATTTTGAGATTTCTTTCCATAGCCGGGTGCATAGAATAAACATACATTTTTACACGTATGTACATACATAAACCAGCTAAGAAGTCCAAATTTTCAAATTCTTAGATTTCGTTCCATTGCCGGGTGCTTTGACTTCAAATGCATATTTTCACGTATAAACACGTATAAACCGGCTAAGAAGTCCAAATTTTCAAATTTTTAGATTTCGTTCCATAGCCGGGTGGATTGAAATAACATGCAATATTACACGTATATACACGCATAAACCGGCTAAGAAGTCGAAATTTTCAAATTTTTCGATTTCGTTACGTAGCCGGGTGCATTGAATAAACATACATTTTTACACGTATGTACACACCTAAACCGGCTAAGAAGTCGAAATTTACAAATTTCTGATTTCGTTCCATAGTCGGGTCGATTGATTTAAAATGCATTTTTGCCCGTATGTGCGAGCATAAACCGGTTAAGAAGCCGAAATTTTCAAATTTTTAGATTACGTTCCATAGCCGGGTGCTTTGAATTCAAATGCATATTTTCACGTATAAACACTTAAAACTAGCTAAGAATTCGAATATTCAAATTTTTCGATTTCGTTCCATAGCCGGGTGCACTGAATTAACATAAATTTTTACACGTATGTACACACATTAACCAGCTAAGAAGACCAAATTTTCAAATTTTTTAATTTTGTTCCAAAGCCGGGTGGATTGAATTAACATTCATTTTTACACGTATATACACACCTAAACTGGCTAATAAGTCAAAATTTTCCGGTGCTTTGAATTCAAATGCATTTTTTCACGTATAAACACTTATAAACAGGCTAAGAATCCCAAATTTTCAAATTTTTCGATTTCGTACCATAGCCGGGTACATTTAATAAACATACATTTTTACAAGTATGTACACACATAAACCAGCTAACAAGTCTAAATTTTCATATTTTTAGATATCGTTCCATAGCCGGGTGCTTTGAATTCAAATGCTTTTATTCACGTATAAACACATATAAAACTGCTAAAAAGTCCAAATTTTCAAATTTTTAGATTTCGTTCCATAGCCCGGTGCTTTGAATTCAAATCCATTTTTTCACGTATAAACACTTATAAACAGGCTATGAAGTCCAAATTTTCAAAATTTTTAGATTTCGTTCCAATGTCGGGTGCTTTGAATTCAAATGAATTTTTGACGTATAAACACGTATAAACAGGCTAAGAAGTCCAAATCTTCAAATTTTTCGATTTCGTTCCATAGCCGGGTGCATTGAATAAACATACATTTTTACACGTATGTACACACATAAACCGGCTAAGAAGTCCAAATTTTCATATTTTTAGATTTCATTCCATAGTCGGGTGCTTTGAATTCAAATGCTTTTTTTCACGTATAAACACATATAAATCGGCTATGAAGTCCAAATTTTCAAATTTTTAGATTTCATTACATAGCCCGGTGATTTGAATTTAGTTGCATTTTTCACGTATAAACACGTATAAACCGGTTAAGAAGTCCAAATCTTCAAATTTTTCGACATCGTTCCATAGCCGGGTGCATTGAATAACATGCTATATTACACGTATATACACGCATAAACCGGCTATGAAGTCCAAATTTTCAAATTTTTAGATTTCGTTCCATAGCCCGGTGCTTTGAATTCAAATGCATTTTTTCACTTATAAACACATATAAACCGGCTATGAAGACCAAATTTTCAAACTGTTAGATTTCGTTCCATAGCCCGGTGCTTTGAATTAAATGCTTATTTCACTTATAAACACATATAAACCGGCTAAGAAGTCCAAACTTTCGAATTTTTAGATTTCGTTCCATAGCCGGGTGGATTGAAATAACATGCAATATTACACGTATACACACGCATAAACCGGCTAAGGAGTCCAAATTTTCGAATTTTTAGATTTCGTTCCATAGTCGGGTGCTTTGAATTCAAATGCATATTTTCACGTATAAACACTTAAAACCAGCTAAGAATTCGAATATTCAAATTTTTCGATTTCGTTCCATAGCCGGGTGCACTGAATTAACATAAATTTTTACACGTATGTACACACATTAACCAGCTAAGAAGACCAAATTTTCAAATTTTTTAATTTTGTTCCAAAGCCGGGTGGATTGAATTAACAGTCATTTTTACACGTATATACACACCTAAACTGGCTAATAAGTCAAAATTTTCCGGTGCTTTGAATTCAAATGCATTTTTTCACGTATAAACACTTATAAACAGGCTAAGAAGTCCAAATTTTCAAATTTTTCGATTTCGTACCATAGCCGGGTACATTTAATAAACATACATTTTTACACGTATGTACACACATTAACCAGCTAACAAGTCTAAATTTTCATATTTTTAGATATCGTTCCATAGCCGGGTGCTTTGAATTCAAATGCTTTTATTCACGTATAAACACATATAAAACTGCTAAAAAGTCCAAATTTTCAAATTTTTAGATTTCGTTCCATAGCCCGGTGCTTTGAATTCAAATCCATTTTTTCACGTATAAACACTTATAAACAGGCTATGAAGTCCAATTTTTCAAAATTTTTAGACTTCGGTCCAATGTCGGGTGCTTTGAATTCAAATGAATTTTTTACGTATAAACACGTATAAACAGGCGGAGAAGTCCAAATCTTCAAATTTTTCGATTTCGTTTCATAGCCGGGTGCATTGAATAAACATACATTTTTACACGTATGTACACACATAAACCGGCTAAGAAGTCCAAATTTTCATATTTTTAGATTTCATTCCATAGTCGGGTGCTTTGAATTCAAATGCTTTTTTTCACGTATAAACACATATAAATCGGCTATGAAGTCCAAATTTTCAAATTTTTAGATTTCATTACATAGCCCTGTGATTTGAATTTAGTTGCATTTTTCACGTATAAACACGTATAAACCGGTTAAGAAGTCCAAATCTTCAAATTTTTAGATTTCGTTCCATAGCCGGGTGGATTGAAATAACATGCAATATTACACGTATACACACGCATAAACCGGCTAAGGAGTCCAAATTTTCGAATTTTTAGATTTCGTTCTATAGTCGGGTGCTTTGAATTCAAATGTTTTTTTCACGTATAAACACATAGCAACCGGCCAAGAAGTCAAAATTTTTATAATATTAAATTTCTTGCCATTGCCGGGTGGATTGAATTGACATGCATTTTTGACTTATAAACACATTTAAACCGGCTAAGAAGTCCAAATTTTCAATTTTTTAGATTTCGTTCCGTAGTCGGGTGCTTTGAATTCAAATGCATTTTTACACGTATAAACACGTATAAACAGGCTAAGAAGTCCAAATTTTCATATTTTCAGATTTCGTTCAATTGCCGGGTGGATTGAATTCAAATGCTTTTTTTCTCTTATAAACACTTATAAACCAGCTAAGGATTCGAATTTTAAAAATTTTAGATTTCTTTCCATAGCCGGGTGCATAGACTAAACATACATTTTTACACGTAAGTACACACATAAACCAGCTAAGAAGTCCAAATTTACAAATACTTAGATTTCGTTCCATTGCCGGGTGCTTTGAATTCAAATGCATATTTTCACGTATAAACACGTATAAACCGGCTAAGTAGTCCAAATTTTCAAATGTTTAGATTTCGTCCATAGCCGGGTGGATTAAAATATCATGCAATATTACACGTATATACACGCATAAACCGGCTAAAAAGTCCAAATTTTCAAATTTTTAGTTTTCATTCCAAAGCTGGGTGGATTGAATTAACATTCATTTTAACACGTATATACACACCTAAACCGGCTATGAAGTCCAAATTTTCAAATTTTCATATTTCATTACACAGCCCGGTGCTTTGAATTGAAATGCATATTTTCACTTATAAACACATATAAACAGGCTACGAAGTCCAAATTTTCAAATTTTTAGATTTCGGTCCATAGCCGGGTGCATTGAATAAACATACATTTTTACACGTATGTACACACATAAACCAGCTAAGAAGTCCAAATTTTCATATTTTTAGATATCGTTCCATAGTCGGGTGCTTTGAATTCAAATGCTTTTTTCACGTATAAACACATATAAATCGGCTATGAAATCCAAATTTTCAAATTTTTAGATTTCGTTACATAGCCCGGTGATTTGAATTTTGTTGCATTTTTCACGTATAAACACGTATAAACAGGCTAAGAAGTCCAAATCTTCAAATTTTTCGATTTCGTTCCATAGCCGGGTGCATTGAATAAACATACATTTTTACACGTATGTACACACATATACCGGCAAAGAAGTCCAAATTTTCATATTTTTAGATTTCATTCCATAGTCGGGTGCTTTGAATTCAAATGCTTTTTTTCACGTATAATCACATATAAATCGGCTATGAAGTCCAAATTTTCAAATTTTTAGATTTCGTTACATAGCCCGGTGATTTGAATTTATTTGCATTTTTCACGTATAAACACGTATAAACCGGTCAAGAAGTCCAAATCTTCAAATTTTTCGACATCGTTCCATAGCCGGGTGCATTGAATAACATGCAATATTACACGTACATACACGCATAAACCGGCTATGAAGTCCAAATTTTCAAATTTTTAGATTTCGATCCATAGCCCGGTGCTTTGAATTCAAATGCATTTTTTCACTTATAAACACATATAAACAGGCTAAGAAGTCAAAATTTTCAAATTTTTTGATTTCGTTCCATAGCCGGGTGCATTGAATTAACATACATTTTTACATGTATATATACACAAAAACCGGCTAAGAAGTCCAAATTTTCAAATTCTTAGATTTCGTTCCATAGCCGGGTGGATTGATTTAACATGCATTTTTGCACGTATGTGCGGGCATAAATCTGTTAAGAATCCGAAATTTTCATATTTTTAGATTTCATTCCATAGTCGGGTGCTTTGAATTCATATGCTTTTTTCACGTATAATCACATATAAATCGGCTATGAAGTCCAAATTTTCAAATTTTTAGATTTCGTTACATAGCCCGGTGATTTGAATTTATTTCCATTTTTCACGTATAAACACGTATAAACCGGTCAAGAAGTCCAAATCTTCAAATTATTCGACATCGTTCCATAGCCGGGTGCATTGAATAACATGCAATATTATACGTATATACACGCATAAACCGGCTATGAAGTCCAAATTTTCAAATTTTTAGATTTCGTTCCATAGCCCGGTGCTTTGAATTCAAACGTTTTTGTCACGTATACACACATATCAACCGGCCAAGAAGTCAAAATTTTTATAATATTTAATTTTGTGCCATTGCCGGGTGGATTGAATTGACATGCATTTTTTCACTTATAAACACATTTAAACCGGCTAAGAAGTCCAAATTTTCAATTTTTTAGTTTTCGTTCCGTAGTCGGGTGCTTTGAATTCAAATGCATTTTTTCACGTATAAACACGTATAAACAGGCTAAGAAGTCCAAATTTTCATATTTTCAGATTTCGTTCAATTGCCGGGTGGATTGAATTCAAATGCTTTTTTTCTCTTATAAACACTTATAAACCAGCTAAGGATTCGAATTTTAAAATTTTTAGATTTCTTTCCATAGCCGGGTGCATAGAATAAACATACATTTTTACACGTAAGTACACACATAAACCAGCTAAGAGGTCCAAATTTTCAAATACTTAGATTTCGTTCCATTGCCGGGTGCTTTGAATTCAAATGCATATTTTCACGTATAAACACGTATAAACCGGCTAAGTAGTCCAAATTTTCAAATTTTTCGATTTCGTACCATAGCCGGGTACATTTAATAAACATACATTTTTACAAGTATGTACACACATAAACCAGCTAACAAGTCTAAATTTTCATATTTTTAGATATCGTTCCATAGCCGGGTGCTTTGAATTCAAATGCTTTTATTCACGTATAAACACATATAAAACTGCTAAAAAGTCCAAATTTTCAAATTTTTAGATTTCGTTCCATAGCCCGGTGCTTTGAATTCAAATCCATTTTTTCACGTATAAACACTTATAAACAGGCTATGAAGTCCAAATTTTCAAAATTTTTAGATTTCGTTCCAATGTCGGGTGCTTTGAATTCAAATGAATTTTTGACGTATAAACACGTATAAACAGGCTAAGAAGTCCAAATCTTCAAATTTTTCGATTTCGTTCCATAGCCGGGTGCATTGAATAAACATACATTTTTACACGTATGTACACACATAAACCGGCTAAGAAGTCCAAATTTTCATATTTTTAGATTTCATTCCATAGTCGGGTGCTTTGAATTCAAATGCTTTTTTTCACGTATAAACACATATAAATCGGCTATGAAGTCCAAATTTTCAAATTTTTAGATTTCATTACATAGCCCGGTGATTTGAATTTAGTTGCATTTTTCACGTATAAACACGTATAAACCGGTTAAGAAGTCCAAATCTTCAAATTTTTCGACATCGTTCCATAGCCGGGTGCATTGAATAACATGCTATATTACACGTATATACACGCATAAACCGGCTATGAAGTCCAAATTTTCAAATTTTTAGATTTCGTTCCATAGCCCGGTGCTTTGAATTCAAATGCATTTTTTCACTTATAAACACATATAAACCGGCTATGAAGACCAAATTTTCAAACTGTTAGATTTCGTTCCATAGCCCGGTGCTTTGAATTAAATGCTTATTTCACTTATAAACACATATAAACCGGCTAAGAAGTCCAAACTTTCGAATTTTTAGATTTCGTTCCATAGCCGGGTGGATTGAAATAACATGCAATATTACACGTATACACACGCATAAACCGGCTAAGGAGTCCAAATTTTCGAATTTTTAGATTTCGTTCCATAGTCGGGTGCTTTGAATTCAAATGCATATTTTCACGTATAAACACTTAAAACCAGCTAAGAATTCGAATATTCAAATTTTTCGATTTCGTTCCATAGCCGGGTGCACTGAATTAACATAAATTTTTACACGTATGTACACACATTAACCAGCTAAGAAGACCAAATTTTCAAATTTTTAATTTTGTTCCAAAGTCGGGTGGATTGAATTAACAGTCATTTTTACACGTATATACACACCTAAACTGGCTAATAAGTCAAAATTTTCCGGTGCTTTGAATTCAAATGCATTTTTTCACGTATAAACACTTATAAACAGGCTAAGAAGTCCAAATTTTCAAATTTTTCGATTTCGTACCATAGCCGGGTACATTTAATAAACATACATTTTTACACGTATGTACACACATTAACCAGCTAACAAGTCTAAATTTTCATATTTTTAGATATCGTTCCATAGCCGGGTGCTTTGAATTCAAATGCTTTTATTCACGTATAAACACATATAAAACTGCTAAAAAGTCCAAATTTTCAAATTTTTAGATTTCGTTCCATAGCCCGGTGCTTTGAATTCAAATCCATTTTTTCACGTATAAACACTTATAAACAGGCTATGAAGTCCAATTTTTCAAAATTTTTAGACTTCGGTCCAATGTCGGGTGCTTTGAATTCAAATGAATTTTTTACGTATAAACACGTATAAACAGGCGGAGAAGTCCAAATCTTCAAATTTTTCGATTTCGTTTCATAGCCGGGTGCATTGAATAAACATACATTTTTACACGTATGTACACACATAAACCGGCTAAGAAGTCCAAATTTTCATATTTTTAGATTTCATTCCATAGTCGGGTGCTTTGAATTCAAATGCTTTTTTTCACGTATAAACACATATAAATCGGCTATGAAGTCCAAATTTTCAAATTTTTAGATTTCATTACATAGCCCTGTGATTTGAATTTAGTTGCATTTTTCACGTATAAACACGTATAAACCGGTTAAGAAGTCCAAATCTTCAAATTTTTAGATTTCGTTCCATAGCCGGGTGGATTGAAATAACATGCAATATTACACGTATACACACGCATAAACCGGCTAAGGAGTCCAAATTTTCGAATTTTTAGATTTCGTTCTATAGTCGGGTGCTTTGAATTCAAATGTTTTTTTCACGTATAAACACATAGCAACCGGCCAAGAAGTCAAAATTTTTATAATATTAAATTTCTTGCCATTGCCGGGTGGATTGAATTGACATGCATTTTTGACTTATAAACACATTTAAACCGGCTAAGAAGTCCAAATTTTCAATTTTTAGATTTCGTTCCGTAGTCGGGTGCTTTGAATTCAAATGCATTTTTACACGTATAAACACGTATAAACAGGCTAAGAAGTCCAAATTTTCATATTTTCAGATTTCGTTCAATTGCCGGGTGGATTGAATTCAAATGCTTTTTTTCTCTTATAAACACTTATAAACCAGCTAAGGATTCGAATTTTAAAAATTTTAGATTTCTTTCCATAGCCGGGTGCATAGACTAAACATACATTTTTACACGTAAGTACACACATAAACCAGCTAAGAAGTCCAAATTTACAAATACTTAGATTTCGTTCCATTGCCGGGTGCTTTGAATTCAAATGCATATTTTCACGTATAAACACGTATAAACCGGCTAAGTAGTCCAAATTTTCAAATGTTTAGATTTCGTCCATAGCCGGGTGGATTAAAATATCATGCAATATTACACGTATATACACGCATAAACCGGCTAAAAAGTCCAAATTTTCAAATTTTTAGTTTTCATTCCAAAGCTGGGTGGATTGAATTAACATTCATTTTAACACGTATATACACACCTAAACCGGCTATGAAGTCCAAATTTTCAAATTTTCATATTTCATTACACAGCCCGGTGCTTTGAATTGAAATGCATATTTTCACTTATAAACACATATAAACAGGCTACGAAGTCCAAATTTTCAAATTTTTAGATTTCGGTCCATAGCCGGGTGCATTGAATAAACATACATTTTTACACGTATGTACACACATAAACCAGCTAAGAAGTCCAAATTTTCATATTTTTAGATATCGTTCCATAGTCGGGTGCTTTGAATTCAAATGCTTTTTTTCACGTATAAACACATATAAATCGGCTATGAAATCCAAATTTTCAAATTTTTAGATTTCGTTACATAGCCCGGTGATTTGAATTTTGTTGCATTTTTCACGTATAAACACGTATAAACAGGCTAAGAAGTCCAAATCTTCAAATTTTTCGATTTCGTTCCATAGCCGGGTGCATTGAATAAACATACATTTTTACACGTATGTACACACATATACCGGCAAAGAAGTCCAAATTTTCATATTTTTAGATTTCATTCCATAGTCGGGTGCTTTGAATTCAAATGCTTTTTTTCACGTATAATCACATATAAATCGGCTATGAAGTCCAAATTTTCAAATTTTTAGATTTCGTTACATAGCCCGGTGATTTGAATTTATTTGCATTTTTCACGTATAAACACGTATAAACCGGTCAAGAAGTCCAAATCTTCAAATTTTTCGACATCGTTCCATAGCCGGGTGCATTGAATAACATGCAATATTACACGTACATACACGCATAAACCGGCTATGAAGTCCAAATTTTCAAATTTTTAGATTTCGATCCATAGCCCGGTGCTTTGAATTCAAATGCATTTTTTCACTTATAAACACATATAAACAGGCTAAGAAGTCAAAATTTTCAAATTTTTTGATTTCGTTCCATAGCCGGGTGCATTGAATTAACATACATTTTTACATGTATATATACACAAAAACCGGCTAAGAAGTCCAAATTTTCAAATTCTTAGATTTCGTTCCATAGCCGGGTGGATTGATTTAACATGCATTTTTGCACGTATGTGCGGGCATAAATCTGTTAAGAATCCGAAATTTTCATATTTTTAGATTTCATTCCATAGTCGGGTGCTTTGAATTCATATGCTTTTTTCACGTATAATCACATATAAATCGGCTATGAAGTCCAAATTTTCAAATTTTAGATTTCGTTACATAGCCCGGTGATTTGAATTTATTTCCATTTTTCACGTATAAACACGTATAAACCGGTCAAGAAGTCCAAATCTTCAAATTATTCGACATCGTTCCATAGCCGGGTGCATTGAATAACATGCAATATTATACGTATATACACGCATAAACCGGCTATGAAGTCCAAATTTTCAAATTTTTAGATTTCGTTCCATAGCCCGGTGCTTTGAATTCAAACGTTTTTGTCACGTATACACACATATCAACCGGCCAAGAAGTCAAAATTTTTATAATATTTAATTTTGTGCCATTGCCGGGTGGATTGAATTGACATGCATTTTTTCACTTATAAACACATTTAAACCGGCTAAGAAGTCCAAATTTTCAATTTTTTAGTTTTCGTTCCGTAGTCGGGTGCTTTGAATTCAAATGCATTTTTTCACGTATAAACACGTATAAACAGGCTAAGAAGTCCAAATTTTCATATTTTCAGATTTCGTTCAATTGCCGGGTGGATTGAATTCAAATGCTTTTTTTCTCTTATAAACACTTATAAACCAGCTAAGGATTCGAATTTTAAAATTTTTAGATTTCTTTCCATAGCCGGGTGCATAGAATAAACATACATTTTTACACGTAAGTACACACATAAACCAGCTAAGAGGTCCAAATTTTCAAATACTTAGATTTCGTTCCATTGCCGGGTGCTTTGAATTCAAATGCATATTTTCACGTATAAACACGTATAAACCGGCTAAGTAGTCCAAATTTTCAAATGTTTAGATTTCGTTCCATAGCCGGGTGGATTAAAATATCATGCAATAGTACACGTATATACACGCATAAACCGGCTAAAAAGTCCAAATTTTCAAATTTTTAGTTTTCGTTCCAAAGCTGGGTGGATTGAATTAACATTCATTTTAACACGTATATACACACCTAAACCGGCTATGAAGTCCAAATTTTCAAATTTTCATATTTCATTACACAGCCCGGTGCTTTGAATTGAAATGCATATTTTCACTTATAAACACATATAAACAGGCTACGAAGTCCAAATCTCTAAATTTTTCGATTTCGTTCCATAGCCGGGTGCATTGAGTAAACATACATTTTTACACGTATGTACACACATATACCGGCAATGAAGTCCAAATTTTCATATTTTTAGATTTCATTCCATAGTCGGGTGCTTTGAATTCAATTGCTTTTTTTCACGTATAAACACATATAAATCGGCTATGAAGTCCAAATTTTCAAATTTTTAGATTTCGTTACATAGCCCGGTGATTTGAATTTTGTTGCATTTTTCACGTATAAACACGTATAAACAGGCTAAGAAGTCGAAATTTTAAAATTTCTGATTTTGTTCCATAGTCGGGTCGATTGATTTAACATGCATTTTTGCACGTATGTGCGAGCATAAACCGGTTCAGAAGCCGAAATTTTCAATTTTTTATATTACGTTCCATAGCCGGGTGCTTTGAATTCTAATGCATTTTTTCACGTATAAACACTTAAAATCAGCTAAGAATTCGAATTTTCAAATTTTTCGATTTCGTTCCATAGCCGGGTGTACTGAATTAACATAAATTTTTACACGTATATACACACCTAAACTGGCTAATAAGTCAAAATTTTCCAATTTTTAGATTTCGTTCCATAGCCGCGTGCCTTGAATTCAAATGCTTTTTTTCACGAATGAACACATATCAACCGGCTATGAAGTCCAAATTTTCAAATTTTTAGATTTCGTTCCATAGCCGGGTGTACTGAATTAACATAAATTTTTTCACCTATAAACACATATAAACAGGCTAAGAAGTCCAAATTTTCAAATTTTTAGATTTCGTTCCATAGCCGGGTGGATTGAAATAACATGCAATATTACACGTATATACACGCATAAACCGGCTAAGGAGTCCAAATTTTCGAATTTTTAGATTTCGCTCCATGGCCGGTGCTTTGAATTCAAACGTTTTTTTCACGTATACACACATATCAACCGGCCAAGAAGTCAAAATTTTTATAATATTAAATTTCTTGCCATTGCCGGGTGGATTGAATTGACATGCATTTTTGACTTATAAACACATTTAAACCGGCTAAGGAGTCCAAATTTTCAATTTTTTAGATTTCGTTCCGTAGTCGGGTGCTTTGAATTCAAATGCATTTTTTCACGTATAAACACGTATAAACAGGCTAAGAAGTCCAAATTTTCATATTTTCAGATTTCGTTCAATTGCCGGGTGGATTGAATTCAAATGCTTTTTTTCTCTTATAAACACTTATAAACCAGCTAAGGATTCGAATTTTAAAATTTTTAGATTTCTTTCCATAGCCGGGTGCATAGAATAAACATACATTTTTACACGTAAGTACACACATAAACCAGCTAAGAAGTCCAAATTTTCAAATACTTAGATTTCGTTCCATTGCCGGGTGCTTTGAATTCAAATGCATATTTTCACGTATAAACACGTATAAACCGGCTAAGTAGTCCAAATTTTCAAATGTTTAGATTTCGTCCATAGCCGGGTGGATTAAAATATCATGCAATAGTACACGTATATACACGCATAAACCGGCTAAAAAGTCCAAATTTTCAAATTTTTAGTTTTCATTCCAAAGCTGGGTGGATTGAATTAACATTCATTTTAACACGTATATACACACCTAAACCGGCTATGAAGTCCAAATTTTCAAATTTTCATATTTCATTACACAGCCCGGTGCTTTGAATTGAAATGCATATTTTCACTTATAAACACATATAAACAGGCTACGAAGTCCAAATTTTCAAATTTTTAGATTTCGGTCCATAGCCGGGTGCATTGAATAACATGCAATATTACACGTATGTACACACATATACTGGCAAAGAAGTCCAAATTTTCATATTTTTAGATTTCGTTCCATAGCCCGGTGCTTTGAATTCAAATGCATTTTTTCACTTATAAACACATATAAACAGGCTAAGAAGTCAAAATTTTCAAATTTTTTGATTTCGTTCCATAGCCGGGTGCTTTGAATTCAAATGCTTTTTTTCACGTATAAACACATATAAATCGGCTATGAAATCCAAATTTTCAAATTTTTAGATTTCGTTACATAGCCCGGTGATTTGAATTTTGTTGCATTTTTCACGTATAAACACGTATAAACAGGCTAAGAAGTCCAAATCATCAAATTTTTCGATTTCGTTCCATAGCCGGGTGCATTGAATAACATGCAATATTACACGTATGTACACACATATACTGGCAAAGAAGTCCAAATTTTCATATTTTTAGATTTCGTTCCATAGCCCGGTGCTTTGAATTCAAATGCATTTTTTCACTTATAAACACATATAAACAGGCTAAGAAGTCAAAATTTTCAAATTTTTTGATTTCGTTCCATAGCCGGGTGCATTGAATTAACATACATTTTTACATGTATATATACACAAAAACCGGCTAAGAAGTCCAAATTTTCAAATTCTTAGATTTCGTTCCATAGCCGGGTGGATTGATTTAACATGCATTTTTGCACGTATGTGCGGGCATAAATCGGTTAAGAATCCGAAATTTTCATATTTTTAGATTTCATTCCATAGTCGGGTGCTTTGAATTCATATGCTTTTTTTCACGTATAATCACATATAAATCGGCTATGAAATCCAAATTTTCAAATTTTCAGATTTCGTTACATAGCCCGGTGATTTGAATTTATTTACATTTTTCACGTATAAACACGTATAAACCGGTCAAGAAGTCCAAATCTTCAAATTTTTCGACATCGTTCCATAGCCGGGTGCATTGAATAACATGCAATATTACACGTATATACACGCATAAACCGGCTATGAAGTCCAAATTTTCAAATTTTTAGATTTCGTTCCATAGCCCGGTGCTTTGAATTCAAACGTTTTTGTCACGTATACACACATATCAACCGGCCAAGAAGTCAAAATTTTTATAATATTAAATTTCGTGCCATTGCCGGGTGGATTGAATTGACATGCATTTTTTCACTTATAAACACATTTAAACCGGCTAAGAAGTCCAAATTTTCAATTTTTTAGTTTTCGTTCCGTAGTCGGGTGCTTTGAATTCAAATGCATTTTTTCACGTATAAACACGTATAAACAGGCTAAGAAGTCCAAATTTTCATATTTTCAGATTTCATTCAATTGCCGGGTGGATTGAATTCAAATGCTTTTTTCTCTTATAAACACTTATAAACCAGCTAAGGATTCGAATTTTAAAATTTTTAGATTTCTTTCCATAGCCGGGTGCATAGAATAAACATACATTTTTACACGTAAGTACACACATAAACCAGCTAAGAAGTCCAAATTTTCAAATACTTAGATTTCGTTCCATTGCCGGGTGCTTTGAATTCAAATGCATATTTTCACGTATAAACACGTATAAACCGGCTAAGTAGTCCAAATTTTCAAATGTTTAGATTTCGTTCCATAGACGGGTGGATTAAAATATCATGCAATAGTACACGTATATACACGCATAAACCGGCTAAAAAGTCCAAATTTTCAAATTTTTAGTTTTCGTTCCAAAGCTGGGTGGATTGAATTAACATTCATTTTAACACGTATACACACCTAAACCGGCTATGAAGTCCAAATTTTCAAATTTTCATATTTCATTACACAGCCCGGTGCTTTGAATTGAAATGCATATTTTCACTTATAAACACATATAAACAGGCTACGAAGTCCAAATCTCTAAAATTTTCGATTTCTTTCCATAGCCGGGTGCATAGAATAAACATACATTTTTACACGTAAGTACACACATAAACCAGCTAAGAAGTCCAAATTTTCAAATACTTAGATTTCGTTCCATTGCCGGGTGCTTTGAATTCAAATGCATATTTTCACGTATAAACACGTATAAACCGGCTAAGTAGTCCAAATTTTCAAATGTTTAGATTTCGTTCCATAGACGGGTGGATTAAAATATCATGCAATAGTACACGTATATACACGCATAAACCGGCTAAAAAGTCCAAATTTTCAAATTTTTAGTTTTCGTTCCAAAGCTGGGTGGATTGAATTAACATTCATTTTAACACGTATATACACACCTAAACCGGCTATGAAGTCCAAATTTTCAAATTTTCATATTTCATTACACAGCCCGGTGCTTTGAATTGAAATGCATATTTTCACTTATAAACACATATAAACAGGCTACGAAGTCCAAATCTCTAAAATTTTCGATTTCGTTCCATAGCCGGGTGCATTGAGTAAACATACATTTTTACACGTATGTACACACCTAAACTGGCTAATAAGTCAAAATTTTCCAATTTTTAGATTTCGTTCCATAGCCACGTGCCTTGAATTCAAATGCTTTTTTTCACGAATGATCTCATATCAACCGGCTATGAAGTCCAAATTTTCAAATTTTTAGATTTCGTTCCATAGCCCGCTGCTTTGAATTCAAATGCATTTTTTCACCTATAAACACATATAAACAGGCTAAGAAGTCCAAATTTTCAAATTTTTAGATTTCGTTCCATAGCCGGGTGGATTGAAATAACATGCAATATTACACGTATATACACGCATAAACCGGCTAAGGAGTCCAAATTTTCGAATTTTTAGATTTCGCTCCATGGCCGGTGCTTTGAATTCAAACGTTTTTTTCACGTATACACACATATCAACCGGCCAAGAAGTCAAAATTTTTATAATATTAAATTTCGTGCCATTGCCGGGTGGATTGAATTGACATGCATTTTTTCACTTATAAACACATTTAAACCGGCTAAGAAGTCCAAATTTTCAATTTTTTAGATTTCGTTCCGTAGTCGGGTGCTTTGAATTCAAATGCATTTTTTCACGTATAAACACGTATAAACAGGCTAAGAAGTCCAAATTTTCATATTTTCAGATTTCGTTCAATTGCCGGGTGGATTGAATTCAAATGCTTTTTTTCTCTTATAAACACTTATAAACCAGCTAAGGATTCGAATTTTAAAATTTTTAGATTTCTTTCCATAGCCGGGTGCATAGAATAAACATACATTTTTACACGTAAGTACACACATAAACCAGCTAAGAAGTCCAAATTTTCAAATACTTAGATTTCGTTCCATTGCCGGGTGCTTTGAATTCAAATGCATATTTTCACGTATAAACACGTATAAACCGGCTAAGTAGTCCAAATTTTCAAATGTTTAGATTTCGTTCCATAGCCGGGTGGATTAAAATATCATGCAATAGTACACGTATATACACGCATAAACCGGCTAAAAAGTCCAAATTTTCAAATTTTTAGTTTTCATTCCAAAGCTGGGTGGATTGAATTAACATTCATTTTAACACGTATATACACACCTAAACCGGCTATGAAGTCCAAATTTTCAAATTTTCATATTTCATTACACAGCCCGGTGCTTTGAATTGAAATGCATATTTTCACTTATAAACACATATAAACAGGCTACGAAGTCCAAATTTTCAAATTTTTAGATTTCGGTCCATAGCCGGGTGCATTGAATAAACATACATTTTTACACGTATGTACACACATAAACCAGCTAAGAAGTCCAAATTTTGATATTTTTAGATATCGTTCCATAGTCGGGTGCTTTGAATTCAAATGCTTTTTTTCACGTATAAACACATATAAATCGGCTATGAAATCCAAATTTTCAAATTTTTAGATTTCGTTACATAGCCCGGTGATTTGAATTTTGTTGCATTTTTCACGTATAAACACGTATAAACAGGCTAAGAAGTCCAAATCATCAAATTTTTCGATTTCGTTCCATAGCCGGGTGCATTGAATAAACATACATTTTTACACGTATGTACACACATATACCGGCAAAGAAGTCCAAATTTTCATATTTTTAGATTTCATTCCATAGTCGGGTGCTTTGAATTCAAATGCTTTTTTCCACGTATAATCACATATAAATCGGCTATGAAGTCCAAATTTTCAAATTTTTAGATTTCGTTCCATAGCCCGGTGCTTTGAATTCAAATGCATTTTTTCACTTATAAACACATATAAACAGGCTAAGAAGTCAAAATTTTCAAATTTTTTGATTTCGTTCCATAGCCGGGTGCATTGAATTAACATACATTTTTACATGTATATATACACAAAAACCGGCTAAGAAGTCCAAATTTTCAAATTTTTAGATTTCGTTCCATAGCCGGGTGGATTGATTTAACATGCATTTTTGCACGTATGTGCGAGCATAAATCGGTTAAGAATCCGAAATTTTCATATTTTTAGATTTCATTCCATAGTCGGGTGCTTTGAATTCAAATGCTTTTTTTCACGTATAATTACATATAAATCGGCTATGAAGTCCAAATTTTCAAATTTTTAAGTTTCGTTACATAGCCCGGTGATTTGAATTTATTTGCATTTTTCACGTATAAACACGTTTAAACCGGTCAAGAAGTCCAAATCTTCGAATTTTTCGACATCGTTCCATAGCCGGGTGCATTGAATAACATGCAATATTACACGTATATACACGCATAAACCGGCTATGAAGTCCAAATTTTCAAATTTTTAGATTTCGTTCCATAGCCCGGTGCTTTGAATTCAAACGTTTTTGTCACGTATACACACATATCAACCGGCCAAGAAGTCAAAATTTTTATAATATTAAATTTCGTGCCATTGCCGGGTGGATTGAATTGACATGCATTTTTTCACTTATAAACACATTTAAACCGGCTAAGAAGTCCAAATTTTCAATTTTTTAGATTTCGTTCCGTAGTCGGGTGCTTTGAATTCAAATGCATTTTTTCACGTATAAACACGTATAAACAGGCTAAGAAGTCCAAATTTTCATATTTTCAGATTTCGTTCAATTGCCGGGTGGATTGAATTCAAATGCTTTTTTTCTCTTATAAACACTTATAAACCAGCTAAGGATTCGAATTTTAAAATTTTTAGATTTCTTTCTATAGCCGGGTGCATAGAATAAACATACATTTTTACACGTAAGTACACACATAAACCAGCTAAGAAGTCCAAATTTTCAAATACTTAGATTTCGTTCCATTGCCGGGTGCTTTGAATTCAAATGGATATTTTCACGTATAAACACGTATAAACCGGCTAAGTAGTCCAAATTTTCAAATGTTTAGATTTCGTTCCATAGCCGGGTGGATTAAAATATCATGCAATAGTACACGTATATACACGCATAATCCGGCTAAAAAGTCCAAATTTTCAAATTTTTAGTTTTCGTTCCAAAGCTGGGTGGATTGAATTAACATTCATTTTAACACGTATATACACACCTAAACCGGCTATGAAGTCCAAATTTTCAAATTTTCATATTTCATTACACAGCCCGGTGCTTTGAATTGAAATGCATATTTTCACTTATAAACACATATAAACAGGCTACGAAGTCCAAATCTCTAAATTTTTCGATTTCGTTCCATAGCCGGGTGCATTGAATAAACATACATTTTTACACGTATGTACACACATATACCGGCAATGAAGTCCAAATTTTCATATTTTTAGATTTCATTCCATAGTCGGGTGCTTTGAATTCAAATGCTTTTTTTCACGTATAAACACATATAAATCGGCTATGAAGTCCAAATTTTCAAATTTTTAGATTTCGTTACATAGCCCGGTGATTTGAATTTTGTTGCATTTTTCACGTATAAACACGTATAAACAGGCTAAGAAGTCGAAATTTTTAAATTTCTGATTTTGTTCCATAGTCGGGTCGATTGATTTAACATGCATTTTTGCACGTATGTGCGAGCATAAACCGGTTCAGAAGCCGAAATTTTCAATTTTTTATATTACGTTCCATAGCCGGGTGCTTTGAATTCTAATGCATTTTTTCACGTATAAACACTTAAAATCAGCTAAGAATTCGAATTTTCAAATTTTTCGATTTCGTTCCATAGCCGGGTGTACTGAATTAACATAAATTTTTACACGTATATACACACCTAAACTGGCTAATAAGTCAAAATTTCCAATTTTTAGATTTCGTTCCATAGCCGCGTGCCTTGAATTCAAATGCTTTTTTTCACGAATGAACACATATCAACCGGCTATGAAGTCCAAATTTTCAAATTTTTTGATTTCGTTCCATAGCCGGGTGCATTGAATTAACATACATTTTTACATGTATATATACACAAAAACCGGCTAAGAAGTACAAATTTTCAAATTTTTAGATTTCGTTCCATAGCCGGGTGGATTGATTTAACATGCATTTTTGCACGTATGTGCGAGCATAAACCGGTTAAGAAGCCGAAATTTTCAAATTTTTAGATTACGTTCCGTAGCCGGGTGATTTGATTTCAAATGCTTTTTTTCACGTATACATACATATAAACCGGCTATGAAGTCCAAATTTTCAAATTTTCATATTTCATTACACAGCCCGGTGCTTTGAATTGAAATGCATATTTTCACTCATAAACACATATAAACAGGATACGAAGTCCAAATTTTCCAATTTTTAGATTTCGGTCCATAGCCGGGTGCATTGAATAAACATACATTTTTACACGTATGTACACACATAAACCAGCTAAGAAGTCCAAATTTTCAAATTTTTAGATTTCGATCCATAGCCGGGTGCTTTGAATTCAAATGTTTTTTTTCACGTATCAACACATTTAAACCGGCTAAGAAGTCCAAATTTTCAATTTTTTAGATTTCGTTCCGTAGTCGGGTGCTTTGAATTCAAATGCATTTTTTCACGTATAAACACGTATCAACCGACTAAGTAGTCCAAATTTTCAAATTTTTAGATTTCGTCCCTTGCCGGGTGCTTTGAATAAACATACATTTTTACACGTATGTACACACCTAAACCGGCTAATAAGTCCAAATTTTCAAATTTTTAGATTTCGTTCCATAGCCGGGTGCTTTGAATTCAAATGTTTTTTTTCACGTATCAACACATATAAACAGGCTAAGAAGTCAGAATTTTCAAATTTTTAGTTTTCGTTCCATAGCCGGGTGGAATGAATTCAAATGCTTTTTTTCTCTTATAAACACATATAATCGGGCTAAGAAGTCCAAATTTTCAAATTTTTAGATTTCGTTCTATAGCCGGGTGGATTGCAATAACATGCAATATTACACGTATATACACGCATAAACCGGCTAAGGAGCCCAAATTTTCCAATTTTTAGATTTCGATCCATAGCCGGGTGCTTTGAATTCAAATGTTTTATTTCACGTACCAACACATATAAACAGGCTAAGAAGTCAAAATTTTCAAATTTTTAGTTTTCATTCCATAGCCGGGTGCATTGAATTAACAAACATTTTTACATGTATATACACACAATAACCGGCTAAGAATTCCAAATTTTCAATTTTTTTGATTTCGTTCCATACCCGGGTGCAATGAATAAACATTCATTTTTACACGTATGTACACACATAAACCAGCTAAGAAGTCCAAATTTTCATATTTTCAGATTTCGTTCAATTGCCGGGTGGATTGAATTCAAATGCTTTTTTTCCCTTATAAACACATATAATCGGGCTAAGAAGTCCAAATTTTCAAATTTTTAGATTTCGTTCCATAGCCGGGTGCTTTGAATTCAAATGTTTTATTTCACGTACCAACACATATAAACAGGCTAAGAAGTCAAAATTTTCAAATTTGTAGTTTTCGTTCCATAGCCGGGTGCATTGAATTAACAAACATTTTTACATGTATATACACACAATAACCGGCTAAGAAGTCCAAATTTTCAATTTTTTTGATTTCGTTCCATATCCGGGTGGAGTTAATTAACATGCAATATTACACGTATATACATGCATAAACCGGCTAAGGAGCCCACATTTTCCCATTTTTAGATTTCGATCCATAGCCGGGTGCTTTGAATTCAAATGTTTTATTTCACGTACCAACACATATAAACAGGCTAAGAAGTCAAAATTTTCAAATTTGTAGTTTTCGTTCCATAGCCGGGTGCATTGAATTAACAAACATTTTTACATGTATATACACACAATAACCGGCTAAGAAGTCCAAATTTTCAATTTTTTTGATTTCGTTCCATATCCGGGTGGAGTTAATTAACATGCAATATTTCACGTATATACACGCATAAACCGGGTAAGAAGTCGTATTTTCAAATTTTTAGATTTCGTTCCATAGCCGGGTGCACTGAATTAACATAAATTTTTACACGTATGTACACACATTAACCAGCTAAGAAGACCAGATTTTCAAATTTTTTAATTTTGTTCCAAAGCCGGGTGGATTGAATAAACACACATTTTTACACGTATGTACACACATAAACCAGCTAAGAAGTCCAAATTTTCATATTTTCAGATTTCGTTCAAGTGCCGGGTGGATTGAATTCAAATGCTTTTTTTCTCTTATAAACACATATAAACGGGCTCAGAAGACCAAATTTTCAAATTTTTAGATTTCGTTCCATAGCCGCGTGCATTGAATAAACATACATTTTTACACGTATGTACACACATAAACCAGCTAAGAAGTCCAAATTTTCATATTTTTAGATATCGTTCCATAGTCGGGTGCTTTGAATTCAAATGCTTTTTTTCACGTATAAACACATATAAATCGGCTATGAAGTCCAAATTTTCAAATTTTTAGATTTCGTTACATAGCCCGGTGATTTGAATTTTGTTGCATTTTTCACGTATAAACACGTATAAACAGGCTAAGAAGTCGAAATTTTTAAATTTCTGATTTTGTTCCATAGTCGGGTCGATTGATTTAACATGCATTTTTGCACGTATGTGCGAGCATAAACCGGTTCAGAAGCCGAAATTTTCAATTTTTTATATTACGTTCCATAGCCGGGTGCTTTGAATTCTAATGCATTTTTTCACGTATAAACACTTAAAATCAGCTAAGAATTCGAATTTTCAAATTTTTCGATTTCGTTCCATAGCCGGGTGTACTGAATTAACATAAATTTTTACACGTATATACACACCTAAACTGGCTAATAAGTCAAAATTTTCCAATTTTTAGATATCGTTCCATAGTCGGGTGCTTTGAATTCAAATGCTTTTTTTCACGTATAAACACATATAAATCGGCTATGAAGTCCAAATTTTCAAATTTTTAGATTTCGTTACATAGCCCGGTGATTTGAATTTTGTTGCATTTTTCATACATAAATTTTACACGTATATACACACCTAAACGGGCTAATAAGTCAAAATTTTCCAATTTTTAGATTTCGTTCCATAGCCGCGTGCCTTGAATTCAATGCTTTTTTCACGAATGAACACATATCAACCGGCTATGAAGTCCAAATTTTCAAATTTTTTGATTTCGTTCCATAGCCGGGTGGCATTGAATTAACATACATTTTTACATGTAATATACACAAAACCCGGCTAAGAAGTACAAATTTTCAAATTTTTAGATTTCGTTCCATAGCCGGGTGGATTGATTTAACATGCATTTTTGCACGTATGTGCGAGCATAAACCGGTTAAGAAGCCGAAATTTTCAAATTTTTAGATTACGTTCCGTAGCCGGGTGATTTGATTTCAAATGCTTTTTTTCACGTATACATACATATAAACCGGCTATGAAGTCCAAATTTTCAAATTTTCATATTTCATTACACAGCCCGGTGCTTTGAATTGAAATGCATATTTTCACTCATAAACACATATAAACAGGATACGAAGTCCAAATTTTCCAATTTTTAGATTTCGGTCCATAGCCGGGTGCATTGAATAAACATACATTTTTACACGTATGTACACACATAAACCAGCTAAGAAGTCCAAATTTTCAAATTTTAGATTTCGATCCATAGCCGGGTGCTTTGAATTCAAATGTTTTTTTTTCACGTATCAACACATTTAAACCGGCTAAGAAGTCCAAATTTTCAATTTTTTAGATTTCGTTCCGTAGTCGGGTGCTTTGAATTCAAATGCATTTTTTCACGTATAAACACGTATAAACCGACTAAGTAGTCCAAATTTTCAAATTTTTAGATTTCGTCCCTTGCCGGGTGCTTTGAATAAACATACATTTTTACACGTATGTACACACCTAAACCGGCTAATAAGTCCAAATTTTCAAATTTTTAGATTTCGTTCCATAGCCGGGTGCTTTGAATTCAAATGTTTTTTTTCACGTATCAACACATATAAACAGGCTAAGAAGTCAGAATTTTCAAATTTTTAGTTTTCGTTCCATAGCCGGGTGGATTGAATTCAAATGCTTTTTTTCTCTTAAAAACACATATAATCGGGCTAAGAAGTCCAAATTTTCAAATTTTTAGATTTCGTTCTATAGCCGGGTGGATTGCAATAACATGCAATATTACACGTATATACACGCATAAACCGGCTAAGGAGCCCAAATTTTCCAATTTTTAGATTTCGATCCATAGCCGGGTGCTTTGAATTCAAATGTTTTATTTCACGTACCAACACATATAAACAGGCTAAGAAGTCAAAATTTTCAAATTTTTAGTTTTCATTCCATAGCCGGGTGCATTGAATTAACAAACATTTTTACATGTATATACACACAATAACCGGCTAAGAATTCCAAATTTTCAATTTTTTTGATTTCGTTCCATACCCGGGTGCAATGAATAAACATTCATTTTTACACGTATGTACACACATAAACCAGCTAAGAAGTCCAAATTTTCATATTTTCAGATTTCGTTCAATTGCCGGGTGGATTGAATTCAAATGCTTTTTTTCCCTTATAAACACATATAATCGGGCTAAGAAGTCCAAATTTTCAAATTTTTAGATTTCGTTCCATAGCCGGGTGGATTGCAATAACATGCAATATTACACGTATATACATGCATAAACCGGCTAAGGAGCCCACATTTTCCCATTTTTAGATTTCGATCCATAGCCGGGTGCTTTGAATTCAAATGTTTTATTTCACGTACCAACACATATAAACAGGCTAAGAAGTCAAAATTTTCAAATTTTTTAATTTTGTTCCAAAGCCGGGTGGATTGAATAAACACACATTTTTACACGTATGTACACACATAAACCAGCTAAGAAGTCCAAATTTTCATATTTTCAGATTTCGTTCAAGTGCCGGGTGGATTGAATTCAAATGCTTTTTTTCTCTTATAAACACATATAAACGGGCTCAGAAGACCAAATTTTCAAATTTTTAGATTTCGTTCCATAGCCGCGTGCATTGAATAAACATACATTTTTACACGTATGTACACACATAAACCAGCTAAGAAGTCCAAATTTTCATATTTTTAGATATCGTTCCATAGTCGGGTGCTTTGAATTCAAATGCTTTTTTTCAAGTATAAACACATATAAATCGGCTATGAAGTCCAAATTTTCAAATTTTTAGATTTCGTTACTTAGCCCGGTGATTTGAATTTTGTTGCATTTTTCACGTATAAACACGTATAAACAGGCTAAGAAATCCAAATCTTCAAATTTTTCGATTTCGTTCCATAGCCGGGTGCATTGAATAAACATACATTTTTACACGTATGTACACACATATACCGGCAATGATGTCCAAATTTTCATATTTTTAGATTTCATTCCATAGTCGGGTGCTTTGAATTCAAATGCTTTTTTTCACGTATAATCACATATAAATCGGCTATGAAGTCCAAATTTGCAAATTTTTAGATTTCGTTACATAGCCCGGTGATTTGAATTTAGTTCCATTTTTCACGTATAAACACGTATAAACCGGTCAAGAAGTCCAAATTTTCAAATTTTTAGATTTCGTTCCATAGCCGGGTGCATTGAATAACATGCAATATTACACGTACATACACGCATAAACCGGCTATGAAGTCCAAATTTTCAAATTTTTAGATTTCGTTCCATAGCCCGGTGCTTTGAATTCAAATGCATTTTTTCACTTATAAACACATATAAACAGGCTAAGAAGTCAAAATTTTCAAATTTTTTGATTTCGTTCCATAGCCGGGTGGATTGAAATAACATGCAATAGTATACGTATATACACGCATAAACCGGCTAAGGAGTTCAAATTTTCGAATTTTTAGATTTCGCTCCATGGCCGGTGCTTTGAATTCAAACGTTTTTTTCACGTATACACACATATCAACCGGCCAAGAAGTCAAAATTTTTATAATATTAAATTTCGTGCCATTGCCGGGTGGATTGAATTGACATGCATTTTTACATGTATATATACACAAAAACCGGCTAAGAAGTCCAAATTTTCAAATTTTTAGATTTCGTTCCATAGCCGGGTGGATTGATTTAACATGCATTTTTGCACGTATGTGCGAGCATAAACCGGTTAAGAATCCGAAATTTTCAAATTTTTAGATTACGTTCCGTAGCCGGGTGATTTGATTTCAAATGCTTTTTTTCACGTATACATACATATAAACCGGCTATGAAGTCCAAATTTTCAAATTTTCATAATTCATTACACAGCCCGGTGCTTTGAATTGAAAAGCATATTTTCACTTATAAACACATATAAACAGGCTACGAAGTCCAAATTTTCAAATTTTTAGATTTCGGTCCATAGCCGGGTGCATTGAATAAACATACATTTTTACACGTATGTACACACATAAACCAGCTAAGAAGTCCAAATTTTCATATTTTTAGATATCGTTCCATAATCGGGTGCTTTGAATTCAAATGCTTTTTTTCACGTATAATCACATATAAATCGGCTATGAAGTCAAATTTTCAAATTTTTAGATATCGTTACATAGCCCGGAGATTTGAATTTATTTGCATTTTTCACGTATAAACACGTATAAACCGGTCAAGAAGTCCAAATCTTCAAATTTTTCGACATCGTTCCATAGCCGGGTGGATTGAAATAACATACAATATTACACGTATATACACGCATAAACCGGCTAAGGAGTCCAAATTTTCGAATTTTTAGATTTCGCTCCATGGCCGGTGCTTTGAATTCAAACGTTTTTTTCACGTATACACACATATCAACCGGCCAAGAAGTCAAAATTTTTATAATATTAAATTTCGTGCCATTGCCGGGTGGATTGAATTGACATGCATTTTTTCACTTATAAAAACATTTAAACCGGCTAAGAAGTCCAAATTTTCAATTTTTTAGATTTCGTTCCGTAGTCGGGTGCTTTGAATTCAAATGCATTTTTTCACATATAAACACGTATAAACCGACTAAGTAGTCCAAATTTTCAAATTTTTAGATTTCGTCCCTTGCCGGGTGCTTTGAATAAACATACATTTTTACACGTATGTACACACCTAAACCGGCTAATAAGTCCAAATTTTCAAATTTTTAGATTTCGTTCCATAGCCGCGTGCATTGAATTAACATACATTTTTACATGTATATACACACATGAACCGGCTAAGGAGTCCAAATTTTCCAATTTTTAGATTTCGATCCATAGCCGGGTGCTTTGAATTCAAATGTTTTATTTCACGTACCAACACATATAAACAGGCTAAGAAGTCAAAATTTTCAAATTTTTAGTTTTCATTCCATAGCCGGGTGCATTGAATTAACAAACATTTTTACATGTATATACACACAATAACCGGCTAAGAATTCCAAATTTTCAATTTTTTTGATTTCGTTCCATACCCGGGTGCAATGAATAAACATTCATTTTTACACGTATGTACACACATAAACCAGCTAAGAAGTCCAAATTTTCATATTTTCAGATTTCGTTCAATTGCCGGGTGGATTGAATTCAAATGCTTTTTTTTCCCTTATAAACACATATAATCGGGCTAAGAAGTCCAAATTTTCAAATTTTAGATTTCGTTCCATAGCCGGGTGGATTGCAATAACATGCAATATTACACGTATATACACGCATAAACCGGCTAAGGAGCCCAAATTTTCCCATTTTTAGATTTCGATCCATAGCCGGGTGCTTTGAATTCAAATGTTTTATTTCACGTACCAACACATATAAACAGGCTAAGAAGTCAAAATTTTCAAATTTGTAGTTTTCGTTCCATAGCCGGGTGCATTGAATTAACAAACATTTTTACATGTATATACACACAATAACCGGCTAAGAAGTCCAAATTTTCAATTTTTTTGATTTCGTTCCATAGCCGGGTGCAATGAAAAACATACATTTTTACACGTATGTACACACATAAACCAGCTAAGAAGTCCAAATTTTCATATTTTCAGATTTCGTTCAATTGCCGGGTGGATTGAATTTAAATGCTTTTTTTCTCTAATAAACACATATAAACGGGCTTAGAAGTCCAAATTTTCAAATTTTTAGATTTCGTTCCATATCCGGGTGGAGTTAATTAACATGCAATATTTCACGTATATACACGCATAAACCGGGTAAGAAGTCGTATTTTCAAATTTTTAGATTTCGTTCCATAGCCGGGTGCACTGAATTAACATAAATTTTTACACGTATGTACACACATTAACCAGATAAGAAGACCAGATTTCAAATTTTTTAATTTTGTTCCAAAGCCGGGTGGATTGAATAAACACACATTTTACACGTATGTACACACATAAACCAGCTAAGAAGTCCAAATTTTAATATTTTCAGATTTCGTTCAATTGCCGGGTGGATTGAATTCAAATGTTTTTTTCTCTTATAAACACATATAAACGGGCTCAGAAGTCCAAATTTTCAAATTTTTAGATTTCGTTCCATAGCCGCGTGCATTGAATTAACATACATTTTTACGTGTATACACACAAATACCGGCTAAGGAGTCCAAATTTTCATATTTTCAGATTTCGTTCAATTGCCGGGTGGATTGAATTCAAATGCTTTCTTTCTCTTATAAACACATATAAACGGGCTAAGAAGTCCAAATTTTCAAATTTTTAGAGTTCGTTCCATAGCCGCGTGCATTGAATTAACATACATTTTTACATGTATATACATACAATAACCGGCTAAGAAGTCCAAATTTTCAATTTTTTTGATTTCGTTCCATACCCGGGTGCAATGAATAACATACATTTTTACACGTATGTACACACATAAACCAGCTAAGAAGTCCAAATTTTCATATTTTCAGATTTCGTTCAATTGCCGGGTGGATTGAATTCAAATGCTTTTTTTCCCTTATAAACACATATAATCGGCTAAGAAGTCCAAATTTTCAAATTTTTAGATTTCGTTCCATAGCCGGGTGGATTGCAATAACATGCAATATTACACGTATATACACGCATAAACCGGCTAAGGAGCCCAAATTTTCCCATTTTTAGATTTCGATCCATAGCCGGGTGCTTTGAATTCAAATGTTTTATTTCACGTACCAACACATATAAACAGGCTAAGAAGTCAAAATTTTCAAATTTGTAGTTTTCGTTCCATAGCCGGGTGCATTGAATTAACAAACATTTTTACATGTATATACACACAATAACCGGCTAAGAAGTCCAAATTTTCAATTTTTTTGATTTCGTTCCATAGCCGGGTGCAATGAAAAACATACATTTTTACACGTATGTACACACATAAACCAGCTAAGAAGTCCAAATTTTCATATTTTCAGATTTCGTTCAATTGCCGGGTGGATTGAATTTAAATGCTTTTTTTCTCTAATAAACACATATAAACGGGCTTAGAAGTCCAAATTTTCAAATTTTTAGATTTCGTTCCATATCCGGGTGGAGTTAATTAACATGCAATATTTCACGTATATACACGCATAAACCGGGTAAGAAGTCGTATTTTCAAATTTTTAGATTTCGTTCCATAGCCGGGTGCACTGAATTAACATAAATTTTTACACGTATGTACACACATTAACCAGATAAGAAGACCAGATTTTCAAATTTTTTAATTTTGTTCCAAAGCCGGGTGGATTGAATAAACACACATTTTTACACGTATGTACACACATAAACCAGCTAAGAAGTCCAAATTTTAATATTTTCAGATTTCGTTCAATTGCCGGGTGGATTGAATTCAAATGTTTTTTATCTCTTATAAAACACATATAACGGGCTCAGAAGTCCAAATTTTCAAATTTTTAGATTTCGTTCCATAGCCGCGTGCATTGAATTAACATCAATTTTTACGTGTATATACACACAAATACCGGCTAAGGAGTCCAAATTTTCATATTTTTCAGATTCGTTCAATTGCCGGGTGATTGAATTCAAATTGCTTTTCTTTCTCTTATAAACACATATAAACGGGCTAAGAAGTCCAATTTCAAATTTTAGATTTCGTTCCATATCCGGGTGGAGTGAATTAACATACATTTTTACATGTATATACACACAATAAACCGGCTAAGAGTCCAAATTTTCAATTTTTTTGATTTCGTTCCATAGCCGGGTGCAATGAATAAACCTACAATTTTTACACGTATGTACACACATAAACCAGCTAAGAAGTCCAAATTTAATATTTCAGATTTCGTTCAATTGCCGCGTGGATTGAATTCAAATGCTTTTATTATCTTATAAACACATATAAACGGGATAAGAAGTCCAAAATTTTCAAATTTTTAGATTTCCTTCCATATCCGGGTGGAGTTAATTAACATGCATATTACACGTATATGCACGCATAAACCGGGTAAGAAGTCGTAATTTCAAATTTTTAGATTTCGTTCCATAGCCGGGTGCACTGAATTAACATAAATTATTACACGTATGTACACACATTAACCAGATAAGAAGACCAGATTTTCAAATTTTTTAATTTTGTTCCAAAGCCGGGTGGATTGAATAAACACATTTTTACACGTATGTACACACATAAACCAGCTAAGAAGTCCAAATTTTAATATTTTCAGATTTCGTTCAATTGCCGGGTGGATTGAATTCAAATGTTTTTTATCTCTTATAAACACATATAAACGGGCTCAGAAGTCCAAATTTTCAAATTTTTAGATTTCGTTCCATAGCCGCGTGCATTGAATTAACATACATTTTTACGTGTATATACACACAAATACCGGCTAAGGAGTCCAAATTTTCATATTTTCAGATTTCGTTCAATTGCCGGGTGGATTGAATTCAAATGCTTTCTTTCTCTTATAAACACATATAAACGGGCTAAGAAGTCCAAATTTTCAAATTTTTAGATTTCGTTCCATATCCGGGTGGAGTGAATTAACATACATTTTTACATGTATATACACACAATAACCGGCTAAGAAGTCCAAATTTTCAATTTTTTTGATTTCGTTCCATAGCCGGGTGCAATGAATAAACATACATTTTTACACGTATGTACACACATAAACCAGCTAAGAAGTCCAAATTTTAATATTTTCAGATTTCGTTCAATTGCCGCGTGGATTGAATTCAAATGCTTTTTTTCTCTTATAAACACATATAAACGGGCTCAGAAGTCCAAATTTTCAAATTTTTAGATTTCGTTCCATAGCCGCGTGCATTGAATTAACATACATTTTTACATGTATATACACACAAAAACCGGCTAAGGAGTACAAATTTTCAAATTTTTAGATTTCGTTCATTGCCGGGTGGATTGAATTCAAATGCTTTTTTTCTCTTATAACACATATAATCGGGCTAAGAAGTCCAAAATTTTCAAATTTTTAGATTTCGTTCCATAGCCGCGTGCATTGAATTAACATACATTTTTACATGTATATACACACATAAACCGGCAAAGGAGTCCAAATTTTCAAATTTTTAGATTTCGTTCCATATCCGGGTGGAGTTAATTAACATGCAATATTACACGTATATGCACGCATAAACCGGGTAAGAAGGCGTATTTTCAAATTTTTAGATTTCGTTCCATAGCCGGGTGCACTGAATTAACATAAATTTTTACACGTATGTACACATATTAACCAGCTAAGAAGACCAGATTTTCAAATTTTTTAATTTTGTTCCAAAGCCGGGTGGATTGAATAAACACACATTTTTACACGTATGTACACACATAAACCAGCTAAGAAGCCCAAATTTTCATATTTTCAGATTTCGTTCAATTGGCGGGTGGATTGAATTCAAATGCTTTTTTCTCTTATAACACATATAAACGGGCTAAGAAGTCCAAATTTTCAAATTTTAGATTTGGTTCCATATTCCGGGTGGAGTTAATTACCATGCATATTACACGTATGTGCACGCATAAACCGGTAAGAATTCGTATTTTCAAATTTTTAGATTTCGTTCCATAGCCGGGTTCACTGAATTAACATAAATTTTACACGTATGTACACACATTAACCAGCTAAGAAGACCAGATTTTCAAATTTTTTAATTTTGTTCCAAAGCCGGGTGGATTGAATAAACACCATTTTTACACGTATGTACACACATAAACCAGCTAAGAAAACCAATTTTTCATATTTTCAGATTTCGTTCAATTGGCGGTGGATTGAATTCAAATGCTTTTTTCTCTTATAAACAACATATAAACGGGCTAAGAAGTCCAAATTTTCAAATTTTTAGATTTCGTTCCATATCCGGGTGAGTGAATTAACATACATTTTTACTGTATATACACACAATAACCGGCTAAGAAGTCCCAAATTTTCAATTTTTTTGATTTCGTTCCATAGCCGGGTGCAATGAATAAACATACATTTTTACACGTATGTACACACATAAACCAGCTAAGAAGTCCAAAATTTTAATATTTTCAGATTTCGTTCAATTGCCGGTGGATTGAATTCAAATGCTTTTTTTCTCTTATAAACACATATAAACGGGCTCAGAAGTCCAAATTTTCAAATTTTAGATTCGTTCCATAGCCGCGTGCATGAATTAACATACAGTTTTACATGTATATACACACAAAAACCGGCTAAGGAGTCCAAATTTTCAAATTTGTAGATTTCGTTCAATTGCCGGGTGGATTGAATTCATATGCTTTTTTTCTCTTAGAAACACATATAATCGGGCTAAGAAGTTCAAAATTTTCAAATTTTAGATTTCGTTCCATAGCCGGGTGGATTGCAATAACATGCAATATTTCACGTATATACACGCATAAACCGGCTAAGGAGCCCAAATTTTCCAATTTTTAGATTTCGATCCATAGCCGGGTGCTTTGATTTCAAATGTTTTATTTCACGTACCAACACATAAAACAGGCTAAGAAGTCAAAATTTTCAAATTTTTAGTTTTCGTTCCATAGCCGAGTGCATTGAATTAACAAACATTTTTACATGTATATACACACAATAACCGTCTAAGAAGTCCAAATTTTCAATTTTTTTGGTTTCGTTCCATAGCCGGGTGCAATGAATAAACATACATTTTTACACGTATGTACACACATAAAGCAGCTAAGAAGTCCAAATTTTAATATTGTCAGATTTCGTTCAATTGCCGGGTGGATTGAATTCGAATGCTTTTATTCTCTTATAAACACATATAAACGGGATAAGAAGTCCAAAATTTCAAATTTTTAGATTTCCTTCCATATCCGGGTGGAGTTAATTAACATGCAATATTACACGTATATGCACGCATAAACCGGGTAAGAAGTCGTATTTTCAATTTTAGATTTCGTTCCATAGCCGGGTGCACTGAATTAACATAAATTTTACACGTATGTACACCAATTACCCAGCTAGAAGACCAGATTTTCAAATTTTTAATTTTGTTCCAAAGCCGGGTGGATTGAATAGAACACCATTTTACCACGTATGTACACACATAAACCAGCTAAGAAGACCAAATTTTCATATTTTCAGATTTCGTTCAATTGGCGGGTGGATTGAATTCAAATGCTTTTTTTCTCTTATAAACACATATAAACGGGCTAAGAAGTCCAAATTTTAAATTTTGAGATTTCGTTCCATAGCCGAGTGGATTGAATTAACATACATTTTTACATGTATATACACACATAACCGGCTAAGAAGTCCAAATTTTCAATTTTTTTGATTTCGTTCCATAGCCGGTGCAATGAATAAACATACATTTTTACACGTATGTACACACACAACCAGCTAAGAAGTCCAAATTTTAATATTTTCAGATTTCGTTCAATTGCCGGGTGGATTGAATTCAAATGCTTTTTTTCTCTTATAAACACATATAAACGGCTCAGAAGTCCAAATTTTCAAATTTTTAGATTTCGTTCCATAGCCGCGTGCATTGAATTAACATACATTTTTACATGTATATACACACAAAAACTGGCTAAGGAGTCCAAATTTTCAAATTTTTAGATTTCGTTCCATAGCCGCGTGCATTGAATTAACATACATTTTTACGTGTATATACACACAAATACCGGCTAAGGAGTCCAAATTTTCATATTTTCAGATTTCGTTCAATTGCCGGGTGGATTGAATTCAAATGCTTTTTTTCTCTTATAAACACATATAAACGGGCTAAGAAGTCCAAATTTTCAAATTTTTAGATTTCGTTCCATATCCGAGTGGATTGAATTAACATACATTTTTACATGTATATACACACAATAACCGGCTAAGAAGTCCAAATTTTCAATTTTTTTGATTTCGTTCCATAGCCGGGTGCAATGAATAAACATACATTTTTACACGTATGTACACACATAAACCAGCTAAGAAGTCCAAATTTTAATATTTTCAGATTTCGTTCAATTGCCGGGTGGATTGAATTCAAATGCTTTTTTTCTCTTATAAACACATATAAACGGGCTCAGAAGTCCAAATTTTCAAATTTTTAGATTTCGTTCCATAGCCGCGTGCATTGAATTAACATACATTTTTACATGTATATACACACAAAAACCGGCTAAGGAGTCCAAATTTTCAAATTTTTAGATTTCGTTCAATTGCCGGGTGGATTGAATTCAAATGCTTTTTTTCTCTTATAAACACATATAATCGGGCTAAGAAGTCCAAATTTTCAAATTTTTAGATTTCGTTCCATAGCCGGGTGGATTGCAATAACATGCAATATTTCACGTATATACACGCATAAACCGGCTAAGGAGTCCAAATTTTCAAATTTTTAGATTTCGTTCCATATCCGGGTGGAGTTAATTAACATGCAATATTACACGTATATGCACGCATAAACCGGGTAAGAAGTCGTATTTTCAAATTTTTAGATTTCGTTCCATAGCCGGGTGCACTGAATTAACATAAATTTTTACACGTATGTACACACATAAACCAGCTAAGAAGACCAGATTTTCAAATTTTTTAATTTTGTTCCAAAGCCGGGTGGATTGAATAAACACACATTTTTACACGTATGTACACACATAAACCAGCTAAGAAGTCCAAATTTTCATATTTTCAGATTTCGTTCAATTGGCGGGTGGATTGAATTCAAATGCTTTTTTTCTCTTATAAACACATATAAACGGGCTAAGAAGTCCAAATTTTCAAATTTTTAGATTTCGTTCCATATCCGGGTGGAGTTAATTAACATGCAATATTACACGTATATGCACGCATAAACCGGGTAAGAAGTCGTATTTTCAAATTTTTAGATTTCGTTCCATAGCCGGGTGCAATGAATTAACATAAATTTTTACACGTATGTACACACATAAACCAGCTAAGAAGACCAGATTTTCAAATTTTTTAATTTTGTTCCAAAGCCGGGTGGATTGAATAAACACACATTTTTACACGTATGTACACACATAAACCAGCTAAGAAGACCAAATTTTCATATTTTCAGATTTCGTTCAATTGGCGGGTGGATTGAATTCAAATGCTTTTTTTCTCTTATAAACACATATAAACGGGCTAAGAAGTCCAAATTTTTAAATTTTTAGATTTCGTTCCATATCCGAGTGGATTGAATTAACATACATTTTTACATGTATATACACACAATAACCGGCTAAGAAGTCCAAATTTTCAATTTTTTTGATTTCGTTCCATAGCCGGGTGCAATGAATAAACATACATTTTTACACGTATGTACACACATAAACCAGCTAAGAAGTCCAAATTTTAATATTTTCAGATTTCGTTCAATTGCCGGGTGGATTGAATTCAAATGCTTTTTTTCTCTTATAAACACATATAAACGGGCTCAGAAGTCCAAATTTTCAAATTTTTAGATTTCGTTCCATAGCCGCGTGCATTGAATTAACATACATTTTTACATGTATATACACACAAAAACCGGCTAAGGAGTCCAAATTTTCAAATTTTTAGATTTCGTTCAATTGCCGGGTGGATTGAATTCATATGCTTTTTTTCTCTTAGAAACACATATAATCGGGCTAAGAAGTTCAAATTTTCAAATTTTTAGATTTCGTTCCATAGCCGGGTGGATTGCAATAACATGCAATATTTCACGTATATACACGCATAAACCGGCTAAGGAGCCCAAATTTTCCAATTTTTAGATTTCGATCCATAGCCGGGTGCTTTGATTTCAAATGTTTTATTTCACGTACCAACACATATAAACAGGCTAAGAAGTCAAAATTTTCAAATTTTTAGTTTTCGTTCCATAGCCGAGTGCATTGAATTAACAAACATTTTTACATGTATATACACACAATAACCGTCTAAGAAGTCCAAATTTTCAATTTTTTTGATTTCGTTCCATAGCCGGGTGCAATGAATAAACATACATTTTTACACGTATGTACACACATAAACCAGATAAGAAGTCCAAATTTTCATATTTTCAGTTTTCGTTCAATTGCCGGGTGGATTGAATTCAAATGCTTTTTTTCTCTTATAAACACATATAAACGGGCTCAGAAGTCCAAATTTTCAAATTTTTAGATTTCGTTCCATAGCCGCGTGCATTGAATTAACATACATTTTTACGTGTATATACACACAAATACCGGCTAAGGAGTCCAAATTTTCATATTTTCAGATTTCGTTCAATTGCCGGGTGAATTGAATTCAAATGTTTTCTTTTTCTTATAAACACATATAAACGGGCTAAGAAGTCCAAATTTTCAAATTTTTAGAGTTCGTTCCATAGCCGCGTGCATTGAATTAACATACATTTTTACATGTATATACATACAAAACCGGCTAAGAAGTCCAAATATTTCAATTTTTTTGGTTTCGTTCCATAGCCGGGTGCAATGAATAAACATACATTTTTACACGTATGTACACACATAAAGCAGCTAAGAAGTCCAAATTTTAATATTGTCAGATTTCGTTCAATTGCCGGGTGGATTGAATTCGAATGCTTTTATTCTCTTATAAACACATATAAACGGGATAAGAAGTCCAAAATTTCAAATTTTTAGATTTCCTTCCATATCCGGGTGGAGTTAATTAACATGCAATATTACACGTATATGCACGCATAAACCGGGTAAGAAGTCGTATTTTCAAATTTTTAGATTTCGTTCCATAGCCGGGTGCACTGAATTAACATAAATTTTTACACGTATGTACACACATTACCAGCTAAGAAGACCAGATTTTCAAATTTTTTAATTTTGTTCCAAAGCCGGGTGGATTGAATAAACACACATTTTTACACGTATGTACACACATAAACCAGCTAAGAAGACCAAATTTTCATATTTTCAGATTTCGTTCAATTGGCGGGTGGATTGAATTCAAATGCTTTTTTTCTCTTATAACACATATAAACGGGCTAAGAAGTCCAAATTTTTAAATTTTTAGATTTCGTTCCATATCCGAGTGGATTGAATTAACATACATTTTTACATGTATATACACACAATAACCGGCTAAGAAGTCCAAATTTTCAATTTTTTTGATTTCGTTCCATAGCCGGTGCAATGAATAAACATACATTTTTACACGTATGTACACACAAACCAGCTAAGAAGTCCAAATTTTAATATTTTCAGATTTCGTTCAATTGCCGGGTGGATTGAATTCAAATGCTTTTTTTCTCTTATAAACACATATAAACGGCTAAGAAGTCCAAATTTTCAAATTTTTAGATTTCGTTCCATATCCGAGTGGATTGAATTAACATACATTTTTACATGTATATACACACAATAACCGGCTAAGAAGTCCAAATTTTCAATTTTTTTGATTTCGTTCCATAGCCGGGTGCAATGAATAAACATACATTTTTACATGTATATACACACAAAACCGGCTAAGAAGTCCAAATTTTAATATTTTCAGATTTCGTTCAATTGCCGGGTGGATTGAATTCAAATGCTTTTTTTCTCTTATAAACACATATAAACGGGCTCAGAAGTCCAAATTTTCAAATTTTTAGATTTCGTTCCATAGCCGCGTGCATTGAATTAACATACATTTTTACATGTATATCACACAAAAACTGGCTAAGGAGTCCAAATTTTCAAATTTTTAGATTTCGTTCAATTGCCGGGTGGATTTGAATTTATGTGAATTGACATGGATTTTTTCACTTATAAAAACATTTAAACCGGCTAAGAAGTCCAAATTTTCAATTTTTTAGATTTCGTTCCGTAGTCGGGTGCTTTGAATTCAAATTCATTTTTTCACATATAAACACGTATAAACCGACTAAGTAGTCCAAATTTTCAAATTTTTAGATTTCGTCCCTTGCCGGGTGCTTTGAATAAACATACATTTTTACACGTATGTACACACCTAAACCGGCTAATAAGTCCAAATTTTCAAATTTTTAGATTTCGTTCCATAGCCGCGTGCATTGAATTAACATACATTTTTACATGTATATACACACATGAACCGGCTAAGGAGTCCAAATTTTCCAATTTTTAGATTTCGATCCATAGCCGGGTGCTTTGAATTCAAATGTTTTATTTCACGTACCAACACATAAACAGGCTAAGAAGTCAAAATTTTCAAATTTTTAGTTTTCATTCCATAGCCGGGTGCATTGAATTAACAAACATTTTTACATGTATATACACACAATAACCGGCTAAGAATTCCAAATTTTCAATTTTTTTGATTTCGTTCCATACCCGGGTGCAATGAATAAACATTCATTTTTACACGTATGTACACACATAAACCAGCTAAGAAGTCCAAATTTTCATATTTTCAGATTTCGTTCAATTGCCGGGTGGATTGAATTCAAATGCTTTTTTCCCTTATAAACACATATAATCGGGCTAAGAAGTCCAAATTTTCAAATTTTTAGATTTCGTTCCATAGCCGGGTGGATTGCAATAACATGCAATATTACACGTATATACACGCATAAACCGGCTAAGGAGCCCAAATTTTCCCATTTTTAGATTTCGATCCATAGCCGGGTGCTTTGAATTCAAATGTTTTATTTCACGTACCAACACATAAACAGGCTAAGAAGTCAAAATTTTCAAATTTGTAGTTTTCGTTCCATAGCCGGGTGCATTGAATTAACAAACATTTTTACATGTATATACACACAATAACCGGCTAAGAAGTCCAAATTTTCAATTTTTTTGATTTCGTTCCATAGCCGGGTGCAATGAAAAACATACATTTTTACACGTATGTACACACATAAACCAGCTAAGAAGTCCAAATTTTCATATTTTCAGATTTCGTTCAATTGCCGGGTGGATTGAATTTAAATGCTTTTTTTCTCTAATAAACATATAAACGGGCTCAGAAGTCCAAATTTTCAAATTTTTAGATTTCGTTCCATAGCCGCGTGCATTGAATTAACATACATTTTTACATGTATATACACACAAATACCGGCTAAGGAGTCCAAATTTTCAAATTTTTAGATTTCGTTCAATTGCCGGGTGGATTGAATTCAAATGCTTTTTTTCTCTTATAAACACATATAATCGGGCTAAGAAGTCCAAATTTTCAAATTTTTAGATTTCGTTCCATAGCCGGGTGGATTGCAATAACATGCAATATTACACGTATATACACGCATAAACCGGCTAAGGAGCCCAAATTTTCCCATTTTTAGATTTCGATCCATAGCCGGGTGCTTTGAATTCAAATGTTTTATTTCACGTACCAACACATAAACAGGCTAAGAAGTCAAAATTTTCAAATTTGTAGTTTTCGTTCCATAGCCGGGTGCATTGAATTAACAAACATTTTTACATGTATATACACACAATAACCGGCTAAGAAGTCCAAATTTTCAATTTTTTTGATTTCGTTCCATAGCCGGGTGCAATGAAAAACATACATTTTTACACGTATGTACACACATAAACCAGCTAAGAAGTCCAAATTTTCATATTTTCAGATTTCGTTCAATTGCCGGGTGGATTGAATTTAAATGCTTTTTTTCTCTAATAAACATATAAACGGGCTTAGAAGTCCAAATTTTCAAATTTTTAGATTTCGTTCCATATCCGGGTGGAGTTAATTAACATGCAATATTTCACGTATATACACGCATAAACCGGGTAAGAAGTCGTATTTTCAAATTTTTAGATTTCGTTCCATAGCCGGGTGCACTGAATTAACATAAATTTTTACACGTATGTACACACATTAACCAGATAAGAAGACCAGATTTTCAAATTTTTTAATTTTGTTCCAAAGCCGGGTGGATTGAATAAACACACATTTTTACACGTATGTACACACATAAACCAGCTAAGAAGTCCAAATTTTAATATTTTCAGATTTCGTTCAATTGCCGGGTGGATTGAATTCAAATGTTTTTTTTCTCTTATAAACACATATAAACGGGCTCAGAAGTCCAAATTTTCAAATTTTTAGATTTCGTTCCATAGCCGCGTGCATTGAATTAACATACATTTTTACGTGTATATACACACAAATACCGGCTAAGGAGTCCAAATTTTCATATTTTCAGATTTCGTTCAATTGCCGGGTGGATTGAATTCAAATGTTTTTTTTCTCTTATAAACACATATAAACGGGCTAAGAAGTCCAAATTTTCAAATTTTTAGATTTCGTTCCATAGCCGCGTGCATTGAATTAACATACATTTTTACATGTATATACACACAATAACCGGCTAAGAATTCCAAATTTTCAATTTTTTTGATTTCGTTCCATAGCCGGGTGCATTGAATTAACATACATTTTTACACGTATGTACACACATAAACCAGCTAAGAAGTCCAAATTTTAATATTTTCAGATTTCGTTCAATTGCCGGGTGGATTGAATTCAAATGTTTTATTTCACGTACCAACACATATAAACAGGCTAAGAAGTCAAAATTTTCAAATTTTTAGATTTCGTTCCATATCCGGGTGGAGTTAATTAACATGCAATATTACACGTATATGCACGCATAAACCGGGTAAGAAGTCGTATTTTCAAATTTTTAGATTTCGTTCCATAGCCGGGTGCACTGAATTAACATAAATTTTTACACGTATGTACACACATTACCCAGCTAAGAAGACCAGATTTTCAAATTTTTTAATTTTGTTCCAAAGCCGGGTGGATTGAATAAACACACATTTTTACACGTATGTACACACATAAACCAGCTAAGAAGACCAAATTTTCATATTTTCAGATTTCGTTCAATTGGCGGGTGGATTGAATTCAAATGCTTTTTTTCTCTATAAACACATATAAACGGGCTTAGAAGTCCAAATTTTTAAATTTTTAGATTTCGTTCCATAGCCGGGTGCATTGAATTAACAAACATTTTTACATGTATATACACACAATAACCGGCTAAGAAGTCCAAATTTTCAATTTTTTTGATTTCGTTCCATAGCCGGGTGCAATGAATAAACATACATTTTTACACGTATGTACACACACAAACCAGCTAAGAAGTCCAAATTTTAATATTTTCAGATTTCGTTCAATTGCCGGGTGGATTGAATTCAAATGCTTTTTTTCTCTTATAAACACATATAAACGGGCTCAGAAGTCCAAATTTTCAAATTTTTAGATTTCGTTCCATAGCCGCGTGCATTGAATTAACATACATTTTTACATGTATACACACAAAAACTGGCTAAGGAGTCCAAATTTTCAAATTTTTAGATTTCGTTCAATTGCCGGGTGGATTTGAATTTATGTGAATTGACATGGATTTTTTCACTTATAAAAACATTTAAACCGGCTAAGAAGTCCAATTTTCAATTTTTTAGATTTCGTTCCGTAGTCGGGTGCTTTGAATTCAAATTCATTTTTTCACATATAAACACGTATAAACCGACTAAGTAGTCCAAATTTTCAAATTTTTAGATTTCGTCCCTTGCCGGGTGCTTTGAATAAACATACATTTTTACACGTATGTACACACCTAAACCGGCTAATAAGTCCAAATTTTCAAATTTTTAGATTTCGTTCCATAGCCGCGTGCATTGAATTAACATACATTTTTACATGTATATACACACATGAACCGGCTAAGGAGTCCAAATTTTCCAATTTTTAGATTTCGATCCATAGCCGGGTGCTTTGAATTCAAATGTTTTATTTCACGTACCAACACATATAAACAGGCTAAGAAGTCAAAATTTTCAAATTTTTAGTTTTCATTCCATAGCCGGGTGCATTGAATTAACAAACATTTTTACATGTATATACACACAATAACCGGCTAAGAATTCCAAATTTTCAATTTTTTTGATTTCGTTCCATACCCGGGTGCAATGAATAAACATTCATTTTTACACGTATGTACACACATAAACCAGCTAAGAAGTCCAAATTTTCATATTTTCAGATTTCGTTCAATTGCCGGGTGGATTGAATTCAAATGCTTTTTTTCCCTTATAAACACATATAATCGGGCTAAGAAGTCCAAATTTTCAAATTTTTAGATTTCGTTCCATAGCCGGGTGGATTGCAATAACATGCAATATTACACGTATATACACGCATAAACCGGCTAAGGAGCCCAAATTTTCCCATTTTTAGATTTCGATCCATAGCCGGGTGCTTTGAATTCAAATGTTTTATTTCACGTACCAACACATATAACAGGCTAAGAAGTCAAAATTTTCAAATTTTTAGTTTTCATTCCATAGCCGGGTGCATTGAATTAACAAACATTTTTACATGTATATACACACAATAACCGGCTAAGAATTCCAAATTTTCAATTTTTTTGATTTCGTTCCATACCCGGGTGCAATGAATAAACATTCATTTTTACACGTATGTACACACATAAACCAGCTAAGAAGTCCAAATTTTCATATTTTCAGATTTCGTTCAATTGCCGGGTGGATTGAATTCAAATGCTTTTTTTCCCTTATAAACACATATAATCGGGCTAAGAAGTCCAAATTTTCAAATTTTTAGATTTCGTTCCATAGCCGGGTGGATTGCAATAACATGCAATATTACACGTATATACACGCATAAACCGGCTAAGGAGCCCAAATTTTCCCATTTTTAGATTTCGATCCATAGCCGGGTGCTTTGAATTCAAATGTTTTATTTCACGTACCAACACATATAAACAGGCTAAGAAGTCAAAATTTTCAAATTTGTAGTTTTCGTTCCATAGCCGGGTGCATTGAATTAACAAACATTTTTACATGTATATACACACAATAACCGGCTAAGAAGTCCAAATTTTCAATTTTTTTGATTTCGTTCCATAGCCGGGTGCAATGAAAAACATACATTTTTACACGTATGTACACACATAAACCAGCTAAGAAGTCCAAATTTTCATATTTTCAGATTTCGTTCAATTGCCGGGTGGATTGAATTTAAATGCTTTTTTTCTCTAATAACACATATAAACGGGCTTAGAAGTCCAAATTTTCAAATTTTTAGATTTCGTTCCATATCCGGGTGGAGTTAATTAACATGCAATATTTCACGTATATACACGCATAAACCGGGTAAGAAGTCGTATTTTCAAATTTTTAGATTTCGTTCCATAGCCGGGTGCACTGAATTAACATAAATTTTTACACGTATGTACACACATTAACCAGATAAGAAGACCAGATTTTCAAATTTTTTAATTTTGTTCCAAAGCCGGGTGGATTGAATAAACACACATTTTTACACGTATGTACACACATAAACCAGCTAAGAAGTCCAAATTTTAATATTTTCAGATTTCGTTCAATTGCCGGGTGGATTGAATTCAAATGTTTTTTTTCTCTTATAAACACATATAAACGGGCTCAGAAGTCCAAATTTTCAAATTTTTAGATTTCGTTCCATAGCCGCGTGCATTGAATTAACATACATTTTTACGTGTATATACACACAAATACCGGCTAAGGAGTCCAAATTTTCATATTTTCAGATTTCGTTCAATTGCCGGGTGGATTGAATTCAAATGCTTTCTTTCTCTTATAAACACATATAAACGGGCTAAGAAGTCCAAATTTTCAAATTTTTAGAGTTCGTTCCATAGCCGCGTGCATTGAATTAACATACATTTTTACATGTATATACATACAATAACCGGCTAAGAAGTCCAAATTTTCAATTTTTTTGGTTTCGTTCCATAGCCGGGTGCAATGAATAAACATACATTTTTACACGTATGTACACACATAAAGCAGCTAAGAAGTCCAAATTTTAATATTGTCAGATTTCGTTCAATTGCCGGGTGGATTGAATTCGAATAATTTTATTATCTTATAAACACATATAAACGGGATAAGAAGTCCAAAATTTCAAATTTTTAGATTTCCTTCCATATCCGGGTGGAGTTAATTAACATGCAATATTACACGTATATGCACGCATAAACCGGGTAAGAAGTCGTAATTTCAAATTTTTAGATTTCGTTCCATAGCCGGGTGCACTGAATTAACATAAATTATTACACGTATGTACACACATTAACCAGATAAGAAGACCAGATTTTCAAATTTTTTAATTTTGTTCCAAAGCCGGGTGGATTGAATAAACACACATTTTTACACGTATGTACACACATAAACCAGCTAAGAAGTCCAAATTTTAATATTTTCAGATTTCGTTCAATTGCCGGGTGGATTGAATTCAAATGCTTTTTTTTCTTATAAACACATATAAACGGGCTCAGAAGTCCAAATTTTCAAATTTTTAGATTTCGTTCCATAGCCGCGTGCATTGAATTAACATACATTTTTACGTGTATATACACACAAATACCGGCTAAGGAGTCCAAATTTTCATATTTTCAGATTTCGTTCAATTGCCGGGTGGATTGAATTCAAATGCTTTCTTTCTCTTATAAACACATATAAACGGGCTAAGAAGTCCAAATTTTCAAATTTTTAGATTTCGTTCCATATCCGGGTGGAGTGAATTAACATACATTTTTACATGTATATACACACAATAACCGGCTAAGAAGTCCAAATTTTCAATTTTTTTGATTTCGTTCCATAGCCGGGTGCAATGAATAAACATACATTTTTACACGTATGTACACACATAAACCAGCTAAGAAGTCCAAATTTTAATATTTTCAGATTTCGTTCAATTGCCGCGTGGATTGAATTCAAATGCTTTTTTTCTCTTAAACACATATAAACGGGCTCAGAAGTCCAAATTTTCAAATTTTTAGATTTCGTTCCATAGCCGCGTGCATTGAATTAACATACATTTTTACATGTATATACACACAAAAACCGGCTAAGGAGTACAAATTTTCAAATTTTTAGATTTCGTTCAATTGCCGGGTGGATTGAATTCAAATGCTTTTTTTCTCTTATAAACACATATAATCGGGCTAAGAAGTCCAAATTTTCAAATTTTTAGATTTCGTTCCATAGCCGCGTGCATTGAATTAACATACATTTTTACATGTATATACACACATAAACCGGCAAAGGAGTCCAAATTTTCAAATTTTTAGATTTCGTTCCATATCCGGGTGGAGTTAATTAACATGCAATATTACACGTATATGCACGCATAAACCGGGTAAGAAGGCGTATTTTCAAATTTTTAGATTTCGTTCCATAGCCGGGTGCACTGAATTAACATAAATTTTTACACGTATGTACACATATTAACCAGCTATGAAGACCAGATTTTCAAATTTTTTAATTTTGTTCCAAAGCCGGGTGGATTGAATAAACACACATTTTTACACGTATGTACACATAAACCAGCTAAGAAGCCCAAATTTTCATATTTTCAGATTTCGTTCAATTGGCGGGTGGATTGAATTCAAATGCTTTTTTTCTCTTATAAACACATATAAACGGGCTAAGAAGTCCAAATTTTCAAATTTTTAGATTTGGTTCCATATCCGGGTGGAGTTAATTAACATGCAATATTACACGTATGTGCACGCATAAACCGGGTAAGAAGTCGTATTTTCAAATTTTTAGATTTCGTTCCATAGCCGGGTTCACTGAATTAACATAAATTTTTACACGTATGTACACACATTAACCAGCTAAGAAGACCAGATTTTCAAATTTTTTAATTTTGTTCCAAAGCCGGGTGGATTGAATAAACACACATTTTTACACGTATGTACACACATAAACCAGCTAAGAAGACCAAATTTTCATATTTTCAGATTTCGTTCAATTGGCGGGTGGATTGAATTCAAATGCTTTTTTTCTCTTATAAACACATATAAACGGGCTAAGAAGTCCAAATTTTCAAATTTTTAGATTTCGTTCCATATCCGGGTGGAGTGAATTAACATACATTTTTACATGTATATAACACAATAACCGGCTAAGAAGTCCAAATTTTCAATTTTTTTGATTTCGTTCCATAGCCGGGTGCAATGAATAAACATACATTTTTACACGTATGTACACACATAAACCAGCTAAGAAGTCCAAATTTTAATATTTTCAGATTTCGTTCAATTGCCGGGTGGATTGAATTCAAATGCTTTTTTTCTCTTATAAACACATATAAACGGGCTCAGAAGTCCAAATTTTCAAATTTTTAGATTTCGTTCCATAGCCGCGTGCATTGAATTAACATACATTTTTACATGTATATACACACAAAAACCGGCTAAGGAGTCCAAATTTTCAAATTTTTAGATTTCGTTCAATTGCCGGGTGGATTGAATTCATATGCTTTTTTTCTCTTAGAAACACATAATCGGGCTAAGAAGTTCAAATTTTCAAATTTTTAGATTTCGTTCCATAGCCGGGTGGATTGCAATAACATGCAATATTACACGTATATACACGCATAAACCGGCTAAGGAGCCCAAATTTTCCAATTTTTAGATTTCGATCCATAGCCGGGTGCTTTGATTTCAAATGTTTTATTTCACGTACCAACACATTTAAACAGGCTAAGAAGTCAAAATTTTCAAATTTTTAGTTTTCGTTCCATAGCCGAGTGCATTGAATTAACAAACATTTTTACATGTATATACACACAATAACCGTCTAAGAAGTCCAAATTTTCAATTTTTTTGATTTCGTTCCATAGCCGGGTGCAATGAATAAACATACATTTTTACACGTATGTACACACATAAACCAGATAAGAAGTCCAAATTTTCATATTTTCAGATTTCGTTCAATTGCCGGGTGGATTGAATTCAAATGCTTTTTTTCTCTTAAACACATATAAACGGGCTAAGAAGTCCAAATTTTCAAATTTTTAGAGTTCGTTCCATAGCCGCGTGCATTGAATTAACATACATTTTTACGTGTATATACACACAAATACCGGCTAAGGAGTCCAAATTTTCATATTTTCAGATTTCGTTCAAATGCCGGGTGGATTGAATTCAAATGCTTTCTTTCTCTTATAAACACATATAAACGGGCTAAGAAGTCCAAATTTTCAAATTTTTAGAGTTCGTTCCATAGCCGCGTGCATTGAATTAACATACATTTTTACATGTATATACATACAATAACCGGCTAAGAAGTCCAAATATTTCAATTTTTTTGGTTTCGTTCCATAGCCGGGTGCAATTAATAAACATACATTTTTACACGTATGTACACACATAAAGCAGCTAAGAAGTCCAAATTTTAATATTGTCAGATTTCGTTCAATTGCCGGGTGGATTGAATTCGAATGCTTTTATTCTCTTATAAACACATATAAACGGGATAAGAAGTCCAAAATTTCAAATTTTTAGATTTCCTTCCATATCCGGGTGGAGTTAATTAACATGCAATATTACACGTATATGCACGCATAAACCGGGTAAGAAGTCGTATTTTCAAATTTTTAGATTTCGTTCCATAGCCGGGTGCACTGAATTAACATAAATTTTTACACGTATGTACACACATTAACCAGCTAAGAAGACCAGATTTTCAAATTTTTTAATTTTGTTCCAAAGCCGGGTGGATTGAATAAACACACATTTTTACACGTATGTACACATAAACCAGCTAAGAAGACCAAATTTTCATATTTTCAGATTTCGTTCAATTGGCGGGTGGATTGAATTCAAATGCTTTTTTTCTCTTATAAACACATATAAACGGGCTAAGAAGTCCAAATTTTCAAATTTTTAGATTTCGTTCCATATCCGAGTGGAGTGAATTAACATACATTTTTACATGTATATACACACATAACCGGCTAAGAAGTCCAAATTTTCAATTTTTTTGATTTCGTTCCATAGCCGGGTGCAATGAATAAACATACATTTTTACACGTATGTACACACATAAACCAGATAAGAAGTCCAAATTTTCATATTTTCAGATTTCGTTCAATTGCCGGGTGGATTGAATTCAAATGCTTTTTTTCTCTTATAAACACATATAAACGGGCTCAGAAGTCCAAATTTTCAAATTTTTAGATTTCGTTCCATAGCCGCGTGCATTGAATTAACATACATTTTTACATGTATATACACACAAAAACCGGCTAAGGAGTACAAATTTTCAAATTTTTAGATTTCGTTCAATTGCCGGGTGGATTGAATTCAAATGCTTTTTTTCTCTTATAAACACATATAATCGGGCTAAGAAGTCCAAATTTTCAAATTTTTAGATTTCGTTCCATAGCCGCGTGCATTGAATTAACATACATTTTTACATGTATATACACACATAAACCGGCAAAGGAGTCCAAATTTTCAAATTTTTAGATTTCGTTCCATATCCGGGTGGAGTTAATTAACATGCAATATTACACGTATATGCACGCATAAACCGGGTAAGAAGGCGTATTTTCAAATTTTTAGATTTCGTTCCATAGCCGGGTGCACTGAATTAACATAAATTTTTACACGTATGTACACATATTAACCAGCTATGAAGACCAGATTTTCAAATTTTTTAATTTTGTTCCAAAGCCGGGTGGATTGAATAAACACACATTTTTTACACGTATGTACACACATAAACCAGCTAAGAAGCCCAAATTTTCATATTTTCAGATTTCGTTCAATTGGCGGGTGGATTGAATTCAAATGCTTTTTTTTCTCTTATAAACACATATAAACGGGCTTAAGAGTCCAAATTTTCAAATTTTTAGATTTGGTTCATATCCGGGTGGAGTTAATTAACATGCAATATTACACGTATGGTGCAACGCATAAACCGGGTAAGAAATTCGTATTTTCAAATTTTAGAATTTCGTTCCATAGCCGGGTTCACTGAATTAACATAAATTTTTACACGTATGTACACACATTAACCAGCTAAGAAGACCAGATTTCAAATTTTTTAATTTTGTTCCAAAGCCGGGTGGATTGAATAAACACACATTTTTACACGTATGTACACACATAAACCAGCTAAGAAGACCAAATTTTCATATTTTCAGATTTCGTTCAATTGGCGGGTGGATTGAATTCAAATGCTTTTTTTCTCTTATAAACACATATAAACGGGCTAAGAAGTCCAAATTTTCAAATTTTTAGATTTCGTTCCATATCCGGGTGGAGTGAATTAACATACATTTTTACATGTATATACACACAATAACCGGCTAAGAAGTCCAAATTTTCAATTTTTTTTGATTTCGTTCCATAGCCGGGTGCAATGAATAAACATACATTTTTACACGTATGTACACACATAAACCAGCTAAGAAGTCCAAATTTTAATATTTTCAGATTTCGTTCAATTGCCGGGTGGATTGAATTCAAATGCTTTTTTTCTCTTATAAACACATATAAACGGGCTCAGAAGTCCAAATTTTCAAATTTTTAGATTTCGTTCCATAGCCGCGTGCATTGAATTAACATACATTTTTACATGTATATACACACAAAAACCGGCTAAGGAGTCCAAATTTTCAAATTTTTAGATTTCGTTCAATTGCCGGGTGGATTGAATTCATATGCTTTTTTTCTCTTAGAAACACATATAATCGGGCTAAGAAGTTCAAATTTTCAAATTTTTAGATTTCGTTCCATAGCCGGGTGGATTGCAATAACATGCAATATTTCACGTATATACACGCATAAACCGGCTAAGGAGCCCAAATTTTCCAATTTTTAGATTTCGATCCATAGCCGGGTGCTTTGATTTCAAATGTTTTATTTCACGTACCAACACATATAAACAGGCTAAGAAGTCAAAATTTTCAAATTTTTAGTTTTCGTTCCATAGCCGAGTGCATTGAATTAACAAACATTTTTACATGTATATACACACAATAACCGTCTAAGAAGTCCAAATTTTCAATTTTTTTGATTTCGTTCCATAGCCGGGTGCAATGAATAAACATACATTTTTACACGTATGTACACACATAAACCAGATAAGAAGTCCAAATTTTCATATTTTCAGTTTCGTTCAATTGCCGGGTGGATTGAATTCAAATGCTTTTTTTCTCTTATAAACACATATAAACGGGCTCAGAAGTCCAAATTTTCAAATTTTTAGATTTCGTTCCATAGCCGCGTGCATTGAATTAACATACATTTTTACGTGTATATACACACAAATACCGGCTAAGGAGTCCAAATTTTCATATTTTCAGATTTCGTTCAATTGCCGGGTGAATTGAATTCAAATGTTTTCTTTTCTTATAAACACATATAAACGGGCTAAGAAGTCCAAATTTTCAAATTTTTAGAGTTCGTTCCATAGCCGCGTGCATTGAATTAACATACATTTTACATGTATATACATACAATAACCGGCTAAGAAGTCCAAATATTTCAATTTTTTTGGTTTCGTTCCATAGCCGGGTGCAATGAATAAACATACATTTTTACACGTATGTACACACATAAAGCAGCTAAGAAGTCCAAATTTTAATATTGTCAGATTTCGTTCAATTGCCGGGTGGATTGAATTCGAATGCTTTTATTCTCTTATAAACACATATAAACGGGATAAGAAGTCCAAAATTTCAAATTTTTAGATTTCCTTCCATATCCGGGTGGAGTTAATTAACATGCAATATTACACGTATATGCACGCATAAACCGGGTAAGAAGTCGTATTTTCAAATTTTTAGATTTCGTTCCATAGCCGGGTGCACTGAATTAACATAAATTTTTACACGTATGTACACACATTACCAGCTAAGAAGACCAGATTTTCAAATTTTTTAATTTTGTTCCAAAGCCGGGTGGATTGAATAAACACACATTTTTACACGTATGTACACACATAAACCAGCTAAGAAGACCAAATTTTCATATTTTCAGATTTCGTTCAATTGGCGGGTGGATTGAATTCAAATGCTTTTTTTCTCTTATAAACACATATAAACGGGCTAAGAAGTCCAAATTTTTTTAATTAACATGTATATACACACCATAACCGGCTAAGAAGTCCAAATTTTCAATTTTTTTGATTTCGTTCCATAGCCGGGTGCAATGAAAAACATACATTTTTACACGTATGTACACACATAAACCAGATAAGAAGTCCAAATTTTCATATTTTCAGATTTCGTTCAATTGCCGGGTGGATTGAATTCAAATGCTTTTTTTCTCTTATAAACACTATAAACGGGCTAAGAAGTCCAAATTTTTAAATTTTTAGATTTCGTTCCATATCCGAGTGGATTGAATTAACATACATTTTTACATGTATATACACACAATAACCGGCTAAGAAGTCCAAATTTTCAATTTTTTTGATTTCGTTCCATAGCCGGGTGCAATGAATAAACATACATTTTTACACGTATGTACACACAAACCAGCTAAGAAGTCCAAATTTTAATATTTTCAGATTTCGTTCAATTGCCGGGTGGATTGAATTCAAATGCTTTTTTTCTCTTATAAACACATATAAACGGGCTCAGAAGTCCAAATTTTCAAATTTTTAGATTTCGTTCCATAGCCGCGTGCATTGAATTAACATACATTTTTACATGTATATACACACAAAAACTGGCTAAGGAGTCCAAATTTTCAAATTTTTAGATTTCGTTCAATTGCCGGGTGGATTTGAATTATGTGAATTGACATGGATTTTTTCACTTATAAAAACATTTAAACCGGCTAAGAAGTCCAATTTTCAATTTTTTAGATTTCGTTCCGTAGTCGGGTGCTTTGAATTCAAATTCATTTTTTCACATATAAACACGTATAAACCGACTAAGTAGTCCAAATTTTCAAATTTTTAGATTCGTCCCTTGCCGGGTGCTTTGAATAAACATACATTTTTACACGTATGTACACACCTAAACCGGCTAATAAGTCCAAATTTTCAAATTTTTAGATTTCGTTCCATAGCCGCGTGCATTGAATTAACATACATTTTTACATGTATATACACACATGAACCGGCTAAGGAGTCCAAATTTTCCAATTTTTAGATTTCGATCCATAGCCGGGTGCTTTGAATTCAAATGTTTTATTTCACGTACCAACACATATAAACAGGCTAAGAAGTCAAAATTTTCAAATTTTTAGTTTTCATTCCATAGCCGGGTGCATTGAATTAACAAACATTTTTACATGTATATACACACAATAACCGGCTAAGAATTCCAAATTTTCAATTTTTTTGATTTCGTTCCATACCCGGGTGCAATGAATAAACATTCATTTTTACACGTATGTACACACATAAACCAGCTAAGAAGTCCAAATTTCATATTTTCAGATTTCGTTCAATTGCCGGGTGGATTGAATTCAAATGCTTTTTTTCCCTTATAAACACATATAATCGGGCTAAGAAGTCCAAATTTTCAAATTTTTAGATTTCGTTCCATAGCCGGGTGGATTGCAATAACATGCAATATTACACGTATATACACGCATAAACCGGCTAAGGAGCCCAAATTTTCCCATTTTTAGATTTCGATCCATAGCCGGGTTGCTTTGAATTCAAATGTTTTATTTCACGTACCAACACATATAAACAGGCTAAGAAGTCAAAATTTTCAAATTTGTAGTTTTCGTTCCATAGCCGGGTGCATTGAATTAACAAACATTTTTACATGTATATACACACAATAACCGGCTAAGAAGTCCAAATTTTCAATTTTTTGATTTCGTTCCATAGCCGGGTGCAATGAATAAACATACATTTTTACACGTATGTACACACATAAACCAGCTAAGAAGTCCAAATTTGCATTTTTCAGATTCGTTCAATTGCCGGTGGATTGAATTTAAATGCTTTTTTTCTCTAATAAACACATATAAACGGGCTCAGAAGTCCAAATTTTCAAATTTTTAGATTTCGTTCCATATCCGGGTGGAGTTAATTAACATGCAATATTACACGTATATCACGCATAAACCGGGTAAGAAGTCGTATTTTCAAATTTTTAGATTTCGTTCCATAGCCGGGTGCACTGAATTAACATAAATTTTTACACGTATGTACACACATAAACCAGCTAAAAAGTCCAAATCTTCATATTTTCAGATTTCGTTCAATGGCCGGTGGATTGAATTCAAATGCTTTTTTTCTCTTATAAACACATATAAACGGGCTCAGAAGTCCAAATTTTCAAATTTTTAGATTACGTTCCATAGCCGCGTGCATTGAATTAACATACATTTTTACATGTATTACACACAAAAACCGGCTAAGGAGTCCAAATTTTCAATTTTTTTGATGTCGTTCCATAGCCGGGTGGATTGCAATAACATGTAATATTACACGTATATACACGCATAAACCGGCTAAGGAGTCCAAATTTTCCAATTTTTAGATTTCGTTCCATAGCCGGGTGCATTGAATTAACATACATTTTTACATGTATTACACACAAATACCGGCTAAGGAGTCCAAATTTTCATATTTTCAGATTTCGTTCAATTGCCGGGTGGATTGAATTAAAATGCTTTTTTTCTCTTATAAACACATATAAACGGGCTCAGAAGTCCAAATTTTCAAATTTTTAGATTTCGTTCCATAGCCGCGTGCATTGAATTAACATACATTTTTACGTGTATATACACACAAATACCGGCTAAGGAGTCCAAATTTTCATATTTTCAGATTTCGTTCAATTGCCGGGTGGATTGAATTCAAATGCTTTCTTTCTCTTATAAACACATATAAACGGGCTAAGAAGTCCAAATTTTCAAATTTTTAGAGTTCGTTCCATAGCCGCGTGCATTGAATTAACATACATTTTTACATGTATATACATACAATAACCGGCTAAGAAGTCCAAATTTTCAATTTTTTTGGTTTCGTTCCATAGCCGGGTGCAATGAATAAACATACATTTTTACACGTATGTACACACATAAAGCAGCTAAGAAGTCCAAATTTTAATATTGTCAGATTTCGTTCAATTGCCGGGTGGATTGAATTCGAATAATTTTATTATCTTATAAACACATATAAACGGGATAAGAAGTCCAAAATTTCAAATTTTTAGATTTCCTTCCATATCCGGGTGGAGTTAATTAACATGCAATATTACACGTATATGCACGCATAAACCGGGTAAGAAGTCGTAATTTCAAATTTTTAGATTTCGTTCCATAGCCGGGTGCACTGAATTAACATAAATTATTACACGTATGTACACACATTAACCAGATAAGAAGACCAGATTTTCAAATTTTTTAATTTTGTTCCAAAGCCGGGTGGATTGAATAAACACACATTTTTACACGTATGTACACACATAAACCAGCTAAGAAGTCCAAATTTTAATATTTTCAGATTTCGTTCAATTGCCGGGTGGATTGAATTCAAATGTTTTTTTCTCTTATAAACACATATAAACGGGCTCAGAAGTCCAAATTTTCAAATTTTTAGATTTCGTTCCATAGCCGCGTGCATTGAATTAACATACATTTTTACGTGTATATACACACAAATACCGGCTAAGGAGTCCAAATTTTCATATTTTCAGATTTCGTTCAATTGCCGGGTGGATTGAATTCAAATGCTTTCTTTCTCTTATAAACACATATAAACGGGCTAAGAAGTCCAAATTTTCAAATTTTTAGATTTCGTTCCATATCCGGGTGGAGTGAATTAACATACATTTTTACATGTATATACACACAATAACCGGCTAAGAAGTCCAAATTTTCAATTTTTTTGATTTCGTTCCATAGCCGGGTGCAATGAATAAACATACATTTTTACACGTATGTACACACATAAACCAGCTAAGAAGTCCAAATTTTAATATTTTCAGATTTCGTTCAATTGCCGCGTGGATTGAATTCAAATGCTTTTTTTCTCTTATAAACACATATAAACGGGCTCAGAAGTCCAAATTTTCAAATTTTTAGATTTCGTTCCATAGCCGCGTGCATTGAATTAACATACATTTTTACATGTATATACACACAAAAACCGGCTAAGGAGTACAAATTTTCAAATTTTTAGATTTCGTTCAATTGCCGGGTGGATTGAATTCAAATGCTTTTTTCTCTTATAAACACATATAATCGGGCTAAGAAGTCCAAATTTTCAAATTTTTAGATTTCGTTCCATAGCCGCGTGCATTGAATTAACATACATTTTTACATGTATATACACACATAAACCGGCAAAGGAGTCCAAATTTTCAAATTTTTAGATTTCGTTCCATATCCGGGTGGAGTTAATTAACATGCAATATTACACGTATATGCACGCATAAACCGGGTAAGAAGGCGTATTTTCAAATTTTAGATTTCGTTCCATAGCCGGGTGCACTGAATTAACATAAATTTTACACGTATGTACACATATTAACCAGCTATGAAGACCAGATTTTCAAATTTTTTAATTTTGTTCCAAAGCCGGGTGGATTGAATAAACACACATTTTTACACGTATGTACACACATAAACCAGCTAAGAAGCCCAAATTTTCATATTTTCAGATTTCGTTCAATTGGCGGGTGGATTGAATTCAAATGCTTTTTTTCTCTTATAAACACATATAAACGGGCTAAGAAGTCCAAATTTTCAAATTTTTAGATTTGGTTCCATATCCGGGTGGAGTTAATTAACATGCAATATTACACGTATGTGCACGCATAAACCGGGTAAGAAGTCGTATTTTCAAATTTTTAGATTTCGTTCCATAGCCGGGTTCACTGAATTAACATAAATTTTTACACGTATGTACACACATTAACCAGCTAAGAAGACCAGATTTTCAAATTTTTTAATTTTGTTCCAAAGCCGGGTGGATTGAATAAACACACATTTTTACACGTATGTACACACATAAACCAGCTAAGAAGACCAAATTTTCATATTTTCAGATTTCGTTCAATTGGCGGGTGGATTGAATTCAAATGCTTTTTTTCTCTTATAAACACATATAAACGGGCTAAGAAGTCCAAATTTTCAAATTTTTAGATTTCGTTCCATATCCGGGTGGAGTGAATTAACATACATTTTTACATGTATATACACACAATAACCGGCTAAGAAGTCCAAATTTTCAATTTTTTTGATTTCGTTCCATAGCCGGGTGCAATGAATAAACATACATTTTTACACGTATGTACACACATAAACCAGCTAAGAAGTCCAAATTTTAATATTTTCAGATTTCGTTCAATTGCCGGGTGGATTGAATTCAAATGCTTTTTTTCTCTTATAAACACATATAAACGGGCTCAGAAGTCCAAATTTTCAAATTTTTAGATTTCGTTCCATAGCCGCGTGCATTGAATTAACATACATTTTTACATGTATATACACACAAAAACCGGCTAAGGAGTCCAAATTTTCAAATTTTTAGATTTCGTTCAATTGCCGGGTGGATTGAATTCATATGCTTTTTTTCTCTTAGAAACACATATAATCGGGCTAAGAAGTTCAAATTTTCAAATTTTTAGATTTCGTTCCATAGCCGGGTGGATTGCAATAACATGCAATATTACACGTATATACACGCATAAACCGGCTAAGGAGCCCAAATTTTCCAATTTTTAGATTTCGATCCATAGCCGGGTGCTTTGATTTCAAATGTTTTATTTCACGTACCAACACATTTAAACAGGCTAAGAAGTCAAAATTTTCAAATTTTTAGTTTTCGTTCCATAGCCGAGTGCATTGAATTAACAAACATTTTTACATGTATATACACACAATAACCGTCTAAGAAGTCCAAATTTTCAATTTTTTTGATTTCGTTCCATAGCCGGGTGCAATGAATAAACATACATTTTTACACGTATGTACACACATAAACCAGATAAGAAGTCCAAATTTTCATATTTTCAGATTTCGTTCAATTGCCGGGTGGATTGAATTCAAATGCTTTTTTTCTCTTATAAACACATATAAACGGGCTAAGAAGTCCAAATTTTCAAATTTTTAGAGTTCGTTCCATAGCCGCGTGCATTGAATTAACATACATTTTTACGTGTATATACACACAAATACCGGCTAAGGAGTCCAAATTTTCATATTTTCAGATTTCGTTCAAATGCCGGGTGGATTGAATTCAAATGCTTTCTTTCTCTTATAAACACATATAAACGGGCTAAGAAGTCCAAATTTTCAAATTTTTAGAGTTCGTTCCATAGCCGCGTGCATTGAATTAACATACATTTTTACATGTATATACATACAATAACCGGCTAAGAAGTCCAAATATTTCAATTTTTTTGGTTTCGTTCCATAGCCGGGTGCAATTAATAAACATACATTTTTACACGTATGTACACACATAAAGCAGCTAAGAAGTCCAAATTTTAATATTGTCAGATTTCGTTCAATTGCCGGGTGGATTGAATTCGAATGCTTTTATTCTCTTATAAACACATATAAACGGGATAAGAAGTCCAAAATTTCAAATTTTTAGATTTCCTTCCATATCCGGGTGGAGTTAATTAACATGCAATATTACACGTATATGCACGCATAAACCGGGTAAGAAGTCGTATTTTCAAATTTTTAGATTTCGTTCCATAGCCGGGTGCACTGAATTAACATAAATTTTTACACGTATGTACACACATTAACCAGCTAAGAAGACCAGATTTTCAAATTTTTTAATTTTGTTCCAAAGCCGGGTGGATTGAATAAACACACATTTTTACACGTATGTACACACATAAACCAGCTAAGAAGACCAAATTTTCATATTTTCAGATTTCGTTCAATTGGCGGGTGGATTGAATTCAAATGCTTTTTTTCTCTTATAAACACATATAAACGGGCTAAGAAGTCCAAATTTTCAAATTTTTAGATTTCGTTCCATATCCGAGTGGAGTGAATTAACATACATTTTTACATGTATATACACACCATAACCGGCTAAGAAGTCCAAATTTTCAATTTTTTTGATTTCGTTCCATAGCCGGGTGCAATGAATAAACATACATTTTTACACGTATGTACACACATAAACCAGATAAGAAGTCCAAATTTTCATATTTTCAGATTTCGTTCAATTGCCGGGTGGATTGAATTCAAATGCTTTTTTTCTCTTATAAACACATATAAACGGGCTCAGAAGTCCAAATTTTCAAATTTTTAGATTTCGTTCCATAGCCGCGTGCATTGAATTAACATACATTTTTACATGTATATACACACAAAAACCGGCTAAGGAGTCCAAATTTTCCAATTTTTAGATTTCGTTCCATAGCCGGGTGCTTTGAATTCAAATGTTTTTTTTCACGTATCAACACATATAAACAGGCTAAGAAGTCAAAATTTTCAAATTTTATAGTTTTCGTTCCATAGCCGGGTGCATTGAATTAACATACATTTTTACATGTATATGCACAAAATAACCGGCTCAGAAGTCCAAATTTTCAATTTTTTTGATTTCGTTCCATAGCCGGGTGCAATGAATAAACATACATTTTTACACGTATGTACACACATAAACCAGCTAAGAAGTCCAAATTTTCATATTTTCAGATTTCGTTCAATTGCCGGGTGGATTGAATTCAAATGCTTTTTTTCTCTTATAAACACATATAAACGGGCTAAGAAGTCCAAATTTTCAAATTTTTAGAGTTCGTTCCATAGCCGCGTGCATTGAATTAACATACATTTTTACATGTATATACATACAATAACCGGCTAAGAAGTCCAAATTTTCAATTTTTTTGATTTCGTTCCATAGCCGGGTGCAATGAATAAACATACATTTTTACACGTATGTACACACATAAACCAGCTAAGAAGTCCAAATTTGCATATTTTCAGATTCGTTCAATTGCCGGGTGGATTGAATTTAAATGCTTTTTTTCTCTAATAAACACATATAAACGGGCTCAGAAGTCCAAATTTTCAAATTTTTAGATTTCGTTCCATATCCGGGTGGAGTTAATTAACATGCAATATTACACGTATATACACGCATAAACCGGGTAAGAAGTCGTATTTTCAAATTTTTAGATTTCGTTCCATAGCCGGGTGCACTGAATTAACATAAATTTTTACACGTATGTACACACATAAACCAGCTAAAAAGTCCAAATCTTCATATTTTCAGATTTCGTTCAATGGCCGGGTGGATTGAATTCAAATGCTTTTTTTCTCTTATAAACACATATAAACGGGCTCAGAAGTCCAAATTTTCAAATTTTTAGATTACGTTCCATAGCCGCGTGCATTGAATTAACATACATTTTTACATGTATATACACACAAAAACCGGCTAAGGAGTCCAAATTTTCAATTTTTTTGATGTCGTTCCATAGCCGGGTGGATTGCAATAACATGTAATATTACACGTATATACACGCATAAACCGGCTAAGGAGTCCAAATTTTCCAATTTTTAGATTTCGTTCCATAGCCGGGTGCATTGAATTAACATACATTTTTACATGTATATACACACAAATACCGGCTAAGGAGTCCAAATTTTCATATTTTCAGATTTCGTTCAATTGCCGGGTGGATTGAATTAAAATGCTTTTTTTCTCTTATAAACACATATAAACGGGCTAAGAAGTCCAAATTTTCAAATTTTTAGATTTCGTTCCATATCCGGGTGGAGTGAATTAACATACATTTTTACATGTAAATACACACAATAACCGGCTAAGAAGTCCTAATTTTCAATTTTTTTGATTTCGTTCCATAGCCGGGTGCAATGAATAAACATACATTTTTACACGTATGTACACACATAAAGCAGTTAAGAAGTCCAAATTTTAATATTTTCAGATTTCGTTCAATTGCCGGGTGGATTGAATTCAAATGCTTTTTTTCTCTTATAAACACATATAAACGGGCTAAGAAGTCCAAAATTTCAAATTTTTAGATTTCGTTCCATATCCGGGTGGAGTTAATTAACATGCAATATTACACGTATATGCACGCATAAACCGGGTAAGAAGGCGTATTTTCAAATTTTTAGATTTCGTTCCATAGCCGGGTGCACTGAATTAACATACATTTTTACATGTATATACATACAATAACCGGCTAAGAAGTCCAAATATTTCAATTTTTTTGGTTTCGTTCCATAGCCGGGTGCAATGAATAAACATACATTTTTACACGTATGTACACACATAAAGCAGCTAAGAAGTCCAAATTTTAATATTGTCAGATTTCGTTCAATTGCCGGGTGGATTGAATTCGAATGCTTTTATTCTCTTATAAACACATATAAACGGGATAAGAAGTCCAAAATTTCAAATTTTTAGATTTCCTTCCATATCCGGGTGGAGTTAATTAACATGCAATATTACACGTATATGCACGCATAAACCGGGTAAGAAGTCGTAATTTCAAATTTTTAGATTTCGTTCCATAGCCGGGTGCACTTAATTAACATAAATTTTTACACGTATGTACACACATTAACCAGCCAAGAAGACCAGATTTTCAAATTTTTTAATTTTGTTCCAAAGCCGGGTGGATTGAATAAACACACATTTTTACACGTATGTACACACATAAACAAGCTAAGAAGACCAAATTTTCATATTTTCAGATTTCGTTCAATTGGCGGGTGGATTGAATTCAAATGCTTTTTTTCTCTTATAAACACATATAAACGGGCTAAGAAGTCCAAATTTTCAAATTTTTAGATTTCGTTCCATATCCGGGTGGAGTGAATTAACATACATTTTTACATGTATGTACACACATAAACCAGCTAAGAAGTCCAAATTTTCAAATTTTTAGATTTCGTTCCATAGCCGGGTGCTTTGAATTCAAATGTTTTTTTTCACGTATCAACACATATAAACAGGCTAAGAAGTCAAAATTTTCAAATTTTATAGTTTTCGTTCCATAGCCGGGTGGAGTGAATTAACATACATTTTTACATGTATATACACACAATAACCGGCTAAGGAGTCCAAATTTTCAAATTTTTAGATTCCGTTCTATAGCCGGGTGGATTGCAATAACATGTAATATTACACGTATATACACGCATAAACCGGCTAAGGAGTCCAAATTTTCCAATTTTTAGATTTCGTTCCATAGCCGGGTGCATTGAATTAACATACATTTTTACATGTATATACACACAAATACTGGCTAAGGAGTCCAAATTTTCATTTTTCAGATTTCGTTCAATTGCCGGGTGGATTGAATTCAAATGCTTTTTTTCTCTTATAAACACATATAAACGGGCTAAGAAGTCCAAATATTCAAATTTTTAGAGTTCGTTCCATAGCCGCGTGCATTGAATTAACATACATTTTTACATTTATATACATACAATAACCGGCTAAGAAGTCCAAATTTTCAATTTTTTTGATTTCGTTCCATAGCCGGGTGCAATGAATAAACATACATTTTTACACGTATTTACACACATAAACCAGCTAAGAAGTCCAAATTTTCATATTTTCAGATTTCGTTCAATTGCCGGGTGGATTGAATTCAAATGCTTTTTTTCTCTTATAAACACATATAAACGGGCTCAGAATTCAATATTATCAAATTTTTAGATTTCGTTCCATGTCCGGGTGGAGTTAATTAACATGCAATATTACACGTATATGCACGAATAAACCGGGTAAGAAGTCGTATTTTCAAATTTTTAGATTTCGTTCCATAGCCGGGTGCACTGAATTAACATACATTTTTACATGTATATACACACAATAACCGGCTCAGAGTCCAAATTTTAAATTTTTTTGATTTCGTTCTATAGCCGGGTGCAATGAATAAACATACATTTTTACACGTATGAATACACATAAACCAGCTAAGAAGTCCAAATTTTCATATTTTCAGATTTCGTTCAATTGCCGGGTGGATTGAATTCAAATGCTTTTTTTCTCTTATAAACACATATAAACGGGCTCAGAAGACCAATTTTCAAATTATTAGATTTCGTTCCATAGCCGCGTGCATTGAATTAACATACATTTTTACATGTATATACACAATAAAAACCGGTTAAGGAGTCCAAATTTTCAAATTCTTAGATTTCGTTCCATAGCCGGGTGGATTGCAATAACATGTAATATGACAACGTATATACACGCATAAACCGGCTAAGGAGACCTAATTTTCCAATTTTAGATTTCGTTCCATAGCCGCGTGCTTTGAATTCAAATGTTTTTTTTTCACGTATCAACACATATAACAGGCTAAGAAGTCAAAATTTCAAAATTTTAGTTTTTGTGTTTGTTCCATAGCCGGGTGCATTGAATAACATACATTTTTACATGTAATACACACAATAAACGGCTCAGAAGTCCAAATTTTAAATTTTTTTAATTTCGTTCTATAGCCGGGTGCAATGAATAAACATACATTTTTACACGTATGTACACACATAACCAGCTAAGAAGTCCAAATTTTCATATTTTCAGATTTCGTCAATTGGCGGGTAGATTGAATACAAATGCTTTTTTTCTCTTATAAACACATATAAACGGGATAAGAAGTCCAAATTTTCAAATTTTTAGTGTTCGTTCCATAGCCGCGTGCATTGAATTAACATACATTTTTACATGTATATACATACGATAACCGGCTAAGAAGTCCAAATTGTCAATTTTTTTGATTTCGTTCCATAGCCGGGTGCAATGAATAAACATACATTTTTACACGTATGTACACACATAAACCAGCTAAGAAGTCGAAATTTTCATATTTTCAGATTTCGTTCAATTGCCTGGTGGATTGAATTCAAATGCTTTTTTTCTCTTATAAACACATATACATGGGCTCAGAAGTCCAAATTTTCAAATTTTTAGATTTCGTTCCATAGCCGCGTGCATTGAATTACCATACATTTTTACATGTATATACACACAAAAAGCGACTAAGGAGTCCAAATTTTCAAATTTTTAGATTTCGTTCCATAGCCGGGTGGATTGTAATACCATGTAATATTACACGTATATACACGCATAAACCGTCTAAGGAGTCCAAATTTTCAAATTTTTAGATTTCGTTCCATAGCCGGGTGGATTGCAATAACATGTAATATTACACGTATATACACGCATAAACCGGCTAAGGAGTCCAAATTTTCCAATTTTTAGATTTCGTTCCATAGCCGCGTGCTTTGAATTCAAATGTTTTTTTCACGTATCAACACATATAAACAGGCAAAGAAGGCAAAATTTTCAAATTTCTAGTTTTCGTTCCATAGCCGGGTGCATTGAATTAACATACATTTTTACATGTATATACATACGATAACCGGCTAAGAAGTCCAAATTGTCAATTTTTTTGATTTCGTTCCATAGCCGGATGCAATGAATAAACATACATTTTTACACGTATGTACACACATATACCAGCTAAGAAGTCCAAATTTTCATATTTTCAGATTTCGTTCAATTGCCGGGTGGATTGAATTCAAATGCTTTTTTTCTCTTATAAACACATATAAACGGGCTAAGAAGTCCAAATTTTCAAATTTTTAGATTTCGTTCCATATCCGGGTGGAGTTAATTAACATGCAATATTACACATATATGCACGCATAAACCGGGTAAGAAGTCGTATTTTCAAATTTTTAGATTTCGTTCCATAGCCGGGTGCACTGAATTAACATACATTTTTACATGTATATACACACAATAAATGGCTAAGAAGTCCAAATTTTCAAATTTTTAGATTTCGTTCAATTGCCGGGTGGATTCAATTCAAATGCTTTTTTTCTCTTATAAACACATATAAACGGGCTCAGAAGTCCAAATTTTCACATTTTTAGATTTCGTTCCATAGCCGCGTGCATTGAATTAACATACATTTTTACATGTATATATACACAAAAACCGGCTAAGAAGTCCAAATTTTCATATGTTCTGATTTCGTTCAATTGCCGGGTGGATTCAATTCAAATCCTTTTTTTCTCTTAAAAACACATATAAACGGGCTCAGAAGTCCAAATTTTCAAATTTTTAGATTTCGTTCCATAGCCGCGTGCATTGAATTAACATACATTTTTACATGTATATACACACAATAAATGGCTAAGAAGTCCAAATTTTCATATTTTCAGATTTCGTTCAATTGCCGGGTGGATTGCAATAACATGTAATATTACACGTATATACACGCATAAACCGGCTAAGGAGTCCAAATTTTCCAATTTTTAGATTTCGTTCCATAGCCGGGTGCTTTGAATTCAAATGTTTTTTTTCACGTATCAACACATATAAACAGGCTAAGAAGTCAAAATTTTCAAATTTTTAGTTTTCGTTCCATAGCCGGGTGCATTGAATTAACATACATTTTTACATGTATATACACACAATAACCGGCTCAGAAGTCCAAATTTTCAATTTTTTTGATTTCGTTCCATAGCCGGGTGCAATGAATAAACATACATTTTTACACGTATGTACACACATAAACCAGCTAAGAAGTCCAAATTTTCATATTTTCAGATTTCGTTCAATTGCCGGGTGGATTGAATTCAAATGCTTTTTTTCTCTTATAAACACATATAAACGGGCTCAGAATTCAATATTATCAAATTTTTAGATTTCGTTCCATGTCCGGGTGGAGTTAATTAACATGCAATATTACACGTATATGCACGAATAAACCGGGTAAGAAGTCGTATTTTCAAATTTTTAGATTTCGTTCCATAGCCGGGTGCACTGAATTAACATACATTTTTACATGTATATACACACAATAACCGGCTCAGAGTCCAAATTTTAAATTTTTTTGATTTCGTTCTATAGCCGGGTGCAATGAATAAACATACATTTTTACACGTATGAATACACATAAACCAGCTAAGAAGTCCTAATTTTCATATTTTCAGATTTCGTTCAATTGCCGGGTGGATTCAATTGAAATGCTTCTTTTTCTCTTATAAACACATATAAACGAGCTCAGAAGTCCAAATTTTCAAATTTTTAGATTTCGTTCCATAGCCGCGTGCATTGAATTAACATACATTTTTACATGTATATACACACAATAAACGGCTAAGAAGTCCAAATTTTCATATTTTCAGATTTCGTTCAATTGCCGGGTGGATTCAATTCAAATGCTTTTTTTCTCTTATAAACACATATAAACGAGCTCAGAAGTCCAAATTTTCAAATTTTTAGATTTCGTTCCATAGCCGCGTGCATTGAATTAACATACATTTTTACATGTATATACACACAATAAACGGCTAAGAAGTCCAAATTTTCAAATTTTTAGATTTCGTTTCATAGCCGCGTGCATTGAATTAACATACATTTTTACATGTATATACACACAAAAACCGGTTAAGGAGTCCAAATTTTCAAATTTTTAGATTTCGTTCCATAGCCGGGTGGATTGCAATAACATACAATATTACACGTATATACACGCATAAACCGGGTAAGAAGTCGTATTTTCAAATTTTTAGATTTCGTTCCATAGCAGGGTGCATTGAATTAACATACATTTTTACATGTATATACACACAAAAACCGGCTAAGGAGTCCAAATTTTCAAATTTTTAGATTTCGTTCCATAGCCGGGTGGATTGCAATAACATGTAATATTACACGTATATACACGCATAAACCGGCTAAGGAGTCCAAATTTTCCAATTTTTAGATTTCGTTCCATAGCCGCGTGCTTTGAATTCAAATGTTTTTTTTCACGTATCAACACATATAAACAGGCTAAGAAGTCAAAATTTTCAAATTTTTAGTTTTCGTTCCATAACCGGGTGCATTGAATTAACATACATTTTTACATGTATATACACACAATAACCGGCTCAGAAGTCCAAATTTTCAATTTTTTTGATTTCGTTCCATAGCCGGGTGCAATGAATAAACATACATTTTTACACGTATGTACACACATAAACCAGCTAAGAAGTCCAAATTTTCATATTTTCAGATTTCGTTCAATTGCCGGGTGGATTGAATTCAAATGCTTTTTTTCTCTTATAAACACATATAAACGGGCTCAGAATTCAATATTATCAAATTTTAGATTTCGTTCCATGTCCGGGTGGATTGCAATAACATGTAATATTACACGTATATACACGCATAAACCGGCTAAGGAGTCCAAATTTTCCAATTTTTAGATTTCGTTCCATAGCCGCGTGCTTTGAATTCAAATGTTTTTTTTCACGTATCAACACATATAAACAGGCTAAGAAGTCAAAATTTTCAAATTTTAGTTTTCGTTCCATAACCGGGTGCACTGAATTAACATACATTTTACATGTATATACACACAATAACCGCTCAGAGTCCAAATTTTAAATTTTTTTGATTTCGTTCTATAGCCGGGTGCAATGAATAAACATACATTTTTACACGTATGAATACACATAACCAGCTAAGAAGTCCAAATTTTCATATTTTCAGATTTCGTTCAATTGCCGGGTGGATTGAATTCAAATGCTTTTTTCTCTTATAAACACATATAAACGGGCTCAGAGACCAAATTTCAAATTATTAGATTTCGTTCCATAGCCGCGTGCATTGAATTAACATACATTTTTACATGTATATACACAATAAAAACCGGTTAAGGAGTCCAAATTTTCAAATTCTTAGATTTCGTTCCATAGCCGGGTGGATTGCAATAACATGTAATATTACACGTATATACACGCATAAACCGGCTAAGGAGACCTAATTTTCCAATTTTAGATTTCGTTCCATAGCCGCGTGCTTTGTATTCAAATGTTTTTTTCACGTATCAACACATATAAACAGGCTAAGAAGTCAAAAATTTCAAATTTTTAGTTTTCGTTCCATAGCCGGGTGCATTGAATTAACATACATTTTTACATGTATATACACACAATAACCGCTCAGAAGTCCAAATTTTAAATTTTTTTGATTTCGTTCTATAGCCGGGTGCAATGAATAAACATACATTTTTACACGTATGAATACACATAAACCAGCTAAGAAGTCCAAATTTTCATATTTTCAGATTCGTTCAATTGCCTGGGCGGGTGGATTGAATATCAAATGCTTTTTTCTCTTATAAACACATATAAACGGGCTCAGAAGGACCAAATTTTCAAATTAGGTAGTATTTCGTTTCCATAGCCGCGTGCATTGAATTACCATACATCCTTTAACATGTATATACACAATAAAAACCGGTTAAGGAGTCCCAAATTTTCAAATTCTTAGATTTCGTTCCAATAGGCTCGGGTGGATGCAATAACATGTATATTACACGTATATCACATCGAATCAACCGGCTACAGGAGACCTAATTTTCCAATTTTTAGAATTTCCGTTCCATAGCCGCGTGCTCCTTGTATCAAATGTTTTTGCACGTATCAACACCATTATAACAGGCTAAGGAATCAAAAATTTCAAATTTTAGTTTTCGTTCCATAGCCGGGTGCATTGAATTAACATACATTTTTACATGTATATACACACAAAACCGGCTAAGGAGTCCAAATTTGTCAAATTTTTAGATTTCGTTCCATAGCCGGGTGGATTGCAATAACATGTAATATTACACGTATATACACGCATAAACCGGCTAAGGAGTCCAAATTTTCCAATTTTTAGATTTCGTTCCATAGCCGCGTGCTTTGAATTCAAATGTTTTTTTCACGTATCAACACATATAACCAGGCTAAGAAGTCAAAATTTTCAAATTTTTAGTTTTCGTTCCATACCGGGTGCATTGAATTAACATACATTTTTACATGTATATACACACAATAACCGGCTCAGAAGTCCAAATTTTCAATTTTTTTGATTTCGTTCCATAGCCGGGTGCAATGAATAAACATACATTTTACACGTATGTACACACATAAACCAGCTAAGAAGTCCAAATTTTCATATTTTCAGATTCGTTCAATTGCCGGGTGGATTGAATTCAAATGCTTTTTTTCTCTTATAAACACATATAAACGGGCTCAGAATTCAATATTATCAAATTTTTAGATTTCGTTCCATGTCCGGGTGGATTGCAATAACATGTAATATTACACGTATATACACGCATAAACCGGCTAAGGAGTCCAAATTTTCCAATTTTTAGATTTCGTTCCATAGCCGCGTGCTTTGAATTCAAATGTTTTTTTTCACGTATCAACACATATAAACAGGCTAAGAAGTCAAAATTTTCAAATTTTTAGTTTTCGTTCCATAACCGGGTGCACTGAATTAACATACATTTTTACATGTATATACACACAATAACCGGCTCAGAGTCCAAATTTTAAATTTTTTTGATTTCGTTCTATAGCCGGGTGCAATGAATAAACATACATTTTTACACGTATGAATACACATAAACCAGCTAAGAAGTCCAAATTTTCATATTTTCAGATTTCGTTCAATTGCCGGGTGGATTGAATTCAAATGCTTTTTTTCTCTTATAAACACATATAAACGGGCTCAGAAGACCAAATTTTCAATTATTAGATTTCGTTCCATAGCCGCGTGCATTGAATTAACATACCATTTTTACATGTATATACACAATAAAAACCGGTTAAGGAGTCCAAATTTTCAAATTCTTAGATTTCGTTCCATAGCCGGGTGGATTGCAATAACATGTAATATTACACGTATATACACGCATAAACCGGCTAAGGAGACCTAATTTTCCAATTTTTAGATTTCGTTCCATAGCCGCGTGCTTTGTATTCAAATGTTTTTTTTCACGTATCAACACATATAAACAGGCTAAGAAGTCAAAATTTCAAATTTTTAGTTTTCGTTCCATAGCCGGGTGCATTGAATTAACATACATTTTTACATGTATATACACACAATAACCGGCTCAGAAGTCCAAATTTTAAATTTTTTTGATTTCGTTCTATAGCCGGGTGCAATGAATAAACATACATTTTTACACGTATGTACACACATAAACCAGCTAAGAAGTCCAAATTTTCATATTTTCAGATTTCGTTCATTGGCGGGTAGATTGAATACAAATGCTTTTTTTCTCTTATAAACACATATAAACGGGCTAAGAAGTCCAAATTTTCAAATTTTAGTGTTCGTTCCATAGCCGCGTGCATTGAATTAACATACATTTTTACATGTATATACATACGATAACCGGCTAAGAAGTCCAAATTGTCAATTTTTTTGATTTCGTTCCATAGCCGGGTGCAATGAATAAACATACATTTTACACGTATGTACACACATAAACCAGCTAAGAAGTCCAAATTTTCATATTTTCAGATTTCGTTCAATTGCCTGGTGGATTGAATTCAAATGCTTTTTTTCTCTTATAAACACATATACATGAGCTCAGAAGTCCAAATTTTCAAATTTTTAGATTTCGTTCCATAGACGCGTGCATTGAATTACCATACATTTTTACATGTATATACACACAATAAAGCGGCTAAGGAGTCCAAATTTTCAAATTTTAGATTTCGTTCCATAGCCGGTGGATTGTAATACCATGTAATATTACACGTATATACACGCATAAACCGTCTAAGGAGTCCAAATTTTCAAATTTTTAGATTTCGTTCCATAGCCGGGTGTATTGCAATAACATGTAATATTACACGTATATACACGCATAAACCGGCTAAGGAGTCCAAATTTTCCAATTTTTAGATTTCGTTCAATTACCGGTGGATTGAATTCAAATGCTTTTTTTCTCTTATAAACACATATAAACGGGCTAAGAAGTCCAAATTTTCAAATTTTTAGATTTCGTTCCATAGACGGGTGCATTGAAATAACACACATTTTTACATGTATATACACACAAAAACCAGCTAAGGAGTCCAAATTTTCAAATTTTTAGATTTCGTTCCATAGCCGGGTGGATTGCAATAACATGTAATATTACACGTATATACCGCATAAACCGGCTAAGGGTGCAAATTTTCCAATTTTTAGATTTCGTTCCATAGCCGCGTGCTTTGAATTCAAATGTATTTTTTCACGTATCAACACATATAAACAGGCTAAGAAGTCAAAATTTTCAAATTTTTAGTTTCGTTCCATAGCCGGGTGCATTGTATTAACATACATTTTTACATGTATATACACACAATAACCGGCTCAGAAGTCCAAATTTTCAATTTTTTTGATTTCGTTCCATAGCCGGGTGCAATGAATAAACATACATTTTACACGTATGTACACACATAAACCAGCTAAGAAGTCCAAATTTTCATATTTTCAGATTTCGTTCAATTGCCGGGTGGATTGAATTCAAATGCTTTTTTTCTCTTATAAACACATATAAACGGGCTCAGAATTCAATATTATCAAATTTTTAGATTTCGTTCCATGTCCGGGTGGAGTTAATTAACATGCAATATTACACGTATATGCACGCATAAACCGGGTAAGAAGTCGTATTTTCAAATTTTTAGATTTCGTTCCATAGCCGGGTGCACTGAATTAACATACATTTTTACATGTATATACACACAATAACCGGCTCAGAGTCCAAATTTTAAATTTTTTTGATTTCGTTCTATAGCCGGGTGCAATGAATAAACATACATTTTTACACGTATGAACACACATAAACCAGCTAAGAAGTCCAAATTTTCAAATTCTTAGATTTCGTTCCATAGCCGGGTGGATTGCAATAACATGTAATATTACACGTATATACACGCATAAACCGGCTAAGGAGACCTAATTTTCCAATTTTTAGATTTCGTTCCATAGCCGCGTGCTTTGAATTCAAATGTTTTTTTCACGTATCAACACATATAAACAGGCTAAGAAGTCAAAAATTTCAAATTTTTAGTTTTTGTTCCATAGCCGGGTGCATTGAATTAACATACATTTTTACATGTATATACACACAATAACCGGCTCAGAAGTCCAAATTTTAAATTTTTTGATTTCGTTCTATAGCCGGGTGCAATGAATAAACATACATTTTTACACGTATGTACACACATAAACCAGCTAGAAGTCCAAATTTTCATATTTTCAGATTTCGTTCAATTGGCGGGTGGATTGAATACAAATGCTTTTTTCTCTTATAAACGCATATAAACGGGCTAAGAAGTCCAAATTTTCAAATTTTTAGTGTTCGTTCCATAGCCGCGTGCATTGAATTAACATACATTTTTACATGTATATACATACGATAACCGGCTAAGAAGTCCAAATTTTCAATTTTTTTGATTTCGTTCCATAGCCGGGTGCAATGAATAAACATACATTTTTACACGTATGTACACACATAAACCAGCTAAGAAGTCCAAATTTTCATATTTTCAGATTTCGTTCAATTGCCGGGTGGATTCAATTCAAATGCTTTTTTCTCTTATAAACACATATAAACGAGCTCAGAAGTCCAAATTTTCAAATTTTTAGATTTCGTTCCATAGACGCGTGCATTGAATTAACATACATTTTACATGTATATACACACAATAAACGGCTAAGAAGTCCAAATTTTCATATTTTCAGATTTCGTTCAATTGCCGGGTGGATTCAATTCAAATGCTTTTTTTCTCTTTTAAACACATATAAACGAGCTCAGAAGTCCAAATTTTCAAATTTTAGATTTCGTTCCATAGCCGCGTGCATTGAATTAACATACATTTTTACATGTATATACACACAATAAACGGCTAAGAAGTCCAAATTTTCAAATTTTTAGATTTCGTTTCATAGCCGCGTGCATTGAATTAACATACATTTTTACATGTATATACACACAAAAACCGGTTAAGGAGTCCAAATTTCAAATTTTTAGATTTCGTTCCATAGCCGGGTGGATTGCAATAACATACAATATTACACGTATATACACGCATAAACCGGGTAAGAAGTCGTATTTTCAAATTTTTAGATTTCGTTCCATAGCAGGGTGCATTGAATTAACATACATTTTTACATGTATATACACACAAAAACCGGCTAAGGAGTCCAAATTTTCAAATTTTTAGATTTCGTTACATAGCCGGGTGGATTGCAATAACATGTAATATTACACGTATATACACGCATAAACCGGCTAAGGAGTCCAAATTTTCCAATTTTAGATTTCGTTCCATAGCCGCGTGCTTTGAATTCAAATGTTTTTTTTTCACGTATCAACACATATAAACAGGCTAAGAAGTCAAAATTTTCAAATTTTTAGTTTTCGTTCCATAGCCGGGTGCATTGTATTAACATACATTTTTACATGTATATACACACAATAACCGGCTCAGAAGTCCAAATTTTCAATTTTTTTGATTTCGTTCCATAGCCGGGTGCAATGAATAAACATACATTTTTACACGTATGTACACACATAAACCAGCTAAGAAGTCCAAATTTTCATATTTTCAGATTTCGTTCAATTGCCGGGTGGATTGAATTCAAATGCTTTTTTTCTCTTATAAACACATATAAACGGGCTCAGAATTCAATATTATCAAATTTTTAGATTTCGTTCCATGTCCGGGTGGAGTTAATTAACATGCAATATTACACGTATATGCACGCATAAACCGGGTAAGAAGTCGTATTTTCAAATTTTTAGATTTCGTTCCATATCCGGGTGCACTGAATTAACATACATTTTTACATGTATATACACACAATAACCGGCTCAGAGTCCAAATTTTAAATTTTTTTGATTTCGTTCTATAGCCGGGTGCAATGAATAAACATACATTTTTACACGTATGAATACACATAAACCAGCTAAGAAGTCCAGATTTTCAAATTTTTTAATTATGTTCCAAAGCCGGGTGGATTGAATAAACACACATTTTTACACGTATGAACACACATAAACCAGCTAAGAAGTCCAAATTTTCATATTTTCAGATTTCGTTCAATTGCCGGTGGATTGAATTCAAATGCTTTTTTTCTCTTATAACACATATAAACGGGCTCAGAAGACCAAATTTTCAAATTTTAGATTTCGTTCCATAGCCGCGTGCATTGAATTAACATACATTTTTACATGTATATACACAATAAAACCGGTTAAGGAGTCCAAATTTTCAAATTCTTGGATTTCGTTCCATAGCCGGGTGGATTGCAATAACATGTAATATTACACGTAGATACACGCATAAACCGGCTAAGGAGACCAAATTTTCCAATTTTTAGATTTCGTTCCATAGCCGCGTGCTTTGAATTCAAATGTTTTTTTTCTCTTATAAACACATATAAACGGGCTCAGAAGTCCAAATTTTCAAATTTTTAGATTTCGTTCCATAGCCGCGTGCATTGAATTAACATACATTTTTACATGTATATACACACTATAAACGGCTAAGAAGTCCAAATTTTCAAATTTTTAGATTTCGTTTCATAGCCGCGTGCATTGAATTAACATACATTTTTACATGTATATACACACAAAAACCGGTTAAGGAGTCCAAATTTTCAAATTTTTAGATTTCGTTCCATAGCCGGGTGGATTGCAATAACATACAATATTACACGTATATACACGCTAAACCGGGTAAGAAGTCGTATTTTCAAATTTTTAGATTTCGTTCCATAGCAGGGTGCATTGAATTAACATACATTTTTACATGTATATACACACAAAAACCGGCTAAGGAGTCCAAATTTTCAAATTTTTAGATTTCGTTACATAGCCGGGTGGATTGCAATAACATGTAATATTACACGTATATACACGCATAAACCGGCTAAGGAGTCCAAATTTTCCAATTTTTAGATTTCGTTCCATAGCCGCGTGCTTTGAATTCAAATGTTTTTTTTCACGTATCAACACATATAAACAGGCTAAGAAGTCAAAATTTTCAAATTTTTAGTTTTCGTTCCATAGCCGGGTGCATTGTATTAACATACATTTTTACATGTATATACACACAATAACCGGCTCAGAAGTCCAAATTTTCAATTTTTTTGATTTCGTTCCATAGCCGGGTGCAATGAATAAACATACATTTTTACACGTATGTACACACATAAACCAGCTAAGAAGTCCAAATTTTCATATTTTCAGATTTCGTTCAATTGCCGGGTGGATTGAATTCAAATGTTTTTTTCTCTTATAAACACATATAAACGGGCTCAGAATTCAATATTATCAAATTTTTAGATTTCGTTCCATGTCCGGGTGGAGTTAATTAACATGCAATATTACACGTATATGCACGCATAAACCGGGTAAGAAGTCGTATTTTCAAATTTTTAGATTTCGTTCCATATCCGGGTGCACTGAATTAACATACATTTTTACATGTATATACACACAATAACCGGCTCAGAGTCCAAATTTTAAATTTTTTTGATTTCGTTCTATAGCCGGGTGCAATGAATAAACATACATTTTTACACGTATGAATACACATAAACCAGCTAAGAAGTCCAGATTTTCAAATTTTTTAATTATGTTCCAAAGCCGGGTGGATTGAATAAACACACATTTTTACACGTATGAACACACATAAACCAGCTAAGAAGTCCAAATTTTCATATTTTCAGATTTCGTTCAATTGCCGGGTGGATTGAATTCAAATGCTTTTTTTCTCTTATAAACACATATAAACGGGCTCAGAAGACCAAATTTTCAAATTTTTAGATTTCGTTCCATAGCCGCGTGCATTGAATTAACATACATTTTTACATGTATATACACAATAAAAACCGGTTAAGGAGTCCAAATTTTCAAATTCTTGGATTTCGTTCCATAGCCGGGTGGATTGCAATAACATGTAATATTACACGTAGATACACGCATAAACCGGCTAAGGAGACCAAATTTTCCAATTTTTAGATTTCGTTCCATAGCCGCGTGCTTTGAATTCAAATGTTTTTTTTCTCTTATAAACACATATAAACGGGCTCAGAAGTCCAAATTTTCAAATTTTTAGATTTCGTTCCATAGCCGCGTGCATTGAATTAACATACATTTTTACATGTATATACACACAATAAACGGCTAAGAAGTCCAAATTTTCAAATTTTTAGATTTCGTTTCATAGCCGCGTGCATTGAATTAACATACATTTTTACATGTATATACACACAAAAACCGGTTAAGGAGTCCAAATTTTCAAATTTTTAGATTTCGTTCCATAGCCGGGTGGATTGCAATAACATACAATATTACACGTATATACACGCTAAACCGGGTAAGAAGTCGTATTTTCAAATTTTTAGATTTCGTTCCATAGCAGGGTGCATTGAATTAACATACATTTTACATGTATATACACACAAAAAACCGGCTAAGGAGTCCAAATTTTCAAATTTTTAGATTTCGTTACATAGCCGGGTGGATTGCAATAACATGTAATATTACACGTATATACACGCATAAACCGGCTAAGGAGTCCAAATTTTCCAATTTTTAGATTTCGTTCCATAGCCGCGTGGCTTTGAATTCAAATGTTTTTTTTCACGTATCAACACATATAAACAGGCTAAGAAGTCAAAATTTTCAAATTTTTAGTTTTCGTTCCATAGCCGGGTGCATTGTATTAACATACATTTTTACATGTATATACACACAATAACCGGCTCAGAAGTCCAAATTTTCAATTTTTTGATTTCGTTCCATAGCCGGGTGCAATGAATAAACATACATTTTTACACGTATGTACACACATAAACCAGCTAAGAAGTCCAAATTTTCATATTTTCAGATTTCGTTCAATTGCCGGGTGGATTGAATTCAAATGTTTTTTTCTCTTATAAACACATATAAACGGGCTCAGAATTCAATATTATCAAATTTTAGATTTCGTTCCATGTCCGGGTGGAGTTAATTAACATGCAATATTACACGTATATGCACGCATAAACCGGGTAAGAAGTCGTATTTTCAAATTTTTAGATTTCGTTCCATATCCGGGTGCACTGAATTAACATACATTTTTACATGTATATACACACAATAACCGGCTCAGAGTCCAAATTTTAAATTTTTTTGATTTCGTTCTATAGCCGGGTGCAATGAATAAACATACATTTTACACGTATGAATACACATAAACCAGCTAAGAAGTCCAGATTTTCAAATTTTTTAATTATGTTCCAAAGCCGGGTGGATTGAATAAACACACAGTTTTACACGTATGAACACACATAAACCAGCTAAGAAGTCCAAATTTTCATATTTTCAGATTTCGTTCAATTGCCGGGTGGATTGAATTCAAATGCTTTTTTTTCTCTTATAAACACATATAAACGGGCTCAGAAGACCAAATTTTCAAATTTTTAGATTTCGTTCCATAGCCGCGTGCATTGAATTAACATACATTTTTACATGTATATACACAATAAAAACCGGTTAAGGAGTCCAAATTTTCAAATTCTTGGATTTCGTTCCATAGCCGGGTGGATTGCAATAACATGTAATATTACACGTATATACACGCATAAACCGGCTAAGGAGACCAAATTTTCCAATTTTAGATTTCGTTCCATAGCCGCGTGCTTTGAATTCATATGTTTTTTTTCACGTATCAACAACATATAAACAGGCTAGGAAGTCAAAAATTTCAAATTTTTAGTTTTTGTTCCATAGCCGGGTGCATTGAAATTAACATACATTTTTACATGTATATACACACAATAAACGAGCTAAGAAGTCCAAATTTTCAAATTTTTAGATTTCGTTTCATAGCCGCGTGGCAGTGAAATTAAAATACATTTTACATGTATATACACACATAAACCGGCTAAGGAGTCCAAATTTTCAAATTTTTAGATTTCGTTCCATAGCCGGGTGGATTGCAATAACATAGCATTATATTACACGTATATACACGCATAAACCGGGTAGCAGTACGTATTTTCAATTTTTAGATTTCGTTCCATAGCATGGTGCATTGAATTAACATACATTTTTACATGTATATACACACAAAAACCGGCTAAGGAGTCCAAATTTTCAAATTTTTAGATTTCGTTCCATAGCCGGGTGGTTGCAATAACATGTAATATTACACGTATATACACGCCTAAACCGGCTAAGGAGTCCAAATTTTCCAATTTTTAGATTTCGTTCCATAGCCGCGTGCTTTGAATTCAAATGTTTTTTTTCACGTATCAACACATATAAACAGGCTAAGAAGTCAAAATTTTCAAATTTTTAGTTTTCGTTCCATAGCCGGGTGCATTGTATTAACATACATTTTTACATGTATATACACACATAACCGGCTCAGAAGTCCAAATTTTCAATTTTTTTGATTTCGTTCCATAGCCGGGTGCAATGAATAAACATACATTTTTACACGTATGTACACACATAAACCAAAAGTCCAAATTTTCATATTTTCAGATTTCGTTCAATTGCCGGGTGGATTGAATTCAATGTTTTTTTCTCTTATAAACACATATAAACGGGCTCAGAATTCAATATTATCAAATTTTTAGATTTCGTTCCATGTCCGGGTGGAGTTATTAACATGCAATATTACCGTATATGCACGCATAAACCGGGTAAGAAGTCGTATTTTCAAATTTTTAGATTTCGTTCCATATCCGGGTGCACTGATTAACATACATTTTTACATGTATATACACACAATAACCGGCTCAGAGTCCAAATTTTAAATTTTTTTGATTTCGTTCTATAGCCGGGTGCAATGAATAAACATACATTTTTACACGTATGAATACACATAAACCAGCTAAGAAGTCCAGATTTTCAAATTTTATTATGTTCCAAAGCCGGGTGGATTGAATAAACACACATTTTTACCGTATGAACACACATAAACCAGCTAAGAAGTCCAAATTTTCATATTTTCAGATTTCGTTCAATTGCCGGGTGGATTGAATTCAAATGCTTTTTTTCTCTTATAAACACATATAAACGGGCTCAGAGACCAAATTTTCAATTTTTAGATTTCGTTCCATAGCCGCGTGCATTGAATTAACATACATTTTTACATGTATATACCAATAAAAACCGGTTAAGGAGTCCAAATTTTCAAATTCTTGGATTTCGTTCCATAGCCGGGTGGATTGCAATAACATGTAATATTACACGTATATACACGCATAAACCGGCTAAGGAGACCAATTTTCCAATTTTAGATTTCGTTCCATAGCCGCGTGCTTTGAATTCAAATGTTTTTTTTTCACGTATCAAACACATATAAACAGCTAAGAAGTCAAAATTTTCAAATTTTTAGTTTTCGTTCCAACCGGGTGCACTGAATTAACATACATTTTACATGTATATACACACAATAACCGGCTCAGAGTCCAAATTTTAAATTTTTTTGATTTCGTTCTATAGCCGGGTGCAATGAATAAACATACATTTTTACACGTATGAATACACATAACCAGCTAAGAAGTCCAAATTTTCATATTTTTCAGATTTCGTTCAATTGCGGGTGGATTGAATTCAAATGCTTTTTTTCTCCTTTAAACACATATAAACGGGCTCAGAAGACCCAATTTTTCAAATTATTAGATTTCGTTCCATAGCCGCGTGCATTTGAATTACAATACATTTTTACATGTAATACACAATAAAAACCGGTTACGGAGTCAAATTTTCAACTCTTAGATTTTCGTTCCAATAGCCGGGTGGATTGCAATAACATGTAATATTACACGTATATACACGCATAAACCGGCTAAGGAGACCAAATTTTCCAATTTTTAGATTTCGTTCCATAGCCGCGTGCTTTGAATTCATATGTTTTTTTTCACGTATCACACATATAAACAGGCTAGGAAGTCAAAAATTTCAAATTTTTAGTTTTTGTTCCATAGCCGGGTGCATTGAATTAACATACATTTTTACATGTATATACACACAATAACCGGCTCAGAAGTCAAATTTAAAATTTTTTTGATTTCGTTCTATAGCCGGGTGCAACGAATAAACATACATTTTTACACGTATGTACACACATTAACCAGCTAAGAAGTCGAAATTTTCATATTTTCAGATTTCGTTCAATTGCTTGGTGGATTGAATTCAAATGCTTTTTTTCTCTTATAAACACATATACATGGGCTCAGAAGTCCAAATTTTCAAATTTTTAGATTTCGTTCCATAGCCGCGTGCATTGAATTACCATACATTTTTACATGTATATACACACAAAAAGCGACTAAGGAGTCCAAATTTTCAAATTTTTAGATTTCGTTCCATAGCCGGGTGGATTGTAATACCATGTAATATTACACGTATATACACGCATAAACCGTCTAAGGAGTCCAAATTTTCAAATTTTTAGATTTCGTTCCATAGCCGGGTGGATTGCAATAACATGTAATATTACACGTATATACACGCATAAACCGGCTAAGGAGTCCAAATTTTCCAATTTTTAGATTTCGTTCAATTGCCGGGTGGATTGAATTCAAATGCTTTTTTTCTCTTATAAACACATATAACGGGCTAAGAAGTCCAAATTTTCAAATTTTTAGAGTTCGTTCCATAGCCGGGTGGATTGCAATAACTTGCAATATTACACGTATATACACGCATAAACCGGGTAAGAAGTCGTATTTTCAAATTTTTAGATTTCGTTCCATAGCCGGGTGCATTGAAATAACATACATTTTTACATGTATATACACACAAAAACCAGCTAAGGAGTTCCAAATTTTCAATTTTTAGATTGCGTTCCATAGCCGGGTGGATTGCAATAACATGTAATTTACACGTATGTACACGCATAAACCGCTAAGGAGTGCAAATTTTCAAATTTTTAGGATTTCGTTCATTGCCGGGGTGGATTGAATTCAAATGCTTTTTTCTCTTATAAACACATATAAACGGTCTAATAAGTCAAATTTCAAATTTTTAGATTTCGTTCCATAGCCCGCGTGCATTGAATTAAACATACATTTTTACATGTATAGACACAAAAAAAACCGGCTAAGGAGGTCCAAATTTTCAAATTTTTAGATTTCGTTCCATAGCCGGGAGGATTGCAATAACATGTATATTACACGTATAGTACACGCATAACCGGCTAAGGAGTCCAAATGTTCCATTTTTAGATTTCGTTCCCATAGCCGGTGCTTTGAATTCAATGTTTTTTTTCACGTATCAACACATATAAACAGGCTAAAAAGTCAAAATTTTCAAATTTTTAGTTTTCGTTCCATAGCCGGGTGCATTGAATTAACATACATTTTTACATGTATATACACACAATAACCGGCTCAGAAGTCAAAATTTAAAATTTTTTTGATTTCGTTCTATAGCCGGGTGCAATGAATAAACATACATTTTTACACGTATGTACACACATAAACCAGCTAAGAAGTCCAAATTTTCAATTTTTTTGATTTTGTTCCATAGCCGGGTGCAATGAATAAACATACATTTTTACACGTATGTACACACATAAACCAGCTAAGAAGTCCAAATTTTCATATTTTCAGATTTCGTTCAATTGCCGGGTGGATTGAATTCAAATGCTTTTTTTCTCTTATAAACACATATACATGGGCTCAGAAGTCCAAATTTTCAAATTTTTAGATTTCGTTCCATAGCCGCGTGCATTGAATTAACATACATTTTTACATGTATATACACACAAAAACCGGTTAAGGAGTCCAAGTCCAAATTTTCATGATTTTCAGATTTCGTTCAATTGCCGGTGGATTCAATTCAAATGCTTTTTTTTCTCTTTTAAACACCTATAAACGAGCTCAGAAGTCCAAATTTTCCAAATTTTTAGATTTCGTTCATAGCCGCGTGCATTGAATTAACATACATTTTACATGTATATACACACAATAAACGGCTAAGAAGTCCAAATTTTCAAATTTTTAGATTTCGTTTCATAGCCGCGTGCATGAATTAACATACATTTTTACATGTCTATACACACAAAACCGGTTAAGGAGTCCCAAATTTTCAATTTTTAGATTTCGTTCCATAGCCGGGTGGATTGCAATAACATACAATATTACACGTATATACACGCATAAACCGGGTAAGAAGTGTATTTCAAATTTAGATTTCGTTCCATAGCAGGGTGCATTGAATTAACATACATTTTTACTGTATATACACACAAAAACCGGCTAAGGAGTCCAAAATTTTCAAATTTTTAGATTTCGTTACATAGCCGGGTGGATTGCAATAACATGTAATATTACACGTATATACACGCATAAACGGCTAAGGAGTCCAAATTTTCCAATTTTTAGATTTCGTTCCATAGCCGCGTGCTTTGAATTCAAATGTTTTTTTTTCACGTATCAACACATATAAACAGGCTAAGAAGTCAAAATTTTCAAATTTTTAGTTTCGTTCCATAGCCGGGTGCATTGTATTAACATACATTTTTACATGTATATACACACAATAACCGGCTCAGAAGTCCAAATTTTCAATTTTTTTGATTTCGTTCCATAGCCGGGTGCAATGAATAAACATACATTTTTACACGTATGTACACACATAAACCAGCTAAGAAGTCCAAATTTTCATATTTTCAGATTTCGTTCAATTGCCGGGTGGATTGATTCAAATGCTTTTTTTCTCTTATAAACACATATAAACGGGCTCAGAATTCAATATTATCAATTTTAGATTTCGTTCCATGTCCGGGTGGAGTTAATTAACATGCAATATTACACGTATATGCACGCATAAACCGGGTAAGAAGTCGTATTTTCAAATTTTTAGATTTCGTTCCATATCCGGGTGCACTGAATTACATACATTTTTACATGTATATACACACAATAACCGGCTCAGAGTCCAAATTTTAAATTTTTTTGATTTCGTTCTATAGCCGGGTGCAATGAATAAACATACATTTTTACACGTATGATACACATAAACCAGCTAAGAAGTCCAGATTTCAAATTTTTAATTATGTTCCAAAGCCGGGTGGATTGAATAAACACACATTTTTACACCGTATGAACACACATAAACCAGCTAAGAAGTCCAAATTTTCATATTTTCAGATTTCGTTCAATTGCGGGTGGATTGAATTCAAATGCTTTTTTTCTCTTATAAACACATATACATGGGCTCAGAAGTCCAAATTTTCAATTTTTAGATTTCGTTCCATAGCCGCGTGCATTGAATTAACATACATTTTTACATGTATATACCACAAAAACCGGTTAAGGAGTCCAAATTTTCAAATTTTTAGATTTCGTTCCATAGCCGGGTGGATTGCAATAACATGTAATATTACACGTATATACACGCATAAACCGGCTAAGGAGACCAAATTTTCCAATTTTTAGATTTCGTTCCATAGCCGCGTGCTTTGAATTCAATGTTTTTTTTCACGTATCAACACATAAACAGGCTAGGAAGTCAAAAATTTTCAAATTTTTAGTTTTTGTTCCATAGCCGGGTGCATTGAATTAACATACATTTTTACATGTATATACACACAATAACCGGCTCAGAAGTCAAAATTTAAAATTTTTTTGATTTCGTTCTATAGCCGGGTGCAACGAATAAACATACATTTTTACACGTATGTACACACATTAACCAGCTAAGAAGTCGAAATTTCATATTTTCAGATTTCGTTCAATTGCTTGGTGGATTGAATTCAATGCTTTTGTTCTCTTATAACACATAGACATGGGCTCAGAAGTCCAAATTTCAAATTTTTAGATTTCGTTCCATAGCCGCGTGCATTGAATTACCATACATTTTTACATGTATATACACACAAAAAGCGACTAAGGAGTCCAAATTTTCAAATTTTAGATTTCGTTCCATAGCCGGTGATGTAATACCCTGTAATTACACGTATATACACGCATAAACCGTCTAAGGAGTCCAATTTTTCAAATTTTTAGATTTCGTTCCATAGCCGGGGTGGATTGCATAACATGTAATTACACGTATATACACGCATAAACCGGCTAAGGAGTCCAAATTTTCCAATTTTTAGATTTCGTTCAATTGCCGGTGGATTGAATTCAAATGCTTTTTTCTCTTATAAACACATATAAACGGGCTAAGAAGTCAAATTTTCAAATTTTAGAGTTCGTTCCATAGCCGGGTGGATTGCAATAACTGGCAATATTACACGTATATACACGCATAAACCGGGTAAGAAGTCGTATTTTCAAATTTTAGATTTCGTTCCATAGCCGGGTGCATTGAAATAACATACATTTTTACATGTATATACACACAAAAAACCAGCTAAGAGTCCAATTTTCAAATTTTAGATTTCGTTCCATAGCCGGGTGGATTGCAATAACGTGTAATATTACACGTATGTACACTGCATAAACCGCTAAGAGTGCAAATTTTCAAATTTTTAGATTTCGTTCAATTGCCGGGTGGATTGAATTCAAGATGCTTTTTCTCATTATAAACCATATAAACGGGCTAAGAAGTCCAAATTTTCAAATTTTTAGATTTCGTTCCATAGCCGCGTGCATTGAATTAACATACATTTTTACATGTATATACACAAAAAAACCGCCTAAGGAGTCCAAATTTTCAAATTTTTAGATTTCGTTACATAGCCGGGTGGATTGCAATAACATGTAATATTACACGTATATACACGCATAAACCGGCTAAGGAGTCCAAATTTTCCAATTTTTAGATTTCGTTCCATAGCCGCGTGCTTTGAATTCAAATGTTTTTTTTCACGTATCAACACATATAAACAGGCTAAGAAGTCAAAATTTTCAAATTTTTAGTTTTCGTTCCATAGCCGGGTGCATTGTATTAACATACATTTTCACATGTATATACACACAATAACCGGCTCAGAAGTCCAAATTTTCAATTTTTTTGATTTCGTTCCATAGCCGGTTGCAATGAATAAACATACATTTTTACACGTATGTACACACATAAACCAGCTAAGAAGTCCAAATTTTCATATTTTCAGATTTCGTTCAATTGCCGGGTGGATTCGAATTCAAATGCTTTTTTTCTCTTATAAACACATATAAACGGGCTCAGAATTCCAATATTTATCAAATTTTTAGATTTCGTTCCATAGCCGCGTGCATTGAATTAACATACATTTTTACATGTATATACACACAATAAACGGCTAAGAAGTCCAAATTTTCAAATTTTTAGATTTCGTTCATAGCCGCGTGCATTGAATTAACATACATTTTTACATGTATATACACAAAAACCGGTTAAGGAGTCCAAATTTTCAAATTTTTAGATTTCGTTCCATAGCCGGGTGGATTGCAATAACATACAATATTACACGTATATACACGCATAAACCGGGTAAGAAGTCGTATTTTCAAATTTTTAGATTTCGTTCCATAGCAGGGTGCATTGAATTAACATACATTTTTACATGTATATACACACAAAAACCGGCTAAGGAGTCCAAATTTTCAAATTTTTAGATTTCGTTACATAGCCGGTGGATTGCAATAACATGTAATATTACACGTATATACACGCATAAACCGGCTAAGGAGACCAAATTTTCCAATTTTTAGATTTCGTTCCATAGCCGCGTGCTTTGAATTCATATGTTTTTTTTCACGTATCAACACATATAACAGGCTAGGAAGTCAAAAATTTCAAATTTTTAGTTTTTGTTCCATAGCCGGGTGCATTGAATTAACATACATTTTTACATGTATATACACACAATAACCGGCTCAGAAGTCAAAATTTAAAATTTTTTTGATTTCGTTCTATAGCCGGGTGCAACGAATAAACATACATTTTTACACGTATGTACACACATTAACCAGCTAAGAAGTCGAAATTTTCATATTTTCAGATTTCGTTCAATTGCTTGGTGGATTGAATTCAAATGCTTTTTTCTCTTATAAACACATATACATGGGCTCAGAAGTCCAAATTTTCAAATTTTTAGATTTCGTTCCATAGCCGCGTGCATTGAATTACCATACATTTTTACATGTATATACACACAAAAAGCGACTAAGGAGTCCAAATTTTCAAATTTTTAGATTTCGTTCCATAGCCGGGTGGATTGTAATACCATGTAATATTACACGTATATACACGCATAAACCGTCTAAGGAGTCCAAATTTTCAAATTTTTAGATTTCGTTCCATAGCCGGGTGGATTGCAATAACATGTAATATTACACGTATATACACGCATAAACCGGCTAAGGAGTCCAAATTTTCCAATTTTTAGATTTCGTTCAATTGCCGGGTGGATTGAATTCAAATGCTTTTTTTCTCTTATAAACACATATAAACGGGCTAAGAAGTCCAAATTTTCAAATTTTTAGAGTTCGTTCCATAGCCGGGTGGATTGCAATAACTTGCAATATTACACGTATATACACGCATAAACCGGGTAAGAAGTCGTATTTTCAAATTTTTAGATTTCGTTCCATAGCCGGGTGCATTGAAATAACATACATTTTTACATGTATATACACACAAAAACCAGCTAAGGAGTCCAAATTTTCAAATTTTTAGATTTCGTTCCATAGCCGGGTGGATTGCAATAACGTGTAATATTACACGTATGTACACGCATAAACCGGCTAAGGAGTGCAAATTTTCAAATTTTTAGATTTCGTTCAATTGCCGGGTGGATTGAATTCAAATGCTTTTTTTCTCTTATAAACACATATAAACGGGCTAAGAAGTCCAAATTTTCAAATTTTTAGATTTCGTTCCATAGCCGCGTGCATTGAATTAACATACATTTTTACATGTATATACACAAAAAAACCGCCTAAGGAGTCCAAATTTTCAAATTTTTAGATTTCGTTCCATAGCCGGGAGGATTGCAATAACATGTAATATTACACGTATATACACGCATAAACCGGCTAAGGAGTCCAAATTTTCCAATTTTTAGATTTCGTTCCATAGCCGGGTGCTTTGAATTCAAATGTTTTTTTTCACGTATCAACACATATAAACAGGCTAAAAAGTCAAAATTTTCAAATTTTTAGTTTTCGTTCCATAGCCGGGTACATTGAATTAACATACATTTCAACATGTATATACACACAATAACCGGCTCAGAAGTCCAAATTTTCAATTTTTTTGATTTTGTTCCATAGCCGGTTGCAATGAATAAACATACATTTTTACACGTATGTACACACATAAACCAGCTAAGAAGTCCAAATTTTCATATTTTCAGATTTCGTTCAATTGCCGGGTGGATTCAATTCAAATGCTTTTTTTCTCTTTTAAACACATATAAACGAGCTCAGAAGTCCAAATTTTCAAATTTTTAGATTTCGTTCCATAGCCGCGTGCATTGAATTAACATACATTTTTACATGTATATACACACAATAAACGGCTAAGAAGTCCAAATTTTCAAATTTTTAGATTTCGTTTCATAGCCGCGTGCATTGAATTAACATACATTTTTACATGTATATACACACAAAAACCGGTTAAGGAGTCCAAATTTTCAAATTTTTAGATTTCGTTCCATAGCCGGGTGGATTGCAATAACATACAATATTACACGTATATACACGCATAAACCGGGTAAGAAGTCGTATTTTCAAATTTTTAGATTTCGTTCCATAGCAGGGTGCATTGAATTAACATACATTTTTACATGTATATACACACAAAAACCGGCTAAGGAGTCCAAATTTTCAAATTTTTAGATTTCGTTACATAGCCGGGTGGATTGCAATAACATGTAATATTACACGTATATACACGCATAAACCGGCTAAGGAGACCAAATTTTCCAATTTTTAGATTTCGTTCCATAGCCGCGTGCTTTGAATTCAAATGTTTTTTTTCACGTATCAACACATATAAACAGGCTAGGAAGTCAAAAATTTCAAATTTTTAGTTTTTGTTCCATAGCCGGGTGCATTGAATTAACATACATTTTTACATGTATATACACACAATAACCGGCTCAGAAGTCAAAATTTAAAATTTTTTTGATTTCGTTCTATAGCCGGGTGCAACGAATAAACATACATTTTTACACGTATGTACACACATTAACCAGCTAAGAAGTCGAAATTTTCATATTTTCAGATTTCGTTCAATTGCTTGGTGGATTGAATTCAAATGCTTTTTTTCTCTTATAAACACATATACATGGGCTCAGAAGTCCAAATTTTCAAATTTTTAGATTTCGTTCCATAGCCACGTGCATTGAATTACCATACATTTTTACATGTATATACACACAAAAAGCGACTAAGGAGTCCAAATTTTCAAATTTTTAGATTTCGTTCCATAGCCGGGTGGATTGTAATACCATGTAATATTACACGTATATACACGCATAAACCGTCTAAGGAGTCCAAATTTTTAAATTTTTAGATTTCGTTCCATAGCCGGGTGGATTGCAATAACATGTAATATTACACGTATATACACGCATAAACCGGCTAAGGAGTCCAAATTTTCCAATTTTTAGATTTCGTTCAATTGCCGGGTGGATTGAATTCAAATGCTTTTTTTCTCTTATAAACACATATAAACGGGCTAAGAAGTCCAAATTTTCAAATTTTTAGAGTTCGTTCCATAGCCGGGTGGATTGCAATAACTTGCAATATTACACGTATATACACGCATAAACCGGGTATGAAGTCGTATTTTCAAATTTTTAGATTTCGTTCCATAGCCGGGTGCATTGAAATAACATACATTTTTACATGTATATACACACAAAAACCAGCTAAGGAGTCCAAATTTTCAAATTTTTAGATTTCGTTCCATAGCCGGGTGGATTGCAATAACATGTAATATTACACGTATGTACACGCATAAACCGGCTAAGGAGTGCAAATTTTCAAATTTTTAGATTTCGTTCAATTGCCGGGTGGATTGAATTCAAATGCTTTTTTTCTCTTATAAACACATATAAACGGGCTAATAAGTCCAAATTTTCAAATTTTTAGATTTCGTTCCATAGCCGCGTGCATTGAATTAACATACATTTTTACATGTATATACACAAAAAAACCGGCTAAGGAGTCCAAATTTTCAAATTTTTAGATTTCGTTCCATAGCCGGGAGGATTGCAATAACATGTAATATTACACGTATATACACGCATAAACCGGCTAAGGAGTCCAAATTTTCCAATTTTTAGATTTCGTTCCATAGCCGGGTGCTTTGAATTCAAATGTTTTTTTTCACGTATCAACACATATAAACAGGCTAAAAAGTCAAAATTTTCAAATTTTTAGTTTTCGTTCCATAGCCGGGTACATTGAATTAACATACATTTCAACATGTATATACACACAATAACCGGCTCAGAAGTCCAAATTTTCAATTTTTTTGATTTTGTTCCATAGCCGGGTGCAATGAATAAACATACATTTTTACACGTATGTACACACATAAACCAGCTAAGAAGTCCAAATTTTCATATTTTCAGATTTCGTTCAATTGCCGGGTGGATTCAATTCAAATGCTTTTTTTCTCTTATAAACACATATAAACGGGCTAAGAAGTCCAAATTTACAAATTTTTAGATTTCGTTCCATAGCCGCGTGCATTGAATTAACATACATTTTTACATGTATATACACACAATAAACGGCTAAGAAGTCCAAATTTTCAAATTTTTAGATTTCGTTCCATAGCCGGGTGCATTGAATTAACATACATTTTTACATGTATATACACACAAAAACCGGCTAAGGAGTCCAAATTTTCAAATTTTTAGATTTCGTTCCATAGCCGGGAGGATTGCAATAACATGTAATATTACACGTATATACACGCATAGACCGGCTAAGGAGTCCAAATTTTCCAATTTTTAGATTTCGTTCCATAGCCGCGTGCTTTGAATTCAAATGTTTTTTTCACGTATCAACACATATAAACAGGCAAAGAAGGCAAAATTTTCAAATTTTTAGTTTTCGTCCCATAGCCGGGTGCATTGAATTAACATACATTTCAACATGTATATACACACAATAACCGGCTCAGAAGTCCAAATTTTCAATTTTTTTGATTTCGTTCCATAGCCGGGTGCAATGAATAAACATACATTTTTACACGTATGTACTGTAACGGTCACGCTGGGGATTAGGGCGTGGCGTCAAAGGCGAAATGAACAAATGAGTTTATAAATAATAATAAGAATTTATTATAAAGGTAAATCAATAGGTTTGGGCGCCAGCCGCGTACGATCGCGGCGAATTTATTTAAGTAAGCTCGGCTGCGTGCGAGCTGCTGCTGCTACTTGCTGCGCGAGGGGAGGGGAGGGGAGAAAAGGGGAAGCACACTTACGGTCAGAGGAATATGATTACCCACTGCAAGGCGTACACCCACCTTATTGGCGTGGAGATCGTCTCCTCGGATTTCACTGCACTGTTAATTGCTTTCGCACACACACACTCGATACTCTCGAAATACTCTTTGTAATCGGTCGGCCGATGTTGCCTCGTAGGCGTCCCGATGAGCTCTCTCGAGCTCGGGCTCGTTCGCCGCTTCGCTGCTCGGGCCCGACGTGCGCGCGCAGCTTCTCGCGTCGAGTCGCCCGTCGGCCGCCGTCGTCTCGCGCGCCTCGTGTAGTGAGTGCTCGCGGCCATGTTGATCAAGGCGGACGACGTTGCCGGGCTGCTGCTTCTCACGGAGAGGACGATGTTCCCGGTGATGCTGTTACCCAGGTAAGCCTATATGATCGTTCCTCCGTGTTATATACTGTATCGGCTAATGAGTCTGCTCTGTTACAGGTGCAGACGGGACGGCCGATCTTCGAGTCTTCTCTCTCACTCGCTCTCACGGTGGCTTCTCAGCTGGTGCGCGTCGGGTCGGTGATTGCTGCTCTTCGTCGGTGCTGCGTTGCTGCGGGGATTCTGGCTGCTTCTCAGGTGAATATATATCTCCCGAGGGAGTGCTGCTTATTATTTACTAATTATTAACTGAGAGTTATGGTAATGTTATGATTACCATAACCTCACTTCCAATCCTCTCCTAGCATGTAGCTGTCAGTTAGTATGTGCACTACATGCGTCCTTGTTTCCTTCTAATTAGGATTATTATTAATTATCTAACTGTTTCACAGCTTCCTGGATATCCTGCTGCTGCTCGTGCTGCTCCATCTGGCACCTTGGGCCATCGCAGGCTGCTCCTTGGACCTGGTGCGAAGCCTCCCAGAAGTAGTATCGCCTCTCCTGACATGCTGCTTTATTGTGCTACGAGGAAGGAGCCAAGAGAAGTATTGGGAATTCGGGGAGCTTCGGCTAGGTTAGGTAGGCTTAGAGATGTGAGGGTAGGTAGGTTAGTTTATGTTGGGGTTCGCTCGCTTATTAACTTTGACAGGTATTACATACCTTGTCACAACTCCCCCCCACCAAACTGAAGTTATGCGGAAGTCGTAACTGAATTTTAAAACTAACTAACTAAAAGATAATAAATTAAATAAATACTTATTTACTAAAACTAAAAAAAAAATAACTTGCTATTATCGCTGCTAGTATGGTGGGGAGAGTAATGCTGCTTCTTAACTAACTTATTTCTAACAAGTAGCCGGTGCTACTGTTGCGGTGTGCTCGTGTTTAGTCTCCATGGCTATTCTGCTTGGCTGCTATCTGTGTTAGTGTACACGGTGTATGTGATTCGATTTTGCTTTTATTTTGCTTATAGGTACGATTGGCTGGGCCCTTACATTATATTTATTATATCTTACCGCTTGGAGAGCTCATTTCGCGTTCGCGACACTCTCATACTGCATACTTACATGTTCTCTCTCATTCCTATTAAACAATTTATTTAATAATAAAAATTAAATTCTTAAATGCAAATAAATATCAATTTTATATATATGCTGCTATTAAATTATAAGATTGGTGCATGCCTTGCTGCTTCTTTGCCATATTGCTGCTACTGCGTCATTATTTTGCTTGCTCATTAAATCATTTAAAATATCTTTCTCTTAAGACAACGAAATTAATAAGAAATTTGTGCATATTATTTCTTAGCTGCTGGGGTATTCGTTAGTACTGTTAGTACATTAAGCTGCTGTTAGTAAAAAGTAAATAGGAAGAGAGAATGCAGGATTTAATGTTTTGCTGCTTGCTGTGGCTGCTTGCTTAAGATAAAAGGGTGTATTTTGGATATTACTTCCGGGGTCTGAGCTGACGTTTGGGTGGGCTGCTAGGGGACATATCGGGGTCAGGTATAATTTTCTTGGGGCGACCTCTTTTACGGGTAACTGGGTTATTGGGCGGATTCGTGATTCGGATGCTTTGCGATACTTGCTGCTGCTGCGTTTGCGGACATTGGGGTGGAATTACATTTCGGGGAGGGACATACCGCTTTAAATCGCTAATATGAACTTTAGTTTGTCGTTTGCTGCTCTCATCCTCCACTAAATAAATGCTAGGGGAGAATATTTGAATTATTTTTGCGGGTCCTATATATTTGGGTGCGTGCTTAGCTGCAAAGTTATCGTCGGCTGACGATAGCACACGATTGCGGCGACAAACTAAATCTCCTAAGTGGTACTGTATGTCTCTACGACCTCTATTGTAATACCGTGCTTGCTTGGCTGTGGCTATCTCGGTATGCTTCTTTACTAGGTCGTAGATTGCTGGCAATCTATGCAATCGCTCTATCCATTGCTGCGTATCTGGGGCGGGAATTTGGGTTGGGGATTCAATGTGCTTCTTGACCAGAGCTATGGGAATAGGGTTCCTACCAAAATTCAGGAATGCTGGTGAATATTTGGTGGAGGAGTGCACGACCGTGTTCAGTGCAAAACAAAATTCGCCTAGATGGGTGTCCCAATTTCTATGATCATCAGCTAAATAGCTGTTGATCATTGGCTTTATATTCCTGTTTACCCTTTCCACAGGGTTGGCTTGCGCGAAATATGGAGGGATTGTGGACTGCGTAATCCCGTAATATGCTAGCTTCTCTGTGACCATCCGATTAACGAATTCAGTTCCGTTATCGGTGATCAAATATTTGGGACATCCCCATCTATTTATTACAAGCTCGTCGAAAGCTTGCAATACGCTCTTTGCATCAGCTCTTCTTAATGCCTTCATCTCCACGTATCGCGTGAACAGGTCTTCAAATACAATAATGTATTTGAAGCCTTGTTTCGATGGTGGCTTTGGGCCCATAATATCTGCTGCTACTACTGTCCAGGGTGCACTGATATTCCTGCCTTCCATAAGACCGGCGGGAGCTTGTTGGCTGCTTTTATGAGCTTGGCACTCTTGGCAAGCTTTGACATATTGGCATGTATCCATATATATCCCTGGCCAGTAATAATATGTGGCCAATCTAGCATATGTCTTGTCATTGCCTAGATGGCCTGCTTGCGGCGTGTAGTGGGCTTCGTACAGGGCTCTTGGTCGGTCGTTTTGGGGTAAAATTAGCTTCCAGGCATCGAGGTCGGGGACAAGGGGATCTACTAGGGGATTGGGACGGTGGGCATATAATAGATTATTCTCTATTCTTAGGTCTGGGTACTTATTGGGGAATTTGGCTACTGCTATTAATTTTGTTTGATACCAGGGATCGCTGCTGTCTATTGATATGGCTGCTGCTGCTTCGGTGTTCTCGTACGCTCGAGATAGTGCATCGGGCACTTTGTGTAACGCTCCTTTGCGGTGCACAAATTTTATATTGTAATTTTGGAGTATGGTATTCCAACGGGCCAATCTCCCTGTTGGATCCTTTATATTGTGCAACCAGAGAAGACTGTGGTGATCCGTTACTACCGTGAACTCTTCCCCTTGCAAATAGCCCTTGAGTCGGTCTACACACCATAACACGGCCAAGCACTCCTTTTCCGTGACGGTGTAGTTCCGCTCAGCTTTGCTTAGGGTTCTGCTCACGTAGTATATCGGATGTTCTTCTCCGTTTATCTCCTGCGTGAGAACTCCGGCTATCGCGTAATCGCTGGCATCAGTTTGGAGGGAAAATGGGAGGGAAAAATCGGGTCGGGCTAAAATGGGGGCTTGGGTGAGGGCTAATTTCATCTTCTCAAACGCTTCTTGCTGCTCCTTGTGCCAGTGCCATCTGACATCTTTCCTTGTGAGATAATTCAAGGGTGCTCGGTAGTCTGCCAGTTTGTCAATAAATCGGGAATACCAACCGATTAATCCGGTAAATCTCCGTAGCTGCTTTAAATTAGTGGGGGCTGGGTATTCCAATATCGGCTTAATTTTGTCATTGTTTGTTTTTAGGCCATCCTGGTTAACTTTATAACCTAGGTATGTAACCTCCGCGCAACAAAATTCCGATTTTTCGCGGTTTAGCTGTAGATTGGCTTTCTTAAGGGCTGCTAATACTATTTTAAGCCACCGAATGTGTTCCTCAAAGGTTTTGGCCGTGATGATTATGTCATCTAAGTAAGCGAACACATTCGGTTCCCACTCTGGCTTTATTAAATTGTCCATTATTTTCTGGAACATGGCTGGAGCGTTTGCTAGACCGTAAGGTACGCGGGTGAATTGAAATAAACCCTTTCCTGGGAGGGCAAAGGCTGTTATTTCTCGGCTTTCGGGGGCTAGGGGGACTTGATGGTAAGCTTGGGACAGGTCTAGCTTGCTTATGTAGCGGCTTTCTCGTAATTGATCTAAAATATCGTCCATGTTTCGCATGGGATACGCTATTTTCTTCGTAACTGCATTGACTTGCCTATAGTCAATGCAGAAACGATATGCACCGTTCCCTTTAGGGACAATAACGGGGCAGCTGCACCATGGACTATCGGAAGGTTCGATGATGCCTTCACGTAGCATTCTATCGACCTCCGCATAGCCTGCTTGTAGCATTTTAGGCGAGTACCGGCGGTTCCTCTGCCTAATTGGCTCGGCTCCTTGCGTATCAATTCTATGGACAGTTAGGTTTGTAGTGCCTAACGTCTTGGGGGCTGCGGGAATCATTTCGTCTAAAAGCTGCTGCAAAATTTTTTCTTGGGAAGGGGTAGCTCTTTTGAGTCCTCCGATGCTGGCTAGGGCTTGTATGTAGCTTGGGTCTTCACCATGAGGATAAAAATGGTGCGTAATGCCTTTAGAAGTCCACCACGTATCCTTTTCATAATTTATCCTCATGTTGACCTTGCGCTTAAAATCGATCCCCAGTATACAATCATACTGTAGATCGTCTGCTACTTGAAAGGGCATTATGATATTGTCGCCGTCAATACATATAGAGACGTCTACAATACCTTGGATTGGTACTGTTGTACCGTCTGCCACTTTCACTGCTTTGCAGTCAGATTTCCTGAGCTTCTGCTGGAACACCTTACTCATTCCTTTGCCTATAAAGGAGTGCACTGCTCCATCATCGAGCAGTGCTATGAGTTTGTGTCCATTTAACTCAATATTAAAAAATAAACGGGGATCTATGCCGGGAATTTGCTGGATAAGGGACTCGTTAGCTGCTATATGGGAGGGGTGAGACCCTATGGGGGGTTTGGGTGAGAAAATACGGGTCCTTATTTTCTCTGGCTGCCGTTTCCCTGCTGCTTCGTGCTGCATTTAGGGCAGTCTCTTATATAGACTCCCTGGTCTCCACAACCATAGCAGAATACTTGAGAGCACTCTGCTGCCCAGTGACCCAATTGGTCACAAATAAAGCAGGGCTCTTTTTGTTTTCTGGGGTGGTTGGGGATTATTGGTGCTCTTGTTGCTGCTCTAAAATTGCTTCTTGGTTGCTGCTGCCTTTGGCTCCTTGGCGATTCAGGTTTTTGTGGAGCTGCTGCTGCTTTTTGCCACTGCCTATGGCTGGTGTCGGCGACTACTTTGTTCCATGGCTGCTTTGGCTGTGTGCTGCTGCTGCTGCTTGGCCTTGGGGAGTCGCGTTTTGCTGCTTCTTCATACTTGGGGGAGTTCGGCGCTGCTCTTCTTGGTTGGGGGCTGCTGGGCTTGGTATATCGCTGCTCATTACTGTATTTGGGGTTGGATGTGTGCTCTTTGGGGGTCTGGGGAGGGTATGAGGCTTTTGGATTGCTCGAGCTGCTTACTGCTGCTAGGCTGCGCGGTTTTTGCTGCTTTGGGTCGACGTAGCCATACTTTGCTAAGCCATAACCTTGCAATGTTGGTGGTGGCTTGTATGTCTCGTCGAGTAACCGCCTAGCTTCTTCCTTTTTGCCTAGCTTTTGTAGCTGCGCAAAATTATCAAATTGGCTTCTTTCCAATTTGCATCTGTAGCTAGGATGCAAATTTCGAAATGCTCTGTCCAATTGATCTGCTAGCGGAAGCGGAGGTTTAATTTGATCCAATATCCCTCGTAATTTTGATAGATACGTCGAGATGTCTTCATTTGGACCTTGCGTGCGATTTTCTACTATTTGCCGCAAGTTGCTCTGGATTTCCTCCGATCCATATTGCAGTCGCACTGCGTCGACAAAATCAATAAAATTTCGCCAGCTGCTCTTTTCTCTCTTATACCAATCCCATGCTTCATCATCGAGCACGGATGGGAGAGCTTTGATTATGTCGTCCATCGAGAGATTATATGTCTCCTTGCATTCCTGGAGATTGCTCAGGAATGTTTCTGGATCGCTTTTCCTTGTCCCTTTGAACTGGATGTGATATCTAGAGAAAATTTCTACCGTTCTCTTTTCTCTAGTGAAAAGCGAATCCTCTAAATTGCTGCAGTTGGAATAACAATTCCTAAAAGATGGAACCGACAAATTTGCTTGCTGCTGCTGCTGCTGCTGCTGCTGGGGATATTGCTGCTGCTGCTGCTGTGGAGGATATTGCTGCTGCTGGGGAGGGGGAATGCTAAATGTTGTATTACTTTCGGGGTTTCGATTCTGGATTTGAGGCTCTTCGTTTATGCTGCTCTGGTGTGCTTGATCTCGTCGTTGCTGCTGCTCTGCTAATTCATCTTCCCATTGCACGCTGGGGAGAATTTTTCTGCTGCTGCTTGTGTGTGTGCTGCTTCTCGGGTCGTTAGGGTTCATTTGGTTACGCTCGTTCATTCTTCGCTCTGTTGCTGTTTGCTGCACTGCTCTGAATGCTGAGGGTTGTATGCTGCTTGTCGTTCTTGGCTGCGAGTTTGTATATACGTGTGTGCTTTGCGTTGCTGCGGGAGTTGTATTTGGCACGAAGGGGTTATTTGCTAAATTTTCATCTGTCGGTATGGTTGGAGCAAGCGTAATAATTGGGTAATACGACGTTGAGTTTATTCCTAATAACGATACGGTTGTGCTTGGCGATGTATATAGTAATTCTGGAATGATTGGTTCCAATAAATATCTTTGCTGCTCTTGCTCACTTGGCGACGGCGTCCTTAAATGCCTGCACGTTGATTGTGCTTGCGGACGATATGCTGGATGTAGCAATCTTTCATTTATTGCCTCGTTGCATTCCGTTGGCTCCTCCATAGTCAGTGGATCCTGGTACCGTCCTTGCGATTGTCCGGTTTGCAGTTCCACGTATAGCATCCGACCAGATGTAATGTTTTGTGCTCTAGCTGCTCGGGGAGGGGGAGGGAAATTTGTTATTTCGGATTCTGTTAATGAGAGGTCCAGGAGAGATTCTTCATTTGGGCTAAATACTTCCAAGTGTCGTCCATCTTCTTCTGGTCTCCATTCTGCTGCTGAGGAGCCGTAATTTCTAATTAATTCGTATCGCGCTACGCGATCACGAATTGTGCGTATATCGTCGTCGATGTTTAAATCCAGCTGATTGCAGTAAATTGTGATTTTACCATCGGCGGTATTATTTATGGTGCGCCTAATAATCGCTGCACCTTGTGCTACATTATCAATATTTATTTTACTACCTAATTTGTAGTTAGCTGCCATTTTGAATTTTAACTTAATTATTCTATCAATAATTAAGAAGGGGAGGATATAAGTTTGGCGCAAAAAATCTGCAGCTCAATACTTATTGCTATTAAACTAACAGCCCAACGTTAAAAACGAAAAATTAAAGCTGAAGTTTCTTATATGCTAGTTATTTGCTTAAATACTATTTAGGGGAGAAACAATCCAAAATAAGGTAAATTAGGCAAGGGTAATAATAATAATATCGGGTTTTTAGGTTTTTGGCTGCTGATAGGGAAAGGCGTAAAAATTAACAAGTTTGCTGCGAAATGGAGTTATTAAATGCAATTAGTTGCAAAAGAAGGGAAGAAAAAAAAAATTATTTTGATTTTTTTATGTGCTAATTTGCTAAATTATTACTTTGTTAAAAGCAAAATTAAGGTTTAATTAATTTTAATTAATTGGCTGCTAGCTGCGAAAATAAGAAACAAAAACAAAAAGAACTAGTGTTTTTAATTTGCGCTACAAAAATAAAAATTTATTTATTATGTATTATTTAAATATTGCCTTGTAAAATTATTAAATCATTAAATTGCAGCTTCTGCCCGAAGAGAAAATGAAAATATTAATGTATTTTTATATATAAGTGCTAAATTATATTAAGCAACAATAAAAAATATTAATTTCCACAATGCAAAAATAAAATAATGCTTATAAATAATATAGAGTATGGCTGCGATGAGACAAGGGGGGGGGGGAAAGTGAACAAAATGTTATATTGGGTGTTATTAAATAATATGCAGTATTATAAAATAAATGTATCAGAAATATTGTGCACAAATATATAGAAAAATTTCAGAATATATAATAAATTGCTTGGAGAAACAAAATTATTAATTAGTTATTTAATTATTGAAAAATTATACACTACGTGGCTATTAATTGCCACGTGTTAGTAATTTTAAGATGGCCGAAAATATGGCCACGCGGCTTCTTCCTCCTTCCCGTATGTGTGCTTCACGCGGGGGGAGGGAAAAATGGCTACGACTTCTATACTTATAATTTATTGAATTACGTCACGCTTGACGTGTACAAATTTATTTATTTTAATTAGTAAATATTGCTGCTGCTTCCGAATTTCTTGTATTTTTTTCAAATTTTAATTTTTGCTGCTGCTATATATAATAATAATAAATTTATGAAAATAAATCCCGTGAATTTAACATCGGCTAAATTATGCGTAACGACGCCATTTTAATGTATATAAAAAAACGTGCCGATGCCGAAAAACCACGTTGGGCGCCAATGTAACGGTCACGCTGGGGATTAGGGCGTGGCGTCAAAGGCGAAATGAACAAATGAGTTTATAAATAATAATAAGAATTTATTATAAAGGTAAATCAATAGGTTTGGGCGCCAGCCGCGTACGATCGCGGCGAATTTATTTAAGTAAGCTCGGCTGCGTGCGAGCTGCTGCTGCTACTTGCTGCGCGAGGGGAGGGGAGGGGAGAAAAGGGGAAGCACACTTACGGTCAGAGGAATATGATTACCCACTGCAAGGCGTACACCCACCTTATTGGCGTGGAGATCGTCTCCTCGGATTTCACTGTACTGTTAATTGCTTTCGCACACACACACTCGATACTCTCGAAATACTCTTTGTAATCGGTCGGCCGATGTTGCCTCGTAGGCGTCCCGATGAGCTCTCTCGAGCTCGGGCTCGTTCGCCGCTTCGCTGCTCGGGCCCGACGTGCGCGCGCAGCTTCTCGCGTCGAGTCGCCCGTCGGCCGCCGTCGTCTCGCGCGCCTCGTGTAGTGAGTGCTCGCGGCCATGTTGATCAAGGCGGACGACGTTGCCGGGCTGCTGCTTCTCACGGAGAGGACGATGTTCCCGGTGATGCTGTTACCCAGGTAAGCCTATATGATCGTTCCTCCGTGTTATATACTGTATCGGCTAATGAGTCTGCTCTGTTACAGGTGCAGACGGGACGGCCGATCTTCGAGTCTTCTCTCTCACTCGCTCTCACGGTGGCTTCTCAGCTGGTGCGCGTCGGGTCGGTGATTGCTGCTCTTCGTCGGTGCTGCGTTGCTGCGGGGATTCTGGCTGCTTCTCAGGTGAATATATATCTCCCGAGGGAGTGCTGCTTATTATTTACTAATTATTAACTGAGAGTTATGGTAATGTTATGATTACCATAACCTCACTTCCAATCCTCTCCTAGCATGTAGCTGTCAGTTAGTATGTGCACTACATGCGTCCTTGTTTCCTTCTAATTAGGATTATTATTAATTATCTAACTGTTTCACAGCTTCCTGGATATCCTGATGCTGCTCGTGCTGCTCCATCTGGCACCTTGGGCCATCGCAGGCTGCTCCTTGGACCTGGTGCGAAGCCTCCCAGAAGTAGTATCGCCTCTCCTGACATGCTGCTTTATTGTGCTATGAGGAAGGAGCCAAGAGAAGTATTGGGAATTCGGGGAGCTTCGGCTAGGTTAGGTAGGCTTAGAGATGTGAGGGTAGGTAGGTTAGTTTATGTTGGGGTTCGCTCGCTTATTAACTTTGACAGGTATTACATACCTTGTCACAGTACACACATAAACCAGCTAAGAAGTCCAAATTTTCATATTTTCAGATTTCGTCCAATTGCCGGGTGGATTCAATTCAAATGCTTTTTTTCTCTTATAAACACATATAAACGGGCTAAGAAGTCCAAATTTACAAATTTTTAGATTTCGTTCCATAGCCGCGTGCATTGAATTAACATACATTTTTACATGTATATACACACAATAAACGGCTAAGAAGTCCAAATTTTCAAATTTTTAGATTTCGCTTCATAGCCGCGTGCATTGAATTAACATACATTTGTACATGTATATACACACAAAAACCGGCTAAGCAGTCCAAATTTTCAAATTTTTAGATTTCGTTCCATAGCCGGGTGGATTGCAATAACATGCAATATTACACGTATATACACGCATAAACCGGGTAAGAAGTCGTATTTTCAAATTTTTAGATTTCGTTCCATAGCCGGGTGCATTGAATTAACATACATTTTTACATGTATATACACACAAAAACCGGCTAAGGAGTCCAAATTTTCAAATTTTTAGATTTCGTTCCATAGCCGGGAGGATTGCAATAACATGTAATATTACACGTATATACACGCATAGACCGGCTAAGGAGTCCAAATTTTCCAATTTTTAGATTTCGTTCCATAGCCGCGTGCTTTGAATTCAAATGTTTTTTTCACGTATCAACACATATAAACAGGCAAAGAAGGCAAAATTTTCAAATTTTTAGTTTTCGTCCCATAGCCGGGTGCATTGAATTAACATACATTTTTACATGTATATACACACAATAACCGGCTCAGAAGTCCAAATTTTCAATTTTTTTGATTTCGTTCCATAGCCGGGTGCAATGAATAAACATACATTTTTACACGTATGCACACACATATACCAGCTAAGAAGTCCAAATTTTCATATTTTCAGATTTCGTTCAATTGCCGGGTGGATTGAATTCAAATGCTTTTTTTCTCTTATAAACACATATAAACGGGCTAAGAAGTCCAAATTTTCAAATTTTTAGATTTCGTTCCATATCCGGGTGGAGTTAATTAACATGCAATATTACACGTGTATGCACGCATAAACCGGGTAAGAAGTCGTATTTTCAAATTTTAAGATTTCGTTCCATAGCCGGGTGCATTGAATTAACATACATTTTTACATGTATATACACACAAAAACCGGCTAAGGAGTCCAAACTTTCAAATTTTTAGATTTCGTTCCATAGCCGGGAGGATTGCAATAACATGTAATATTACACGTATATACACGCATAAACCAGCTAAGAAGTCCAAATTTTCAAATTTTTAGTTTTCGTTCAATAGCCGGGTGCATTGAATTAACATACATTTTTACATGTATATACACACAATAACCGGCTAAGAAGTCCAAATTTTCAATTTTTTTGATTTCGTTTCATAGCCGGTTGCAATGAATAAACATACATTTTTACACGTATGTACACACATAAACCAGCTAAGAAGTCCAAATTTTCATATTTTCAGATTTCGTTCAATTGCCGGGTGGATTCAATTCAAATGCTTTTTTTCTCTTATAAACACATATAAACGAGCTCAGAAGTCCAAATTTTCAAATTTTTAGATTTCGTTCCATAGCCGCGTGCATTGAATTAACATACATTTTTACATGTATATACACACAAAAACCGGTTAAGGAGTCCAAATTTTCAAATTTTTAGATTTCGTTCCATAGCCGGGTGGATTGCAATAACATACAATATTACACGTATATACACGCATAAACCGGGTAAGAAGTCGTATTTTCAAATTTTTAGATTTCGTTCCATAGCAGGGTGCATTGAAATAACATACATTTTTACATGTATATACACACAAAAACCAGCTAAGGAGTCCAAATTTTCAAATTTTTAGATTTCGTTCCATAGCCGGGTGGATTGCAATAACATGTAATATTACACGTATGTACACGCATAAACCGGCTAAGGAGTGCAAATTTTCAAATTTTTAGATTTCGTTCAATTGCCGGGTGGATTGAATTCAAATGCTTTTTTTCTCTTATAAACACATATAAACGGGCTCAGAATTCAATATTATCAAATTTTTAGATTTCGTTCCATGTCCGGGTGGAGTTAATTAACATGCAATATTACACGTATATGCACGAATAAACCGGGTAAGAAGTCGTATTTTCAAATTTTTAGATTTCGTTCCATAGCCGGGTGCACTGAATTAACATACATTTTTACATGTATATACACACAATAACCGGCTCAGAGTCCAAATTTTCAAATTTTTAGATTTCGTTCCATAGCCGCGTGCATTGAATTAACATACATTTTTACATGTATATACACAAAAAAACCGGCTAAGGAGTCCAAATTTTCAAATTTTTAGATTTCGTTCCATAGCCGGGAGGATTGCAATAACATGTAATATTACACGTATATACACGCATAAACCGGCTAAGGAGTCCAAATTTTCCAATTTTTAGATTTCGTTCCATAGCCGGGTGCTTTGAATTCAAATGTTTTTTTTCACGTATCAACACATATAAACAGGCTAAAAAGTCAAAATTTTCAAATTTTTAGTTTTCGTTCCATAGCCGGGTACATTGAATTAACATACATTTCAACATGTATATACACACAATAACCGGCTCAGAGTCCAAATTTTAAATTTTTTTGATTTCGTTCTATAGCCGGGTGCAATGAATAAACATACATTTTTACACGTATGAATACACATAAACCAGCTAAGAAGTCCAGATTTTCAAATTTTTTAATTATGTTCCAAAGCCGGGTGGATTGAATAAACACACATTTTTACACGTATGAACACACATAAACCAGCTAAGAAGTCCAAATTTTCATATTTTCAGATTTCGTTCAATTGCCGGGTGGATTGAATTCAAATGCTTTTTTTCTCTTATAAACACATATAAACGGGCTCAGAAGACCAAATTTTCAAACTTTTAGATTTCGTTCCATAGCCGCGTGCATTGAATTAACATACATTTTTACATGTATATACACAATAAAAACCGGTTAAGGAGTCCAAATTTTCAAATTTTTAGATTTCGTTCCATAGCCGGGAGGATTGCAATAACATGTAATATTACACGTATATACACGCATAAACCGGCTAAGGAGACCAAATTTCCAATTTTTAGATTTCGTTCCATAGCCGCGTGCTTTGAATTCAAATGTTTTTTTTCACGTATCAACACATATAAACGGGCTAAGAAGTCCAAATTTTAAATTTTTTTGATTTCGTTCTATAGCCGGGTGCAATGATAAACATACATTTTACACGTATGAATACACATAAACCAGCTAAGAAGTCCAGATTTTCAAATTTTTAATTATGTTCCAAAGCCGGGTGGATTGAATAAACACACATTTTTACACGTATAAACACATATAAACCAGCTAAGAAGTCGAAATTTTCATATTTTCAGATTTCGTTCAATTGCTTGGTGGATTGAATTCAAATGCTTTTTTTCTCTTATAAACACATATACATGTGCTCAGAAGTCCAAATTTTCAAATTTTAGATTTCGTTCCATAGCCGCGTGCATTGAATTACCATACATTTTTACATGTATATACACACAAAAAGCGACTAAGGAGTCCAAATTTTCAAATTTTTAGATTTCGTTCCATAGCCGGGTGGATTGTAATACCATGTAATATTACACGTATATACACGCATAAACCGTCTAAGGAGTCCAAATTTTCAAATTTTTAGATTTCGTTCCATAGCCGGGTGGATTGCAATAACATGTAATATTACACGTATATACACGCATAAACCGGCTAAGGAGTCCAAATTTTCCAATTTTTAGATTTCGTTCAATTGCCGGGTGGATTGAATTCAAATGCTTTTTTCTCTTATAAACACATATAAACGGGCTAAGAAGTCCAAATTTTCAAATTTTTAGAGTTCGTTCCATAGCCGGGTGGATTGCAATAACATGCAATATTACACGTATATACACGCATAAACCGGGTAAGAAGTCGTATTTTCAAATTTTTAGATTTCGTTCCATAGCCGGGTGCACTGAATTAACATACATTTTTACATGTATATACACACAATAACCGGCTCAGAGTCCAAATTTTCAAATTTTTAGATTTCGTTCCATAGCCGCGTGCATTGAATTAACATACATTTTTACATGTATATACACAAAAAAACCGGCTAAGGAGTCCAAATTTTCAAATTTTTAGATTTCGTTCCATAGCCGGGAGGATTGCAATAACATGTAATATTACACGTATATACACGCATAACCGGCTAAGGAGTCCAAATTTTCCAATTTTTAGATTTCGTTCCATAGCCGGGTGCTTTGAATTCAAATGTTTTTTTTCACGTATCAACACATATAAACAGGCTAAAAAGTCAAAATTTTCAAATTTTTAGTTTTCGTTCCATAGCCGGGTACATTGAATTAACATACATTTCAACATGTATATACACACATAACCGGCTCAGAGTCCAAATTTTAAATTTTTTTGATTTCGTTCTATAGCCGGGTGCAATGAATAAACATACATTTTTACACGTATGAATACACATAAACCAGCTAAGAAGTCCAGATTTTCAAATTTTTAATTATGTTCCAAAGCCGGGTGGATTGAATAAACACACATTTTTACACGTATGAACACACATAAACCAGCTAAGAAGTCCAAATTTTCATATTTTCAGATTTCGTTCAATTGCCGGGTGGATTGAATTCAAATGCTTTTTTTCTCTTATAAACACATATAACGGGCTCAGAAGACCAAATTTTCAAACTTTTAGATTTCGTTCATAGCCGCGTGCATTGAATTAACATACATTTTTACATGTATATACACAATAAAAACCGGTTAAGGAGTCCAAATTTTCAAATTTTTAGATTTCGTTCCATAGCCGGGAGGATTGCAATAACATGTAATATTACACGTATATACACGCATAAACCGGCTAAGGAGACCAAATTTTCCAATTTTTAGATTTCGTTCCATAGCCGCGTGCTTTGAATTCAATGTTTTTTTTCACGTATCAACACATATAAACGGGCTAAGAAGTCCAAATTTTAAATTTTTTTGATTTCGTTCTATAGCCGGGTGCAATGATAAACATACATTTTTACACGTATGAATACACATAAACCAGCTAAGAAGTCCAGATTTTCAAATTTTTAATTATGTTCCAAAGCCGGGTGGATTGAATAAACACACATTTTTACACGTATGAACACACATAAACCAGCTAAGAAGTCCAAATTTTCATATTTTCAGATTTCGTTCAATTGCCGGGTGGATTGAATTCAAATGCTTTTTTTCTCTTATAAACACATATAAACGGGCTCAGAAGACCAAATTTTCAAACTTTTAGATTTCGTTCCATAGCCGCGTGCATTGAATTAACATACATTTTTACATGTATATACACAATAAAAACCGGTTAAGGAGTCCAAATTTTCAAATTTTTAGATTTCGTTCCATAGCCGGGAGGATTGCAATAACATGTAATATTACACGTATATACACGCATAAACCGGCTAAGGAGACCAAATTTTCCAATTTTTAGATTTCGTTCCATAGCCGCGTGCTTTGAATTCAAATGTTTTTTTTCACGTATCAACACATATAAACGGGCTAAGAAGTCCAAATTTTAAATTTTTTTGATTTCGTTCTATAGCCGGGTGCAATGAATAAACATACATTTTTACACGTATGAATACACATAAACCAGCTAAGAAGTCCAGATTTTCAAATTTTTTAATTATGTTCCAAAGCCGGGTGGATTGAATAAACACACATTTTTACACGTATAAACACATATAAACCAGCTAAGAAGTCGAAATTTTCATATTTTCAGATTTCGTTCAATTGCTTGGTGGATTGAATTCAAATGCTTTTTTTCTCTTATAAACACTATACATGTGCTCAGAAGTCCAAATTTTCAAATTTTTAGATTTCGTTCCATAGCCGCGTGCATTGAATTACCATACATTTTTACATGTATATACACACAAAAAGCGACTAAGGAGTCCAAATTTTCAAATTTTTAGATTTCGTTCCATAGCCGGGTGGATTGTAATACCATGTAATATTACACGTATATACACGCATAAACCGTCTAAGGAGTCCAAATTTTCAAATTTTTAGATTTCGTTCCATAGCCGGGTGGATTGCAATAACATGTAATATTACACGTATATACACGCATAAACCGGCTAAGGAGTCCAAATTTTCCAATTTTTAGATTTCGTTCAATTGCCGGGTGGATTGAATTCAAATGCTTTTTTTCTCTTATAAACACATATAAACGGGCTAAGAAGTCCAAATTTTCAAATTTTTAGAGTTCGTTCCATAGCCGGGTGGATTGCAATAACATGCAATATTACACGTATATACACGCATAAACCGGGTAAGAAGTCGTATTTTCAAATTTTTAGATTTCGTTCCATAGCCGGGTGCATTGAAATAACATACATTTTTACATGTATATACACACAAAAACCAGCTAAGGAAGTCCAAATTTTTCAAATTTTTAGATTTCGTTCCATAGCCGGGTGGATTGAAATAACATGTACATATTACACGTATGTACACACCATAAACCGGCTAAGGAAGTCGCAAATTTTCAAATTTTTAGATTTCGTTCATTGCCGGGTGGATTGAATTCAAATGCATTTTTCTCTTATAAACACATATAAACGGGCTAAGAAGTCCAATTTTCAAATTTTTAGATTTCGTTCCATAGCCGCGTGCATTGAATTAATCATACATTTTTACAGGTATATACACAAAAAAACCGGCTAAGGAGTCCAAATTTTCAAATTTTTAGATTTCGTTCCATAGCCGGGAGGATTGCAATAACATGTAATATTACACGTATATACACGCATAAAACCGGCTAAGGAGTCCAAATTTCCAATTTTAGATTTCGTTCCAATAGCCGGGTGCTTTTGAATTCAAATGTTTTTTTTCACGTATCAACACATATAAACAGGCTAAAGAAGTCAAAATTTTCAAATTTTTAGTTTTCGTTCCATATCCGGGTACATTGAATTAACATACATTTCAACATGTATATACACACAATAACCGGCTCAGAAGTCCAAATTTTCAATTTTTTTGATTTCGTTCCATAGCCGGGTGCAATGAATAAACATACATTTTTACACGTATGTACACACATAAACCAGCTAAGAAGTCCAAATTTTCATATTTTCAGATTTCGTTCAATTGCCGGGTGGATTCAATTCAAATGCTTTTTTTCTCTTATAAACACATATAAACGGGCTAAAAAGTCCAAATTTACAAATTTTTAGATTTCGTTCCATAGCCGCGTGCATTGAATTAACATACATTTTTACATGTATATACACACAATAAACGGCTAAGAAGTCCAAATTTTCAAATTTTTAGATTTCGTTTCATAGCCGCGTGCATTGAATTAACATACATTTTTACATGTATATACACACAAAAACCGGCTAAGGAGTCCAAATTTTCAAATTTTTAGATTTCGTTCCATAGCCGGGTGGATTGCAATAACATGCAATATTACACGTATATACACGCATAAACCGGGTAAGAAGTCGTATTTTCAAATTTTTAGATTTCGTTCCATAGCCGGGTGCATTGAATTAACATACATTTTTACATGTATATACACACAAAAACCGGCTAAGGAGTCCAAATTTTCCAATTTTTAGATTTCGTTCAATTGCCGGGTGGATTGAATTCAAATGCTTTTTTTCTCTTATAACACATATAAACGGGCTAAGAAGTCCAAATTTTCAAATTTTTAGAGTTCGTTCCATAGCCGGGTGGATTGCAATAACATGCAATATTACACGTATATACACGCATAAACCGGGTAAGAAGTCGTATTTTCAAATTTTTAGATTTCGTTCCATAGCCGGGTGCATTGAAATAACATACATTTTTACATGTATATACACACAAAAACCAGCTAAGGAGTCCAAATTTTCAAATTTTTAGATTTCGTTCCATAGCGGGTGGATTGAAATAACATGTAATATACACGTATGTACACTGCATAAACCGGCTAAGGAGTGCAAATTTTCAAATTTTTGATTTCGTTCAATTGCCGGGTGGATTGAATTCAAATGCTTTTTTCTCTTATAAAACACATATAAACGGGCTAAGAAGTCCAAATTTTCAAATTTTAGATTTCGTTCCATAGCCGCGTGCATTGAATTAACATACATTTTTACATGTATATTACACAAAAAAACCGGCTAAGGAGTCCAAATTTTCAAATTTTTAGATTCGTTCCATAGACCGGGGAGGATTGCAATAACATGTAATATTACACGTATATACACGCATAAACCGGCTAATGAGTCCAAATTTCAATTTTTAGATTTCGTTCCATAGCCGGGTGCTTTGAATTCAAATGTTTTTTTTTCACGTATCAACACTATAAACAGGCTAAAAAGTCAAAATTTTCAAATTTTTAGTTTTCGTTCCATATCCGGGTACATTGAATTAACATACATTTCAACATGTATATACACACAATAACCGGCTCAGAAGTCCAAAATTTTCAATTTTTTGATTTCGTTCCATAGCCGGGTTGCAATGAATAAACATACATTTTTACACGTATGTACCACATCAAACCAGCTAAGAAGTCCAAATTTTCATATTTTCAGATTTCGTTCAATTGCCGGGTGGATTCAATTCAAATGCTTTTTTTCTCTTATAAACACATAATAAACGGGCTAAAAAGTCCAAATTTACCAAATTTTTAGATTTCGTTCCATAGCGCGTGCATTGAATTAACATACATTTTTACATGTATATACACACAATAAACAGGCTATAGTCCAAATTTTCAAATTTTTAGATTCGTTTCATAGCCGCGTGCATTGAATTAACATACATTTTTTACATGCTATATACACACAAAAACGGCTAAGGAGTCCAAATTTTTCAAATTTTTAGATTCGTTCCATAGCGGGTGGATTGCAATAACATGCAATATTACACGTATATACACGCATAAACGGGTACGAAGTCGTATTTTCAAATTTTTTAGATTTCGTTCCATAGCCGGGTGCATTGACATTAACATACATTTTTACATGTATATACACACAAAAACCGGCTAAGGAGTCCAAATTTTCAAATTTTTAGCATTTTCGTTTCATAGCCGCGTGCATGAATTAATCATACATCTTTTACATGTATATACACACAAAAACCGGCTAAGGAGTCCAAATTTTCAAATTTTTAGATTTCGTTCCATAGCCGGGTGGATTGCAATAACATGCAATATTACACGTATATACACGCATAAACCGGGTAAGAAGTCGTATTTTCAAATTTTTAAATTTCGTTCCATAGCCGGGTGCATTGAATTAACATACATTTTTACATGTATATACACGCATAGACCGGCTAAGGAGTCCAAATTTTCCAATTTTTAGATTTCGTTCCATAGCCGCGTGCTTTGAATTCAAATGTTTTTTTCACGTATCAACACATATAAACAGGCAAAGAAGGCAAAATTTTCAAATTTTTAGTTTTCGTCCCATAGCCGGGTGCATTGAATTAACATACATTTTTACATGTATACACACAATAACCGGCTCAGAAGTCCAAATTTTCAATTTTTTTGATTTCGTTCCATAGCCGGGTGCAATGAATAAACATACATTTTTACACGTATGTACACACATATACCAGCTAAGAAGTCCAAATTTTCAAATTTTTAGTTTTCGTTCAATAGCCGGGTGCATTGAATTAATATACATTTTTACATGTATATACACGCATAAACCGGCTAAGGAGTCCAAATTTTCCAATTTTTAGATTTCGTTCCATATCCGGGTGGAGTTAATTAACATGCAATATTACACGTGTATGCACGCATAAACCGGGTAAGAAGTCGTATTTTCAAATTTTTAGATTTCGTTCCATAGCCGGGTGCATTGAATTAACATACATTTTTACATGTATATACACACAAAAACCGGCTAAGGAGTCCAAACTTTCAAATTTTTAGATTTCGTTCCATAGCCGGAGGATTGCAATAACATGTAATATTACACGTATATACACGCATAAACCAGCTAAGAAGTCCAATTTTCAAATTTTTAGTTTTCGTTCAATAGCCGGGTGCATTGAATTAACATACATTTTTACATGTATATACACACAATAACCGGCTAAGAAGTCCAAATTTTCAATTTTTTTGATTTCGTTCCATAGCCGGGTGCAAGAATAAACATACATTTTTAACGTATGTACACACATCTACCAGCTAAGAAGTCCAAATTTTCATATTTCAGATTTCGTTCAATTGCCGGGTGGATTGAATTCAAATGCTTTTTTTCTCTTATAAACACATATAAAACGGGCTAAGAAGTCCAAATTTTCAAATTTTTAGATTTCGTTCCATATCCGGGTGGAGTTAATTAACATGCAATATACACGTGTATGCACGCATAAACCGGGTAAGAAGTAGTATTTTCAAATTTTTAGATTTCGTTCCATAGCCGGGTGGCATTGAATAACATACATTTTTACATGTATATACACACAAAAACGGCTAAGGAGTCCAACTTTCAAATTTTTAGATTTCGTTCCATAGCGGGAGGATTGCAATAACATGTAATATACAAGTATATACACGCATTAAACCAGCTAAGAAGTCAAATTTTCAAATTTTTTAGTTTTTCGTTCAATAGCCGGGTGCATTGAATTAACATACAATTTTACATGTATATACACACAATAACGGCTAAGTAAGTCCAAATTTTCAATTTTTTTGATTTCGTTCCATAGCCGGGTGCAATGAATAAACATACATTTTTACACGTATGTACCCACATAAACCAGCTAAGAAGTCCAAATTTTCATATTTTCAGATTTCGTTCAATTGCCGGGTGGATTCAATTCAATGCTTTTTTTCTCTTATAAACACATATAAACGAGCTCAGAAGTCCAAATTTCAAATTTTAGATTTCGTTCCATAGCCGCGTGCATGATTAACATACATTTTTACATGTATATACACACAAAACCGGCTAAGGAGTCCATATTTTAAATTTTTACATTTCGTTCCATAGCCGGGTGGGATTGCAATAACATGCAATATTACACGTATATACACGCATAAACCGGGTAAGAAGTCGTATTTTCAAATTTTTAGATTTCGTTCCATAGCCGGGTGAATTGAATTAATATACATTTTTACATGTATATACACACAAAAACCGGCTAACGAGTCCAAATTTTCAAATTTTTAGATTTCGTTCCATAGCCGGGTGGATTGCAATAACATGTAATATTACACGTATATACACGCATAAACCGGCTAAGGAGTCCAAATTTTCCAATTTTTAGATTTCGTTCCATAGCCGCGTGCTTTGAATTCAAATGTTTTTTTCACGTATCAACACGTATAACAGGCTAAGAAGTCAAAATTTTCAAATTTTTAGTTTTCGTTCCATAGCCGGGTGCATTGAATTAACATACATTTTTAACATGTATATACACACAATAACCGGCTCAGAAGTCCAAATTTTCAATTTTTTTGATTTCGTTCCATAGCCGGGTGCAATGAATAAACATACATTTTACACGTATGTACACACATAAACCAGCTAAGAAGTCCAAATTTTCATATTTTCAGATTTCGTTCAAATGCCGGGTGGATTGAATTCAAATGCTTTTTTTCTCTTATAAACACATATAAACGGACTAAGAAGTCAAAATTTTCAAATTTTTAGAGTTCGTTCCATAGCCGGGTGGATTGCAATAACATGCAATATTACACGTATATAACACGCATAAACCGGGTAAGAAGTCGTATTTTCAAATTTTTAGATTTCGTTCCATAGCCGGGGTGGCATTGAAATAACATACATTTTACATGTATATACACACAAAAACCAGCTAAGGAGTCCAAATTTTCAAATTTTTAGATTTCGTTCCTATAGCCGGGTGGATTGAAATAACATGTAATATTACACGTATGTACACGCATAAACCGGCTAAGGATGTGCAAATTTTCAAATTTTTAGATTTCGTTCAATTGCCGGGTGGATTGAATTCAAATGCTTTTTTTCTCTTATAAACACATATAAACGGGCTAAGAAGTCCAAATTTTCAAATTTTTAGATTTCGTTCCATAGCCGCGTGCATTGAATTAACATACATTTTTACATGTATATACACAAAAAAACCGGCTAAGGAGTCCAAATTTTCAAATTTTTAGATTTCGTTCCATAGCCGGGAGGATTGCAATAACATGTAATATTACACGTATATACACGCATAAACCGGCTAATGAGTCCAAATTTTCCAATTTTTAGATTTCGTTCCATAGCCGGGTGTTTTGAATTCAAATGTTTTTTTTCACGTATCAACGCATATAAACAGGCTAAAAAGTCAAAATTTTCAAATTTTTAGTTTTCGTTCCATATCCGGGTACATTGAATTAACATACATTTCAACATGTATATACACACAATAACCGGCTCAGAAGTCCAAATTTTCAATTTTTTTGATTTCGTTCCATAGCCGGGTGCAATGAATAAACATACATTTTTACACGTATGTACACACATAAACCAGCTAAGAAGTCCAAATTTTCATATTTTCAGATTTCGTTCAATTGCCGGGTGGATTCAATTCAAATGCTTTTTTCTCTTATAAACACATATAAACGGGCTAAAAAGTCCAAATTTACAAATTTTTAGATTTCGTTCCATAGCCGCGTGCATTGAATTAACATACATTTTACATGTATATACACACAATAAACGGCTAAGAAGTCCAAATTTTCAAATTTTTAGATTTCGTTCCATAGCCGCGTGCATTGAATTAACATACATTTTTACATGTATATACACACAAAAACCGGCTAAGGAGTCCATATTTTAAATTTTTACATTTCGTTCCATAGCCGGGTGGATTGCAATAACATGCAATATTACAGTATATACACGCATAAACCGGGTAAGAAGTCGTATTTTCAAATTTTTAGATTTCGTTCCATAGCCGGGTGCATTGAATTAATATACATTTTTACATGTATAAACACACAAAAACCGGCTAACGAGTCCAAATTTTTCAATTTTTAGATTTCGTTCCATAGCCGGGTGGATTGCAATAACATGTAATATTACACGTATATACACGCATAAACGGCTAAGGAGTCCAAATTTTCCAATTTTTAGATTTCGTTCCATAGCCGCGTGCTTTGAATTCAAATGTTTTTTTTCACGTATCAACACGGTATAAACAGGCTAAGAAGTCCAAATTTTCAATTTTAGATTTCGTTCCATAGCCGCGTGCATTGAATTAACATACATTTTTACATGTATATACACACAAAAACCGGCTAAGGAGTCCATATTTTTAAATTTTTACATTTCGTTCCATAGCCGGGTGGATTGCAATAACATGCTAATATTACACGTATATACACGCATAAACCGGGTAAGAAGTCGTATTTTCAAATTTTTAGATTTCGTTCCATAGCCGGGTGCATTGAATTAACATACATTTTTACATGTATATACACTACAAAAACCGGCTAAGGAGTCCAAACTTTCAATTTTTAGATTTCGTTCCATAGCCGGGAGGATTGCAATAACATGTAATATTACACATATATACACGCATAAACCGGCTAAGGAGTCCAAATTTTCCAATTTTTAGATTTCGTTCCCTAGCCGCGTGCTTTGAATTCAAATGTTTTTTTTCACGTATCAACACATATAAACAGGCAAAGAAGGCAAAGTTTCATATTTTCAGATTTCGTTCCATAGTCGGGTGCATTGAATTAACATACATTTTTACATGTATATACACACAATTAACCGGCTCAGAAGTCCAAATTTTCAATTTTTTTTGATTTCGTTTCCATAGCCGGGTGCAATGAATAAACATACATTTTTACACGTATGTACACACATAAACCAGCTAAGAAGTCCAAATTTTCATATTTTCAGATTTCGTTCAATTGCCGGGTGGATTGAATTCAAATGCTTTTTTTCTCTTATAAACACATATAAACGGGCTAAGAAGTGCAAATTTTCAAATTTTTAGATTTCGTTCATATCCGGGTGGAGTTATTAACATGCAATATTACACGTATATGCACGCATAACCGGGTAAGAAGTCGTATTTTCAAATTTTTCGGTTTCGTTCCATAGCCGGGTGCACTGAATTAACACACATTTTTACACGTATGTACACACATAAACCAGCTAAGAAGACCAGATTTTCAAATTTTTTAATTTTGTTCCAAAGCCGGGTGGATTGAATAAACACACATTTTTTACACGTATGTACACACATAAAGCAGCTAAGAAGTCCAAATTTTCATATTTTCAGATTTCCGTTCAATTACCGGGTGGATTCAATTCAAATGCTTTCTTTCTCTTATAAACCTATAAACGGGCTAAGAAGTCCAAATTTTCAAATTTTAGATTTCGTTCCAATATCCGGGTGGATTGCAATACCATGTCATATTACACGTATATACACGCATAAACCGGCTAGGAGTCCAAAATTTTCCAATCTTTAGATTTCGTTCCATAGCCGGGTGCAATGAATAAACATACATTTTTACACGTATGTACACATAAACCAGCTAAGAAGTCCAAATTTTCATATTTTCAGATTTCGTTCAATTGCCGGGTGGATGAATTCAAATGCTTTTTTTCCCTTATAAACACATATAAACGGGCTCAGAAGTCAAAATTTTCAAATTTTTAGATTTAGTTCCATTGCCGCGTGCATTGCATTAACATACATTTTTTACATGTATATACACACCAATAACCGGCTCAGAAGTCCAAATTTTCAATTTTTTTGATTTCGTTCCATAGCCGGTACAATGAATAATACATACATTTTTACACGTATGTACACATAAACCAGCTAAGAAGTCCAAATTTTCATATTTTCAGATTTCGTTCAATTGCCGGGTGGATTCAATTCAAATGCTTTTTTTCTCTTATAAACACATATAAACGGGATAAGAAGTCCAATTTTCAAATTTTTAGAGTTCGTTCCCTAGCCGCGTGCATTGAATTACATACATTTTACATGTATATACACACAATAACCGGCTCAGAAGTCCAAATTTTCAATTTTTTGATTTCGTTCCATAGCCGCGTGCATTGAATTAACATACATTTTTCCTGTATATACACACAAAAACCGGCTAACGAGTCCAATTTTCAAATTTTTAGATTTCGTTCCATAGCCGGGTGGATTGCAATAACATGTAATATTACACGTATATACACGCATAAACCGGCTAAGAAGTCCAATTTTCCATTTTTAGATTTCGTTCCATAGCCGCGTGCTTTGAATTCAAATGTTTTTTTTCACGTATAACACGTATAACAGGCTAAGAAGTCAAAATTTTCAAATTTTTAGTTTTCGTTCCATAGCCGGGTGCATTGAATTAACATACATTTTTACATGTATATACACACAAAAACCGGATAAGGAGTCCAAATTTTAAAATTTTTAGATTTCGTTCCATAAGCCGGGTGGATTGCAATAACATGCAATATTACACGTATATACACGCATAAACCGGGTAAGAAGTCCACATTTTCATATTTTCAGATTTCGTTCAATTGCCGGGTGGATTGAATTCAAATGCTTTTTTTCTCTTATAAAACACATATAAACGGACTAAGAAGTCAAAATTTTCAAATTTTAGATTTCGTTCCATTTTCGGATGGAGTAATTAACATGCAATATTACACGTTTACGCACGCATAAACCGGGTAAGAAGTCGTATTTTCAAATTTTAGTTTTCGTTCCATGCCCGGGTGCACTGAATTAACATAAATTTTTACACGTATGTACACACATGAACCAGCTAAGAAGACCAGATTTTCAAATTTTTTAATTTTGTTCCAAAGCCGGGTGGATTGAATAAACACACATTTTTACACGTATGTACACACAGAAACCAGCTAAGAAGTCTAAATTTTCATATTTTCAGATTTCGTTCAATTGCCGGTGGATTCGATTCAAATGCTTTTTTTCTCTTATAAACACATATAAACGGGCTAAGAAGTCCAAATTTTCAAATTTTTAGATTTCGTTCCATAGCCGCGTGCATTGAATTAACATACATTTTTACATGTATATACACACAAAAACCGGCTAAGGAGTCCAAATTTTAAAATTTTTAGATTTCGTTCCATAGCCGGGTGGATTGCAATAACATGCAATATTACACGTATATACACGCATAAACCGGGTAAGAAGTCCAATTTTCATATTTTCAGATTTCGTTCAATTGCCGGGTGGATTGAATTCAAATGCTTTTTTTCTCTTATAAACACATAAACGGACTAAGAAGTCAAAATTTTCAATTTTTAGATTTCGTTCCATTTCGGATGGAGTTAATTAACATGCATATTACACGTTTACGCACGCATAAAGGGTAAGAAGTCGTATTTTCAAATTTTTAGTTTTCGTTCCATACCCGGGTGCACTGAATTAACATAAATTTTTACGTATGTACACACATGAACCAGCTAAGAAGACCAGATTTTCAAATTTTTTAATTTTGTTCCAAAGGGTGGATTGAATAAACACACATTTTTACACGTATGTACACACAGAAACCAGCTAAGAAGTCTAAATTTCATATTTTCAGATTTCGTTCAATTGCCGGGTGGATTGAATTCAAATTCTTTTTTTCTCTATAAACACATATAAACAGGCTAAGAAGTCAAAATTTTCAAATTTTTAGTTTTCGTTCCATAGCCGGGTGCATTGAATTAACATAACGTGCATTGAATTACAATAACCGGCTAAGAAGTCCAAATTTTCAATTTTTTTGATTTCGTTCCATAGCGGGTGCAATGAATAAACATACATTTTTACACGTATATACACACAAACCAGCTAAGAAGTCCAAATTTTCATATTTTCAGATTTCGTTCAATTGCCGGGTGGATTCAATTCAAATGCTTTTTTTCTCTTATAAACACATATAAACGGGCTCAGAAGTCCAAATTTTCACATTTGAGATTTCGTTTCATAGCCGCGTGCATTGAATTAACATACATTTTTACATGTATATACACACAAAAACCGGCTAAGGAGTCCAAATTTTCAAATTTTTAGATTTCGTTCCATAGCCGGGAGATTGCAATAACATGTAATATTACCTTATAACACGCATAACCGGCTAAGGAGTCCAAATTTTCCAATTTTTAGATTTCGTTCCATAGCCGCGTGCTTTGAATTCAAATGTTTTTTTCACGTATCAACACATATAAACAGGCAAAGAAGGCAAAATTTTCAAATTTCTAGTTTTCTTTCCATCCATAGGGTGCATTGAATTAACATAATTTTTACATGTATATACACACAATAACCGGCTCAGAAGTCCAAATTTTCAATTTTTTTGATTTCGTTCCATACCCGGGTGCAATGAATAAACATACATTTTTACACGTATGTACACACATATACCAGCTAAGAAGTCCAAATTTTCATTTTCAGATTTCGTTCAATTGCCGGGTGGATTGAATTCAAATGCTTTTTTTCTCTTATAAACACATATAAACGGGCTAAGAAGTCCAAATTTTCAAATTTTTAGATTTCGTTCCATATCCGGGTGGAGTTAATTAACATGCAATATTACACGTATATGCACGCATAAACCGGGTAAGAAGTCGTATTTTCAAATTTTTAGATTTCGTTCCATAGCCGGGTGCACTGAATTAACATAAATTTTTACACGTATGTACACACATGAACCAGCTAAGAAGACCAGATTTTCAAATTTTTTAATTTTGTTCCAAAGCCGGGTGGATTGAATAAACACACATTTTTACACGTATGTACACACATAAACCAGCTAAGAAGTCCAAATTTTCATATTTTTAGTTTTCGTTCCATACCCGGGTGCATTGAATTAACATACATTTTTACATGTATATACACACAATAACCGGCTAAGAAGTCCAAATTTTCAATTTTTTTGATTTCGTTCCATAGCCGGGTGCAATGAATAAACATACATTTTTACACGTATGTACACACATAAACCAGCTAAGAAGTCCAAATTTTCATATTTTCAGATTTCGTTCAATTGCCGGGTGGATTCAATTCAAATGCTTTTTTTCTCTTATAAACACATATAAACGAGCTCAGAAGTCCAAATTTTCAAATTTTTAGATTCCGTTCCATAGCCGCGTGCATTGAATTAACATACATTTTTACATGTATATACACAAAAAACCGGCTAAGGAGTCCAAATTTTAAAATTTTTAGATTTCGTTCCATAGCCGGGTGGATTGCAATAACATGCAATATTACACGTATATACACGCATAAACCGGGTAAGAAGTCGTATTTTCAAATTTTTAGATTTCGTTCCATAGCCGGGTGCATTGAATTAATATACATTTTTACATGTATATACACACAAAAACAGCTAACGAGTCCAAATTTTCAAATTTTTAGATTTCGTTCCATAGCCGGGTGGATTGCAATAACATGTAATATTACACGTATATACACGTATAAACCGGCTAAGGAGTCCAAATTTTCCAATTTTTAGATTCGTTCCATAGCCGCGTGCTTTGAATTCAAATGTTTTTTTTCACGTATCAACACGTAAAACAGGCTAAGAACTCAAAATTTTCAAATTTTTAGTTTTCGTTCCATAGCCGGGTGCATTGAATTAACATACATTTTTACATGTATATACACACAAAAACCGGCTAAGGAGTCCAAATTTTCAATTTTTTTGATTTCGTTCCATAGCCGGATGCAATGAATAAACATACATTTTTACACGTATGTACACACATAAACCAGCTAAGAAGTCCAAATTTTCATATTTTCAGATTTCGTTCAATTGCCGGGTGGATTCAATTCAAAAGCTTTTTTTCTCTTATAAACACATATAAACGAGCTCAGAAGTCCAAATTTTCAAATTTTTAGATTTCGTTCCAAAGCCGCGTGCATTGAATTAACATACATTTTTACATGTATATACACACAAAAACCGGCTAAGGAGTCCATATTTTAAATTTTTAGATTTCGTTCCATAGCCGGGAGGATTGCAATAACATGTAATATTACACGTATATACACGCATAAACCGGCTAAGGAGTCCAAATTTTCCAATTTTTAGATTTCGTTCCATAGCCGCGTGCTTTGAATTCAAATGTTTTTTTTCACGTATCAACACATATAAACAGGCAAAGAAGGCAAAATTTTCAAATTTCTAGTTTCGTTCCATAGCCGGGTGCATTGAATTAACATACATTTTTACATGTATATACACAATAACCGGCTCAGAAGTCCAAATTTTCAATTTTTTTGATTTCGTTCCATAGCCGGTGGAGTTAATTAACATGCAATATTACACGTATATGCACGCATAAACCGGGTAAGAAGTCGTATTTTCAAATTTTTAGATTTCGTTCCATAGCCGGGTGCACTGAATTAACATAAATTTTTACACGTATGTACACACATGAACCAGCTAAGAAGACCAGATTTTCAAATTTTTTAATTTTGTTCCAAAGCCGGGTGGATTGAATAAACACACATTTTTACACGTATGTACACACATAAACCAGCTAAGAAGTCCAAATTTTCAAATTTTTAGTTTTCGTTCCATAGCCGGGTGCATTGAATTAACATACATTTTTACATGTATATACACACAATAACCGGCTAAGAAGTCCAAATTTTCAATTTTTTTGATTTCGTTCCATATCCGGGTGCAATGAATAAACATACATTTTTACACGTATGTACACACATAAACCAGCTAAGAAGTCCAAATTTTCATATTTTCAGATTTCGTTCAATTGCCGGGTGGATTCAATTCAAATGCTTTTTTTCTCTTATAAACACATATAAACGAGCTCAGAAGTCCAAATTTTCAAATTTTTAGATTTCGTTCCATATCCGGGTGGAGTTAATTAACATGCAATATACACGTATATGCACGCATAAACCGGGTAAGAAGTCGTATTTTCAAATTTTTAGATTTCGTTCCATAGCCGGGTGCACTGAATTAACATAAATTTTTACACGTATGTACACACATGAACCAGCTAAGAAGACCAGATTTTCAAATTTTTTAATTTTGTTCCAAAGCCGGGTGGATTGAATAAACACACATTTTTACACGTATGTACACACATAAACCAGCTAAGAAGTCCAAATTTTCAAATTTTTAGTTTTCGTTCCATAGCCGGGTGCATTGAATTAACATACATTTTTACATGTATATACACACAATAACCGGCTAAGAAGTCCAAATTTTCAAATTTTTAGATTTCGTTTCATAGCCGTGTGCATTGAATTAACATACATTTTTACATGTATATACACACAAAAACCGGCTAAGGAGTCCAAATTTTAAAATTTTTAGATTTCGTTCCATAGCCGGGTGGATTGCAATAACATGCAATATTACACGTATATACACGCATAAACCGGGTAAGAAGTCGTATTTTCAAATTTTTAGATTTCGTTCCATAGCCGGGTGCATTGAATTAATATACATTTTTACATGTATATACACACAAAAACCGGCTAACGAGTCCAAATTTTCAAATTTTTAGATTTCGTTCCATAGCCGGGTGGATTGCAATAACATGTAATATTACACGTATATACACGTATAAACCGGCTAAGGAGTCCAAATTTTCCAATTTTTAGATTTCGTTCCATAGCCGCGTGCTTTGAATTCAAATGTTTTTTTTCACGTATCAACACGTATAAACAGGCTAAGTAGTCAAAATTTTCAAATTTTTAGTTTTCGTTCCATAGCCGGGTGCATTGAATTAACATACATTATAACATGTATATACACAATAACCGGCTCAGAAGTCCAAATTTTCAATTTTTTTGATTTCGTTCCATAGCCGGGTGCAATGAATAAACATACATTTTTACACGTATGTACAAACATAAACCAGCTAAGAAGTCCAAATTTTCATATTTTCAGATTTCGTTCAATTGCCGGGGGATTGAATTCAAATGCTTTTTTTCTCTTATAAACACATATAAACGGGCTCAGAAGTCCAAATTTTCAATTTTTTTGATTTCGTTCATAGCCGGGTGCAATGAATAAACATACATTTTTACACGTATGTACACACATAAACCAGCTAAGAAGTCCAAATTTTCATATTTTCAGATTTCGTTCAATTGCCGGGTGGATTGAGATCAAATGCTTTTTTTCTCTTAGAAACACATATAAACGGGCTAAGAAGCCCAAATTTTTCAAATTTTTAGATTTCGTTCCATAGTCGGGTGCATTGAATTAACATACATTTTTACATGTATATACACACAATAACCGGCTCAGAAGTCCAAATTTTCAATTTTTTTGATTTCGTTCCATAGCCGGGTGCAATGAATAAACATACATTTTTACACGTATGTACACACATAAACCAGCTAAGAAGTCCAAATTTTCATATTTTCAGATTTCGTTCAATTGCCGGGTGGATTGAATTCAAATGCTTTTTTTCTCTTATAAACACATATAAAGGCTAAGAAGTCCAAATTTTCAAATTTTTAGATTTCGTTCCATATCCGGGTGGAGTTAATTAACATGCAATATTACACGTATATGCACGCATAAACCGGGTAAGAAGTCGTATTTTCAAATTTTAGGTTTCGTTCCATAGCCGGGTGCACTGAATTAACAGTATGTACACATAACCAGCTAAGAAGTCCAAATTTTCATATTTTCAGATTCGTTCAATTGCCGGGTGGATTGAATTCAAATGCTTTTTTCCTTATAAACACATATAAACGGGCTCAGAAGTCAAAATTTTCAAATTTTTATATTTAGTTCCATTGCCGCGTGCATTGCATTAACATACATTTTTACATGTATATACACACAAAAACCGGCTAAGGAGTCCAAATTTTCAAATTTTTAGATTTCGTTCCATAGCCGGGTGGATTGCAATAACATGTAATATTACACGTATATACACGCATAAACCGGCTAAGGAGTCCAAATTTTCCAATTTTTAGATTTCGTTCAATTGCCGGGTGATTCAAATGCTTTTTTTCTTATAAACACATAAACGGGATAAGAAGTCCAAATTTTCAAATTTTTAGAGTTCGTTCCCTAGCCGCGTGCATTGAATTAACATACATTTTTACATGTATATACACACAATAACCGGCTCAGAAGTCCAAATTTTCAATTTTTTTGATTTCGTTCCATAGCCGGGTACAATGAATAAACATACATTTTTACACGTATGTACACACAAACCAGCTAAGAAGTCCAAATTTTCATATTTTCAGATTTCGTTCAATTGCCGGGTGGATTCAATTCAAATGCTTTTTTTCTCTTATAAACACATATAAACGAGCTCAGAAGTCCAAATTTTCAAATTTTTAGATTTCGTTCCATAGCCGCGTGCATTGAATTAACATACATTTTTACATGTATATACACACAAAAACCGGCTAAGGAGTCCATATTTTAAATTTTAGATTTCGTTCCATAGCCGGGTGGATTGCAATAACATGCAATATTACACGTATACACGCATAAACCGGGTAAGAAGTCGTATTTTCAAATTTTTAGATTTCGTTCCATAGCCGGGTGCATTGAATTAATATACATTTTTACATGTATACACACAAAAACCGGCTAACGAGCCCAATTTTCAAATTTTTAGATTTCGTTCCATAGCCGGGTGGATTGCAATAACATGTAATATTACACGTATATACACGCATAAACCGGCTAAGAAGTCCAAATTTTCCAATTTTTAGATTTCGTTCCATAGCCGCGTGCTTTGAATTCAAATGTTTTTTTTCACGTATCAACACGTATAAACAGGCTAAGAAGTCAAAATTTTCAAATTTTTAGTTTTCGTTCCATAGCCGGGTGCATTGAATTAACATACATTTTTACATGTATATACACACAAAAACCGGCTAAGGAGTCCAAATTTTAAAATTTTTAGATTTCGTTCCATAGCCGGGTGGATTGCAATAACATGCAATATTACACGTATACACACGCATAAACCGGGTAAGAAGTCCAAATTTTCATATTTTCAGATTTCGTTCAATTGCCGGGTGGATTGAATTCAAATGCTTTTTTTCTCTTATAAACACATATAAACGGACTAAGAAGTCAAAATTTTCAAATTTTTAGATTTCGTTCCATTTTCGGATGGATTTAATTAACATGCAATATTACACGTTTACGCACGCATAAACCGGGTAAGAAGTCGTATTTTCAAATTTTTAGTTTTCGTTCCATACCCGGGTGCACTGAATTAACATAAATTTTTACACGTATGTACACACATGAACAGCTAAGAAGACCAGATTTTCAAATTTTTTAATTTTGTTCCAAAGCCGGGTGGATTGAATAAACACACATTTTTACACGTATGTACACACAGAAACCAGCTAAGAAGTCTAATTTTCATATTTTCAGATTTCGTTCAATTGCCGGGTGGATTGAATTCAAATTCTTTTTTCTCTTATAAACACATATAAACAGGCTAAGAAGTCAAAATTTTCAAATTTTTAGTTTTCGTTCCATAGCCGGGTGCATTGAATTAACATAACGTGCATTGAATTAACAATAACCGGCTAAGAAGTCCAAATTTTCAATTTTTTTGATTTCGTTCCATAGCCGGGTGCAATGAATAAACATACATTTTTACACGTATGTACACACATAAACCAGCTAAGAAGTCCAAATTTTCATATTTTCAGATTTCGTTCAATTGCCGGGTGGATTGAATTCAAATGCTTTTTTTCTCTTATAAACACATATAAACGGGCTAAGAAGTGCAAATTTTCAAATTTTTAGATTTCGTTCCATATCCGGGTGGAGTTAATTAACATGCAATATTACACGTATATGCACGCATAAACCGGGTAAGAAGTCGTATTTTCAAATTTTAGGTTTCGTTCCATAGCCGGGTGCACTGAATTAACACACATTTTTACACGTATGTACACACATAAACCAGCTAAGAAACCAGATTTTCAAATTTTTTAATTTTGTTCCAAAGCCGGGTGGATTGAATAACACACATTTTTACACGTATGTACACACATAAAGCAGCTAAGAAGTCCAAATTTTCATATTTTCAGATTTCGTTCAATTACCGGGTGGATTCAATTCAAATGCTTTCTTTCTCTTATAAACACATATAAACGGGCTAAGAAGTCCAAATTTTCAAATTTTTAGATTTCGTTCCATATCCGGGTGGATTGCAATACCATGTCATATTACCGTATATACACGCATAAACCGGCTAAGGAGTCCAAATTTTCCAATCTTTAGATTTCGTTCCATAGCCGGGTGCAATGAATAAACATACATTTTTACACGTATGTACACATAAACCAGCTAAGAAGTCCAAATTTTCATATTTTCAGATTTCGTTCAATTGCCGGTGGATTGAATTCAAATGCTTTTTTTCTCTTATAAACACATATAAACGGGCTAAGAAGTGCAAATTTTCAATTTTTAGATTTCGTTCCATATCCGGGTGGAGTTAATTAACATGCATATTACACGTATATGCACGCATAAACCGGGTAAGAAGTCGTATTTTCAAATTTTAGGTTTCGTTCCATAGCCGGTGCACTGAATTAACACACATTTTTACACGTATGTACACACATAAACCAGCTAAGAAGACCAGATTTTCAAATTTTTTAATTTTGTTCCAAAGCCGGGTGGATTGAATAAACACACATTTTTACACGTATGTACACACATAAAGCAGCTAAGAAGTCCAAATTTTCATATTTTCAGATTTCGTTCAATTACCGGGTGGATTCAATTCAAATGCTTTCTTTCTCTTATAAACACATATAAACGGGCTAAGAAGTCCAAATTTTCAAATTTTTAGATTTCGTTCCATATCCGGGTGGATTGCAATACCATGTCATATTACACGTATATACACGCATAAACCGGCTAAGGAGTCCAAATTTTCCAATCTTTAGATTTCGTTCCATAGCCGGGTGCAATGAATAAACATACATTTTTACACGTATGTACACATAAACCAGCTAAGAAGTCCAAATTTTCATATTTTCAGATTTCGTTCAATTGCCGGGTGGATTGAATTCAAATGCTTTTTTTCCCTTATAAACACATATAACGGGCTCAGAAGTCAAAATTTTCAAATTTTTAGATTTAGTTCCATTGCCGCGTGCATTGCATTAACATACATTTTTACATGTATATACACACAATAACCGGCTCAGAAGTCCAAATTTTCAATTTTTTTGATTTCGTTCCATAGCCGGGTACAATGAATAAACATACATTTTTACACGTATGTACACATAAACCAGCTAAGAAGTCCAAATTTTCATATTTTCAGATTTCGTTCAATTGCCGGGTGGATTCAATTCAAATGCTTTTTTTCTTATAAACACATATAAACGGGATAAGAAGTCCAAATTTTCAAATTTTTAGAGTTCGTTCCCTAGCCGCGTGCATTGAATTAACATACATTTTTACATGTATATACACACAATAACCGGCTCAGAAGTCCAAATTTTCAATTTTTTTGATTTCGTTCCATAGCCGCGTGCATTGAATTAACATACATTTTTACATGTATATACACACAAAAACCGGCTAACGAGTCCAAATTTTCAAATTTTTAGATTTCGTTCCATAGCCGGGTGGATTGCAATAACATGTAATATTACACGTATATACACGCATAAACCGGCTAAGAAGTCCAATTTTCCAATTTTTAGATTTCGTTCCATAGCCGCGTGCTTTGAATTCAAATGTTTTTTTCACGTATCAACACGTATAAACAGGCTAAGAAGTCAAAATTTTCAAATTTTTAGTTTTCGTTCCATAGCCGGGTGCATTGAATTAACATACATTTTTACATGTATATACACACAAAAACCGGATAAGGAGTCCAAATTTTAAAATTTTTAGATTTCGTTCCATAGCCGGGTGGATTGCAATAACATGCAATATTACACGTATATACACGCATAAACCGGGTAAGAAGTCCACATTTTCATATTTTCAGATTTCGTTCAATTGCCGGGTGGATTGAATTCAAATGCTTTTTTTCTCTTATAAACACATATAAACGGACTAAGAAGTCAAAATTTTCAAATTTTTAGATTTCGTTCCATTTTCGGATGGAGTTAATTAACATGCAATATTACACGTTTACGCACGCATAAACCGGGTAAGAAGTCGTATTTTCAAATTTTTAGTTTTCGTTCCATGCCCGGGTGCACTGAATTAACATAAATTTTTACACGTATGTACACACATGAACCAGCTAAGAAGACCAGATTTTCAAATTTTTTAATTTTGTTCCAAAGCCGGGTGGATTGAATAACACACATTTTTACACGTATGTACACACAGAAACCAGCTAAGAAGTCTAAATTTTCATATTTTCAGATTTCGTTCAATTGCCGGTGGATTCGATTCAAATGCTTTTTTTCTCTTATAAACACATATAAACGGGCTAAGAAGTCCAAATTTTCAAATTTTTAGATTCGTTCCATAGCCGCGTGCATTGAATTAACATACATTTTTACATGTATACACACAAAAACCGGCTAAGGAGTCCAAATTTTAAAATTTTTAGATTTCGTTCCATAGCCGGGTGGATTGCAATAACATGCAATATTACACGTATATACACGCATAAACCGGTAAGAAGTCCAATTTTCATATTTTCAGATTTCGTTCAATTGCCGGGTGGATTGAATTCAAATGCTTTTTTTCTCTTATAAACACATATAAACGGACTAAGAAGTCAAAATTTTCAAATTTTTAGATTTCGTTCCATTTTCGGATGGAGTTAATTAACATGCAATATTACACGTTTACGCACGCATAAACCGGTAAGAAGTCGTATTTTCAAATTTTTAGTTTTCGTTCCATACCCGGTGCACTGAATTAACATAAATTTTTACACGTATGTACACACATGAACCAGCTAAGAAGACCGATTTTCAAATTTTTTAATTTTGTTCCAAAGCCGGTGGATTGAATAAACACACATTTTTACACGTATGTACACACAGAAACCAGCTAAGAAGTCTAAATTTTCATATTTTCAGATTTCGTTCAATTGCCGGGTGGATTGAATTCAAATTCTTTTTTTCTCTATAAACACATATAAACAGGCTAAGAAGTCAAAATTTTCAAATTTTTAGTTTTCGTTCCATAGCCGGGTGCATTGAATTAACATAACGTGCATTGAATTAACAATAACCGGCTAAGAAGTCCAAATTTTCAATTTTTTTGATTTCGTTCCATAGCCGGGTGCAATGAATAAACATACATTTTTACACGTATATACACACATAAACCAGCTAAGAAGTCCAAATTTTCATATTTTCAGATTTCGTTCAATTGCCGGGTGGATTCAATTCAAATGCTTTTTTTCTCTTATAAACACATATAAACGGGCTCAGAAGTCCAAATTTTCACATTTGTAGATTTCGTTTCATAGCCGCGTGCATTGAATTAACATACATTTTTACATGTATATACACACAATAACCGGCTAAGAAGTCCAAATTTTCAAATTTTTAGATTTCGTTCCATAGCCGGGAGGATTGCAATAACATGTAATATTACACGTATATACACGCATAACCGGCTAAGGAGTCCAAATTTTCCAATTTTTAGATTTCGTTCCATAGCCGCGTGCTTTGAATTCAAATGTTTTTTTCACGTATCAACACATATAAACAGGCAAAGAAGGCAAAATTTTCAAATTTCTAGTTTTCGTTCCATAGCCGGGTGCATTGAATTAACATACATTTTTACATGTATATACACACAATAACCGGCTCAGAAGTCCAAATTTTCAATTTTTTTGATTTCGTTCCATACCCGGGTGCAATGAATAAACATACATTTTTACACGTATGTACACACATATACCAGCTAAGAAGTCCAAATTTTCATATTTTCAGATTTCGTTCAATTGCCGGGTGGATTGAATTCAAATGCTTTTTTTCTCTTATAAACACATATAAACGGCTAAGAAGTCCAAATTTTCAAATTTTTAGATTTCGTTCCATATCCGGGTGGAGTTAATTAACATGCAATATTACACGTATATGCACGCATAAACCGGGTAAGAAGTCGTATTTTCAAATTTTTAGATTTCGTTCCATAGCCGGGTGCACTGAATTAACATAAATTTTTACACGTATGTACACACATGAACCAGCTAAGAAGACCAGATTTTCAAATTTTTTAATTTTGTTCCAAAGCCGGGTGGATTGAATAAACACATTTTTACACGTATGTACACACATAAACCAGCTAAGAAGTCCAAATTTTCATATTTTTAGTTTTCGTTCCATACCCGGGTGCACTGAATTAACATAAATTTTTACACGTATGTACACACATGAACCAGCTAAGAAGACCAGATTTTCAAATTTTTTAATTTTGTTCCAAAGCCGGTGGATTGAATAAACACACATTTTTACACGTATGTACACACAGAAACCAGCTAAGAAGTCTAAATTTTCATATTTTCAGATTTCGTTCATTGCCGGTGGATTGAATTCAAATTCTTTTTTTCTCTATAAACACATATAAACAGGCTAAGAAGTCAAAATTTTCAAATTTTTAGTTTTCGTTCCATAGCCGGGTGCATTGAATTAACATAACGTGCATTGAATTAACAATAACCGGCTAAGAAGTCCAAATTTTCAATTTTTTTGATTTCGTTCCATAGCCGGGTGCAATGAATAAACATACATTTTTACACGTATATACACACATAACCAGCTAAGAAGTCCAAATTTTCATATTTTCAGATTTCGTTCAATTGCCGGGTGGATTCAATTCAAATGCTTTTTTTCTCTTATAAACACATATAAACGGGCTCAGAAGTCCAAATTTTCACATTTGTAGATTTCGTTTCATAGCCGCGTGCATTGAATTAACATACATTTTTACATGTATATACACACAAAAACCGGCTAAGGAGTCCAAATTTTCAAATTTTTAGATTTCGTTCCATAGCCGGGAGGATTGCAATAACATGTAATATTACACGTATATACACGCATAAACCGGCTAAGGAGTCCAAATTTTCCAATTTTTAGATTTCGTTCCATAGCCGCTGCTTTGAATTCAAATGTTTTTTTCACGTATCAACACATATAAACAGGCAAAGAAGGCAAAATTTTCAAATTTCTAGTTTTCGTTCCATAGCCGGGTGCATTGAATTAACATACATTTTTACATGTATATACACACAATAACCGGCTCAGAAGTCCAAATTTTCAATTTTTTTGATTTCGTTCCATACCCGGGTGCAATGAATAAACATACATTTTTTACACGTATGTACACACATATACCAGCTAAGAAGTCCAAATTTTCATATTTTCAGATTCGTTCAATTGCCGGGTGGATTGAATTCAAATGCTTTTTTTCTCTTATAAACACATATAAACGGGCTAAGAAGTCCAAATTTTTCAAATTTTTAGATTTCGTTCCTATCCGGGTGGAGTTAATTAACATGCAATATTACACGTATATGCACGCATAAACGGGTAAGAAGTCGTATTTTCAAATTTTTAGATTTCGTTCCATAGCCGGGGTGCACTGAATTAACATAAATTTTTACACGTATGTACACACATGAACCAAGCTAAGACAGACCAGATTTTCAAATTTTTTAATTTTGTTCCAAAGCCGGGTGGATTGAATAAACACACATTTTTACACGTATGTACACACATAAACCAGCTAAGAAGTCCAAATTTTCATATTTTTAGTTTTCGTTCCATACCCGGGTGCATTGAATTAACATACATTTTTACATGTATATACACACAATAACCGGCTAAGAGTCCAAATTTTCAATTTTTTGATTTCGTTCCATAGCCGGGTGCAATGAATAAACATACATTTTTACACGTATGTACACCAAACCAGCTAAGAAGTCCAAATTTTCATATTTTCAGATTTCGTTCAATTGCCGGGTGGATTCATTCAAATGCTTTTTTTCTTATAAACACATATAAACGAGCTCAGAAGTCCAAATTTTCAAATTTTTAGATTCCGTTCCATAGCCGCGTGCATTGAATTAACATACATTTTTACATGTATATACACACAAAAACCGGCTAAGGAGTCCAAATTTTAAAATTTTTAGATTTCGTTCCATAGCCGGGTGGATTGCAATAACATGCAATATTACACGTATATACACGCATAAACCGGGTAAGAAGTCGTATTTTCAAATTTTTAGATTTCGTTCCATAGCCGGTGCATTGAATTAATATACATTTTTACATGTATATACACACAAAAACAGCTAACGAGTCCAAATTTTCAAATTTTTAGATTTCGTTCCATAGCCGGGTGGATTGCAATAACATGTAATATTACACGTATATACACGTATAAACCGGCTAAGGAGTCCAAATTTTCCAATTTTTAGATTTCGTTCCATAGCCGCGTGCTTTGAATTCAAATGTTTTTTTCACGTATCAACACGTATAAACAGGCTAAGAACTCAAAATTTTCAAATTTTTAGTTTTCGTTCCATAGCCGGGTGCATTGAATTAACATACATTTTTACATGTATATACACACAATAACCGGCTAAGAAGTCCAAATTTTCAATTTTTTTGATTTCGTTCCATAGCCGGGTGCAATGAATAAACATACATTTTTACACGTATGTACACACATAAACCAGCTAAGAAGTCCAAATTTTCATATTTTCAGATTTCGTTCAATTGCGGGTGGATTCAATCAAAAGCTTTTTTCTCTTATAAACACATATAAACGAGCTCAGAAGTCCAAATTTTCAAAATTTTTAGATTTCGTTCCAAAGCCGCGTGCATTGAATTAACATACATTTTTACATGTATATACACACAAAAACCGGCTAAGGAGTCCATATTTTAAATTTTAGATTTCGTTCCATAGCGGGAGGATTGCAATAACATGTAATGATTTACACGTATATACACGCATAAACCGGCTAAGGAGTCCAAATTTTCCAATTTTAGATTTCGTTCCATAGCCGCGTGCTTTGAATTCAAATGTTTTTTTCACGTATCAACACTATAAACAGGCAACGAAGGCAAAATTTTCAAATTCTAGTTTTCGTTCCATAGCCGGGTGATTGAATTACACATACACTTTTTTACATGTATCTACACACAATAACCGGCTCAGAAGTCCAATTTTCAATTTTTTGATTTCGTTCCATAGCCGGGTGGAGTTAATTAACATGCAATATTACACGTATATGCACGCATAAACCGGGTAAGAAGTCGTATTTTCAAATTTTTAGATTTCGTTCCATAGCCGGGTGCACTGAATTAACATAAATTTTTACACGTATGTACACACATGAACCAGCTAAGAGACCAGATTTTCAAATTTTTTAATTTTGTTCCAAAGCCGGGTGGATTGAATAAACACACATTTTTACACGTATGTACACACATAAACCAGCTAAGAAGTCCAAATTTTCAAATTTTTAGTTTTCGTTCCATAGCCGGGTGCATTGAATTAACATACATTTTTACATGTATATACACACAATAACCGGCTAAGAAGTCCAAATTTTCAATTTTTTTGATTTCGTTCCATATCCGGGTGCAATGAATAAACATACATTTTTACACGTATGTACACACATAAACCAGCTAAGAAGTCCAAATTTTCATATTTTCAGATTTCGTTCAATTGCCGGGTGGATTCAATTCAAATGCTTTTTTTCTCTTATAAAACATATAAACGAGCTCAGAAGTCCAAATTTTCAAATTTTTAGATTTCGTTCCATATCCGGGTGGAGTTAATTAACATGCAATATTACACGTATATGCACGCATAAACCGGGTAAGAAGTCGTATTTTCAAATTTTTAGATTTCGTTCCATAGCCGGGTGCACTGAATTAACATAAATTTTTACACGTATGTACACACATGAACCAGCTAAGAAGACCAGATTTTCAAATTTTTTAATTTTGTTCCAAAGCCGGGTGGATTGAATAAACACACATTTTTACACGTATGTACACACATAAACCAGCTAAGAAGTCCAAATTTTCAAATTTTTAGTTTTCGTTCCATAGCCGGGTGCATTGAATTAACATACATTTTTACATGTATATACACACAATAACCGGCTAAGAAGTCCAAATTTTCAAATTTTTAGATTTCGTTCATAGCCGTGTGCATTGAATTAACATACATTTTTACATGTATATACACACAAAAACCGGCTAAGGAGTCCAAATTTTAAAATTTTTAGATTTCGTTCCATAGCCGGGTGGATTGCAAAACATGCAATATTACACGTATATACACGCATAAACCGGGTAAGAAGTCGTATTTTCAAATTTTTAGATTTCGTTCCATAGCCGGGTGCATTGAATTAAACATTTTTACATGTATATACACACAAAAACCGGCTAACGAGTCCAAATTTTCAAATTTTTAGATTTCGTTCCATAGCCGGGTGGATTGCAATAACATGTATATTACACGTATATACACGTATAAACCGGCTAAGGAGTCCAAATTTTCCAATTTTTAGATTTCGTTCCATAGCGCGTGCTTTGAATTCAAATGTTTTTTTCACGTATCAACACGTATAAACAGGCTAAGTAGTCAAAATTTTCAAATTTTTAGTTTTCGTTCCATAGCCGGGTGCATTGAATTAACATACATTATAACATGTATATACACAATAACCGGCTCAGAAGTCCAAATTTTCAATTTTTTTGATTTCGTTCCATAGCCGGGTGCAATGAATAAACATACATTTTTACACGTATGTACAAACATAAACCAGCTAAGAAGTCCAAATTTTCATATTTTCAGATTTCGTTCATTGCCGGGTGGATTGAATTCAAATGCTTTTTTTCTCTAAACACATATAAACGGGCTCAGAAGTCCAAATTTTCAATTTTTTTGATTTCGTTCCATAGCCGGGTGCAATGAATAAACATACATTTTTACACGTATGTACACATAAACCAGCTAAGAAGTCCAAATTTTCATATTTTCAGATTTCGTTCAATTGCCGGGTGGATTGAGATCAAATGCTTTTTTTCTCTTAGAAACACATATAAACGGGCTAAGAAGCCCAAATTTTCAAATTTTTAGATTTCGTTCCATAGTCGGGTGCATTGAATTAACATACATTTTTACATGTATATACACACAACCGGCTCAGAAGTCCAAATTTTCAATTTTTTGATTTCGTTCCATAGCCGGTGCAATGAATAAACATACATTTTTACACGTATGTACACACATAAACCAGCTAAGAAGTCCAATTTTCATATTTTCAGATTTCGTTCAATTGCCGGGTGGATTGAATTCAAATGCTTTTTTTCTCTTATAAACACATATAAACGGCTAAGAAGTCCAAATTTTCAAATTTTTAGATTTCGTTCCATATCCGGGTGGAGTTAATTAACATGCATATTACACGTATATGCACGCATAAACCGGGTAAGAAGTCGTATTTTCAAATTTTTAGGTTTCGTTCCATAGCCGGGTGCACTGAATTAACAGTATGTACACATAACCAGCTAAGAAGTCCAAATTTTCATATTTTCAGATTTCGTTCAATTGCCGGGTGGATTGAATTCAAATGCTTTTTTCCCTTATAAACACATATAAACGGGCTCAGAAGTCAAAATTTTCAAATTTTTATATTTAGTTCCATTGCCGCGTGCATTGCATTAACATACATTTTTACATGTATACAACACAAAAACCGGCTAAGGAGTCCAAATTTTCAAATTTTTAGATTTCGTTCCATAGCCGGGTGGATTGCAATAACATGTAATATTACACGTATATACACGCATAAACCGGCTAAGGAGTCCAAATTTTCCAATTTTTAGATTTCGTTCAATTGCCGGTGGATTCAAATGCTTTTTTTCTTATAAACACATATAAACGGGATAAGTCCAAATTTTCAAATTTTTAGAGTTCGTTCCCTAGCCGCGTGCATTGAATTAACATACATTTTTACATGTATTACACACAATAACCGGCTCAGAAGTCCAAATTTTCAATTTTTTTGATTTCGTTCCATAGCCGGGTACAATGAATAAACATACATTTTTACAGTATGTACACACATAAACCAGCTAAGAAGTCCAAATTTTCATATTTTCAGATTTCGTTCAATTGCCGGGTGGATTCAATTCAAATGCTTTTTTTCTCTTTAAACACATATAAACGAGCTCAGAAGTCCAAATTTTCAAATTTTTAGATTTCGTTCCATAGCCGCGTGCATTGAATTAACATACATTTTTACATGTTATACACACAAAAACGGCTAAGGAGTCCATATTTTAAAATTTTTAGATTTCGTTCCATAGCCGGGTGGATTGCAATAACATGCATATTACACGTATATACACGCATAAACCGGGTAAGAAGTCGTATTTTCAAATTTTTAGATTTCGTTCCATAGCCGGTGCATTGAATTAATATACATTTTTACATGTATACACACAAAAACCGGCTAACGAGCCCAATTTTCAAATTTTTAGATTTCGTTCCATAGCCGGGTGGATTGCAATAACATGTAATATTACACGTATATACACGCATAAACCGGCTAAGAAGTCCAAATTTTCCAATTTTTAGATTTCGTTCCATAGCCGCGTGCTTTGAATTCAAATGTTTTTTTCACGTATCAACACGTATAAACAGGCTAAGAAGTCAAAATTTTCAAATTTTTAGTTTTCGTTCCATAGCCGGGTGCATTGAATTACATAATTTTTACATGTATATACACACAAAAACCGGCTAAGGAGTCCAAATTTTAAAATTTTTAGATTTCGTTCCATAGCCGGGTGGTTGCAATAACATGCAATATTACACTATACACACGCATAAACCGGGTAAGAAGTCCAAATTTTCATATTTTCAGATTTCGTTCAATTGCCGGTGGATTGAATTCAAATGCTTTTTTTCTCTTATAAAACATATAAACGGACTAAGAAGTCAAAATTTTCAAATTTTTAGATTTCGTTCCATTTTCGGATGGATTTAATTAACATGCAATATTACACGTTTACGCACGCATAAACGGTAAGAAGTCGTATTTTCAAATTTTTAGTTTTCGTTCCATACCCGGGTGCACTGAATTAACATAAATTTTTACACGTATGTACACACATGAACCAGCTAAGAAGACCAGATTTTCAAATTTTTTAATTTTGTTCCAAAGGGTGGATTGAATAAACACAATTTTTACACGTATGTACACACAGAAACCAGCTAAGAAGTCTAAATTTTCATATTTTCAGATTTCGTTCAATTGCCGGGTGGATTGAATTCAAATTCTTTTTTCTCTTATAAACACATATAAACAGGCTAAGAAGTCAAAATTTTCAAATTTTTAGTTTTCGTTCCATAGCCGGGTGCATTGAATTAACATAACGTGCATTGAATTAACAATAACCGGCTAAGAAGTCCAAATTTTCAATTTTTTTGATTTCGTTCCATAGCCGGGTGCAATGAATAAACATACATTTTTACACGTATGTACACACATAAACCAGCTAAGAAGTCCAAATTTTCATATTTTCAGATTTCGTTCAATTGCCGGGTGGATTGAATTCAAATGCTTTTTTTCTCTTATAAACACATATAAACGGGCTAAGAAGTCCAAATTTTCAAATTTTTAGATTTCGTTCCATATCCGGGTGGAGTTAATTAACATGCAATATTACACGTATATGCACGCATAAACCGGGTAAGAAGTCGTATTTTCAAATTTTTAGGTTTCGTTCCATAGCCGGGTGCACTGAATTAACAGTATGTACACATAAACCAGCTAAGAAGTCCAAATTTTCGTATTTTCAGATTTCGTTCAATTGCCGGGTGGATTGAATTCAAATGCTTTTTTTCCCTTATAAACACATATAAACGGGCTCAGAAGTCAAAATTTTCAAATTTTTATATTTAGTTCCATTGCCGCGTGCATTGCATTAACATACATTTTTACATGTATATACACACAAAAACCGGCTAAGGAGTCCAAATTTTCAAATTTTTAGATTTCGTTCCATAGCCGGGTGGATTGCAATAACATGTAATATTACACGTATATACACGCATAAACCGGCTAAGGAGTCCAAATTTTCCAATTTTTAGATTTCGTTCAATTGCCGGGTGGATTCAAATGCTTTTTTTCTCTTATAAACACATATAAACGGGATAAGAAGTCCAAATTTTCAAATTTTTAGAGTTCGTTCCTAGCCGCGTGCATTGAATTAACATACATTTTTACATGTATATACACACAATAACCGGCTCAGAAGTCCAAATTTTCAATTTTTTTGATTTCGTTCCATAGCCGGGTACAATGAATAAACATACATTTTTACACGTATGTACACACATAAACCAGCTAAGAAGTCCAAATTTTCATATTTTCAGATTTCGTTCAATTGCCGGGTGGATTCAATTCAAATGCTTTTTTTCTTATAAACACATATAAACGAGCTCAGAAGTCCAAATTTTCAAATTTTTAGATTTCGTTCCATAGCCGCGTGCATTGAATTAACATACATTTTTACATGTATATACACACAAAAACCGGCTAAGGAGTCCATATTTTAAATTTTTAGATTTCGTTCCATAGCCGGGTGGATTGCAATAACATGCAATATTACACGTATACACGCATAAACCGGGTAAGAAGTCGTATTTTCAAATTTTTAGATTTCGTTCCATAGCCGGGTGCATTGAATTAATATACATTTTTACATGTATACACACAAAAACCGGCTAACGAGCCCAATTTTCAAATTTTTAGATTTCGTTCCATAGCCGGGTGGATTGCAATAACATGTAATATTACACGTATATACACGCATAAACCGGCTAAGAAGTCCAAATTTTCCAATTTTTAGATTTCGTTCCATAGCCGCGTGCTTTGAATTCAAATGTTTTTTTCACGTATCAACACGTATAAACAGGCTAAGAAGTCAAAATTTTCAAATTTTTAGTTTTCGTTCCATAGCCGGGTGCATTGAATTAACATACATTTTTACATGTATATACACACAAAAACCGGCTAAGGAGTCCAAATTTTAAAATTTTTAGATTTCGTTCCATAGCCGGGTGGATTGCAATAACATGCAATATTACACGTATACACACGCATAAACCGGGTAAGAAGTCCAAATTTTCATATTTTCAGATTTCGTTCAATTGCCGGGTGGATTGAATTCAAATGCTTTTTTTCTCTTATAACACATATAAACGGACTAAGAAGTCAAAATTTTCAAATTTTTAGATTTCGTTCCATTTTCGGATGGATTTAATTAACATGCAATATTACACGTTTACGCACGCATAAACCGGGTAAGAAGTCGTATTTTCAAATTTTTAGTTTTCGTTCCATACCCGGGTGCACTGAATTAACATAAATTTTTACACGTATGTACACACATGAACCAGCTAAGAAGACCAGATTTTCAAATTTTTTAATTTTGTTCCAAGCCGGTGGATTGAATAAACACACATTTTTACACGTATGTACACACAGAAACCAGCTAAGAAGTCAAATTTTCATATTTTCAGATTTCGTTCAATTGCCGGGTGGATTGAATTCAAATTCTTTTTTCTCTTATAAACACATATAAACAGGCTAAGAAGTCAAAATTTTCAAATTTTTAGTTTTCGTTCCATAGCCGGGTGCATTGAATTAACATAACGTGCATTGAATTAACAATAACCGGCTAAGAAGTCCAAATTTTCAATTTTTTGATTTCGTTCCATAGCCGGGTGCAATGAATAACATACATTTTTACACGTATGTACACATAAACCAGCTAAGAAGTCCAAATTTTCATATTTTCAGATTTCGTTCAATTGCCGGGTGGATTCAATTCAAATGCTTTTTTTCTCTTATAAACACATATAAACGGGCTCAGAAGTCCAAATTTTCACATTTGTAGATTTCGTTTCATAGCCGCGTGCATTGAATTAACATACATTTTTACTGTATATACACAAAAACCGGCTAAGGAGTCCAAATTTTCAAATTTTTAGATTTCGTTCCATATCCGGGAGGATTGCAATAACATGTAATATTACACGTATATACACGCATAAACCGGCTAAGGAGTCCAAATTTTCCAATTTTTAGATTTCGTTCCATAGCCGCGTGCTTTGAATTCAAATGTTTTTTTCACGTATCAACACATATAAACAGGCAAAGAAGGCAAAATTTTCAAATTTCTAGTTTTCGTTCCATAGCCGGGTGCATTGAATTAACATACATTTTTACATGTATATACACACAATAACCGGCTCAGAAGTCCAAATTTTCAATTTTTTTGATTTCGTTCCATACCCGGGTGCAATGAATAAACATACATTTTTACACGTATGTACACACTATACCAGCTAAGAAGTCCAAATTTTCATATTTTCAGATTTCGTTCAATTGCCGGGTGGATTGAATTCAAATGCTTTTTTTCTCTTATAAACACATATAAACGGGCTAAGAAGTCCAAATTTTCAAATTTTTAGATTTCTTTCCATATCCGGGTGGAGTTAATTAACATGCAATATTACACGTATATGCACGCATAAACCGGGTAAGAAGTCGTATTTTCAAATTTTTAGATTTCGTTCCATAGCCGGGTGCACTGAATTAACATAAATTTTTACACGTATGTACACACATGAACCAGCTAAGAAGACCAGATTTTCAAATTTTTTAATTTTGTTCCAAAGCCGGGTGGATTGAATAAACACACATTTTTACACGTATGTACACACATAAACCAGCTAAGAAGTCCAAATTTTCATATTTTCAGATTTCGTTCAATTACCGGGTGGATTCAATTCAAATGCTTTTTTTCTCTTATAAACACATATAAACGGGCTCAGAAGTCCAAATTTTCAATTTTTAGATTTCGTTCCATAGCCGCGTGCATTGAATTAACATAATTTTTACATGTATACACACAAAAACCGGCTAAGGAGTCCAAATTTTCAAATTTTTAGATTTCGTTCCATAGCCGGGAGGATTGCAATAACATGAATATTACACGTATATACACGCATAAACCGGCTAAGGAGTCCAAATTTTCCAATTTTTAGATTTCGTTCCATAGCCGGGTGCTTTTAAATCAAATGTTTTTTTCACGTATCAACACATATAAACAGGCTAAAAAGTAAATTTTCAATTTTTTTGATTTCGTTCCATAGCCGGGTGCAATGAATAACATACATTTTTACACGTATGTACACACATAAACCAGCTAAGAAGTCCAAATTTTCATATTTTCAGATTTCGTTCAATTGCCGGGTGGATTCATTCAAATGCTTTTTTTCTCTTATAAACACATATAAACGAGCTCAGAAGTCCAAATTTACAAATTTTTAGATTTCGTTCCATAGCCGCGTGCATTGAATTAACATACATTTTTACATGTATATACACAATAAACGGCTAAGAGTCCAAATTTTCAAATTTTTAGATTTCGTTTCATAGCCGCGTGCATTGATTAACATACATTTTTACATGTATATACACACAAAACCGGCTAAGGAGTCCAAATTTTCAAATTTTTAGATTTCGTTCCATAGCCGGGAGGATTGCAATAACATGTAATATTACACGTATATACACGCATAAACCGGCTAAGGAGTCCAAATTTTCCAATTTTTAGATTTCGTTCCATAGCCGCGTGCTTTGAATTCAAATGTTTTTTTCACGTATCAACACATATAAACAGGCAAAGAAGGCAAAATTTTCAATTTCTAGTTTTCGTTCCATAGCCGGGTGCATTGAATTAACATACATTTTTACATGTATATACACAATAACCGGCTCAGAAGTCCAAATTTTCAATTTTTTGATTTCGTTCCATAGCCGGGTGGAGTTAATTAACATGCAATATTACACGTATATGCACGCATAAACCGGGTAAGAAGTCGTATTTTCAAATTTTTAGATTTCGTTCCATAGCCGGGTGCACTGAATTAACATAAATTTTTACACGTATGTACACACATAAACCAGCTAAGAAGTCCAAATTTTCAATTTTTTGATTTCGTTCCATAGCCGGGTGCAATGAATAAACATACATTTTTACACGTATGTACACACATAAACCAGCTAAGAAGTCCAAATTTTCAATTTTTAGTTTTCGTTCCATAGCCGGGTGCATTGAATTAACATACATTTTTACATGTATATACACACAATAACCGGCTAAGAAGTCCAAATTTTCAATTTTTTGATTCGTTCCATAGCCGGGTGCATTGAATTAACATACATTTTTACATGTATATACACACAATAACCGGCTCAGAAGTCCAAATTTTCATATTTTCAGATTTCGTTCAATTGCCGGGTGGATTCAATTCAAAAGCTTTTTTTCTCTTATAAACACATATAAACGAGCTCAGAAGTCCAAATTTTCAAATTTTTAGATTTCGTTCCATATCCGGGTGGAGTTAATTAACATGCAATATACACGTATATGCACGCATAAACCGGGTAAGAAGTCGTATTTTCAAATTTTTAGATTTCGTTCCATAGCCGGGTGCACTGAATTAACATAAATTTTTACACGTATGTACACACATGAACCAGCTAAGAAGACCAGATTTTCAAATTTTTTAATTTTGTTCCAAAGCCGGGTGGATTGAATAAACACACATTTTTACACGTATGTACACACATAAACCAGCTAAGAAGTCCAAATTTTCAAATTTTTAGTTTTCGTTCCATAGCCGGGTGCATTGAATTAACATACATTTTTACATGTATATACACACAATAACCGGCTAAGAAGTCCAAATTTTCAAATTTTAGATTTCGTTCATAGCCGTGTGCATTGAATTAACATACATTTTTACATGTATATACACACAAAAACCGGCTAAGGAGTCCAAATTTTAAAATTTTTAGATTTCGTTCCATAGCCGGGTGGATTGCAATAACATGCAATATTACACGTATATACACGCATAAACCGGGTAAGAAGTCGTATTTTCAAATTTTTAGATTTCGTTCCATAGCCGGGTGCATTGAATTAATATACATTTTTACATGTATATACACACAAAAACCGGCTAACGAGTCCAAATTTTCAAATTTTTAGATTTCGTTCCATAGCCGGGTGGATTGCAATAACATGTAATATTACACGTATATACACGTATAAACCGGCTAAGGAGTCCAAATTTTCCAATTTTTAGATTTCGTTCCATAGCCGCGTGCTTTGAATTCAAATGTTTTTTTTCACGTATCAACACGTATAAACAGGCTAAGTAGTCAAAATTTTCAAATTTTTAGTTTTCGTTCCATAGCCGGGTGCATTGAATTAACATACATTATAACATGTATATACACACAATAACCGGCTCAGAAGTCCAAATTTTCAATTTTTTTGATTTCGTTCCATAGCCGGGTGCAATGAATAAACATACATTTTTACACGTATGTACAAACATAAACCAGCTAAGAAGTCCAAATTTTCATATTTTCAGATTTCGTTCAATTGCCGGGTGGATTGAGATCAAATGCTTTTTTTCTCTTATAAACACATATAACGGGCTCAGAAGTCCAAATTTTCAATTTTTTTGATTTCGTTCCATAGCCGGTGCAATGAATAAACATACATTTTTACACGTATGTACACACATAAACCAGCTAAGAAGTCCAAATTTTCATATTTTCAGATTTCGTTCAATTGCCGGGTGGATTGAGATCAAATGCTTTTTTTCTCTTAGAAACACATATAAACGGGCTAAGAAGCCCAAATTTTCAAATTTTTAGATTTCGTTCCATAGTCGGGTGCATTGAATTAACATACATTTTTACATGTATACACACAATAACGGGCTCAGAAGTCCAAATTTTCAATTTTTTTGATTTCGTTCCATAGCCGGTGCAATGAATAAACATACATTTTTACACGTATGTACACACATAAACCAGCTAAGAAGTCCAAATTTTCATATTTTCAGATTTCGTTCAATTGCCGGGTGGATTGAGATCAAATGCTTTTTTTCTCTTAGAAACACATATAAACGGGCTAAGAAGCCCAAATTTTCAAATTTTTAGATTTCGTTCCATAGTCGGGTGCATTGAATTAACATACATTTTTACATGTATATACACACAATAACCGGCTCAGAAGTCCAATTTTCAATTTTTTTGATTTCGTTCCATAGCCGGTGCAATGAATAAACATACATTTTTACACGTATGTACACACATAAACCAGCTAAGAAGTCCAAATTTTCATATTTTCAGATTTCGTTCAATTGCCGGGTGGATTGAATTCAAATGCTTTTTTTCTCTTATAAACACATATAAACGGCTAAGAAGTCCAAATTTTCAAATTTTTAGATTTCGTTCCATATCCGGGTGGAGTTAATTAACATGCAATATTACACGTATATGCACGCATAAACCGGGTAGAAGTCGTATTTTCAAATTTTTAGGTTTCGTTCCATAGCCGGGTGCACTGAATTAACAGTATGTACACATAACCAGCTAAGAAGTCCAAATTTTCATATTTTCAGATTTCGTTCAATTGCCGGGTGGATTGAATTCAAATGCTTTTTTCCCTTATAAACACATATAAACGGGCTCAGAAGTCAAAATTTTCAAATTTTTATATTTAGTTCCATTGCCGCGTGCATTGCATTAACATACATTTTTACATGTATATACACACAAAAACCGGCTAAGGAGTCCAAATTTTCAAATTTTTAGATTTCGTTCCATAGCCGGGTGGATTGCAATAACATGTAATATTACACGTATATACACGCATAAACCGGCTAAGGAGTCCAAATTTTCCAATTTTTAGATTTCGTTCAATTGCCGGGTGGATTCAAATGCTTTTTTTCTTATAAACACATATAAACGGGATAAGAAGTCCAAATTTTCAAATTTTTAGAGTTCGTTCCCTAGCCGCGTGCATTGAATTAACATACATTTTTACATGTATATACACACAATAACCGGCTCAGAAGTCCAAATTTTCAATTTTTTTGATTTCGTTCCATAGCCGGGTACAATGAATAAACATACATTTTTACACGTATGTACACACATAACCAGCTAAGAAGTCCAAATTTTCATATTTTCAGATTTCGTTCAATTGCCGGGTGGATTCAATTCAAATGCTTTTTTTCTCTTATAACACATATAAACGAGCTCAGAAGTCCAAATTTTCAAATTTTTAGATTTCGTTCCATAGCCGCGTGCATTGAATTAACATACATTTTTACATGTTATACACACAAAAACCGGCTAAGGAGTCCATATTTTAAATTTTTAGATTTCGTTCCATAGCCGGGTGGATTGCAATAACATGCAATATTACACGTATATACACGCATAAACCGGGTAAGAAGTCGTATTTTCAAATTTTTAGATTTCGTTCCATAGCCGGGTGCATTGAATTAATATACATTTTTACATGTATATACACACAAAAACCGGCTAACGAGCCCAATTTTCAAATTTTTAGATTTCGTTCCATAGCCGGGTGGATTGCAATAACATGTAATATTACACGTATATACACGCATAAACCGGCTAAGAAGTCCAAATTTTCCAATTTTTAGATTTCGTTCCATAGCCGCGTGCTTTGAATTCAAATGTTTTTTTTCACGTATCAACACGTATAAACAGGCTAAGAAGTCAAAATTTTCAAATTTTTAGTTTTCGTTCCATAGCCGGGTGCATTGAATTAACATACATTTTTACATGTATATACACACAAAAACCGGCTAAGGAGTCCAAATTTTAAAATTTTTAGATTTCGTTCCATAGCCGGGTGGATTGCAATAACATGCAATATTACACGTATACACACGCATAAACCGGGTAAGAAGTCCAAATTTTCATATTTTCAGATTTCGTTCAATTGCCGGTGGATTGAATTCAAATGCTTTTTTTCTCTTATAACACATATAAACGGACTAAGAAGTCAAAATTTTCAAATTTTTAGATTTCGTTCCATTTTCGGATGGATTTAATTAACATGCAATATTACACGTTTACGCACGCATAAACGGTAAGAAGTCGTATTTTCAAATTTTTAGTTTTCGTTCCATACCCGGGTGCACTGAATTAACATAAATTTTTACACGTATGTACACACATGAACCAGCTAAGAAGACCAGATTTTCAAATTTTTAATTTTGTTCCAAAGCCGGGTGGATTGAATAAACACACATTTTTACACGTATGTACACACAGAAACCAGCTAAGAAGTCTAAATTTTCATATTTTCAGATTTCGTTCAATTGCCGGGTGGATTGAATTCAAATTCTTTTTTCTCTTATAAACACATATAAACAGGCTAAGAAGTCAAAATTTTCAAATTTTTAGTTTTCGTTCCATAGCCGGGTGCATTGAATTAACATAACGTGCATTGAATTAACAATAACCGGCTAAGAAGTCCAAATTTTCAATTTTTTTGATTTCGTTCCATAGCCGGGTGCAATGAATAAACATACATTTTTACACGTATGTACACACATAAACCAGCTAAGAAGTCCAAATTTTCATATTTTCAGATTTCGTTCAATTGCCGGGTGGATTGAATTCAAATGCTTTTTTTCTCTTATAAACACATATAAACGGGCTAAGAAGTCCAAATTTTCAAATTTTTAGATTTCGTTCCATATCCGGGTGGAGTTAATTAACATGCAATATTACACGTATATGCACGCATAAACGGGTAAGAGTCGTATTTTCAAATTTTTAGTTTTCGTTCCATACCCGGGTGCACTGAATTAACATAAATTTTTACACGTATGTACACACATGAACCAGCTAAGAAGACCAGATTTTCAAATTTTTAATTTTGTTCCAAAGCCGGGTGGATTGAATAAACACATTTTTACACGTATGTACACACAGAAACCAGCTAAGAAGTCTAAATTTTCATATTTTCAGATTTCGTTCAATTGCCGGGTGGATTGAATTCAAATGCTTTTTTTCACGTATCAACACGTATAAACAGGCTAAGAAGTCAAAATTTTCAAATTTTTAGTTTTCGTTCCATAGCCGGGTGCATTGAATTAACATAACGTGCATTGAATTAACAATAACCGGCTAAGAAGTCCAAATTTTCAATTTTTTTGATTTCGTTCCATAGCCGGGTGCAATGAATAAACATACATTTTTACACGTATGTACACACATAAACCAGCTAAGAAGTCCAAATTTTCATATTTTCAGATTTCGTTCAATTGCCGGTGGATTGAATTCAAATGCTTTTTTTTTCCTCTTATAAACACATATAAACGGGCTAAGAAGTCCAAATTTTCAAATTTTTAGATTTCGTTCCATATCCGGGTGGAGTTAATTAACATGCAATAGTTACACGTATATGCACGCATAAACCGGGTAAGAAGTCGTATTTTCAATTTTTAGGTTTCGTTCCATAGCCGGGTGCACTGAATTAAACAGTATTTACACATAACCAGCTAAGAAGTCCAAATTTTCGTATTTTCAGATTTCGGTTCAATTGCCGGGTGGATTGAATTCAATGCTTTTTTTCCTTATAAACACATTATAACGGCTCAGAAGTCAAAATTTTCAAATTTTATATTTAGTTCCATTGCCGCGTGGCATTGCATTAACATACATTTTTACATGTATATACACACAAAAACGGCTAAGGAGTCCAAATTTTCAAATTTTAGATTTCGTTCCATAGCCGGGTGGATTGCAATAACATGTAATATTACACGTATATACACGCATAAACCGGCTAAGGAGTCCAAATTTTCCATTTTTAGATTTCGTTCAATTGCCGGGTGGATTCAAATGCTTTTTTTTCTCTTATAAACACATATAAACGGGATAAGAAGTCCAAATTTTCAAATTTTTAGAGTTCGTTTCCCTAGCCGCGTGCATTGAATTAACATACATTTGTACATGTATATACACACAATAACCGGCTCAGAAGTCCAAATTTTCAATTTTTTTGATTTCGTTCCATAGCCGGGTACAATGAATAAACATACATTTTTACACGTATGTACACACATAAACCAGCTAAGAAGTCCAAATTTTCATATTTTCAGATTTCGTTCAATTGCCGGGTGGATTCATTCAAATGCTTTTTTTTTCTCTTATAAACACATATAAACGAGCTCAGAAGTCCAAATTTTCAAATTTTTAGATTTCGTTCCATAGCCGCGTGCATTGAATTAACATACATTTTTACATGTATATACACACAAAACCGGCTAAGGAGTCCCATATTTTAAATTTTTAGATTTCGTTCCATAGCCGGGTGGATTGCAATAACATGCAATATTACACGTATATACACGCATAACCGGGTAAGAAGTCGTATTTTCAAATTTTTAGATTTCGTTCCATAGCCGGGTGCATTGAATTAATATACATTTTTACATGTATATACACACAAAAACGGCTAACGAGCCCAATTTTCAAATTTTTAGATTTCGTTCCATAGCGGGTGGATTGCAATAACATGTAATATTACACGTATATACACGCATAAACCGGCTAAGAAGTCCCAAATTTTCCAATTTTTAGATTTCGTTCCATAGCCGCGTGCTTGAATTCAAATGTTTTTTTTCACGTATCAACACGTATAAACAGGCTAAGAAGTCAAAATTTCAAATTTTTAGTTTTCGTTCCATAGCCGGGTGCATTGAATTAACATACATTTTTACATGTATATACACACAAAAACCGGCTAAGGAGTCCAAATTTTAAAATTTTTAGATTTCGTTCCATAGCCGGGTGGATTGCAATAACATGCAATATTACACGTATTACACACGCATAAACCGGGTAAGAAGTCCAAATTTTCATATTTTCAGATTTCGTTCAATTGCCGGGTGGATTGAATTCAAATGCTTTTTTTCTCTTATAAACACATATAAACGGACTAAGAAGTCAAAATTTTCAAATTTTTAGATTTCGTTCCATTTTCGGATGGATTTAATTAACATGCAATATTACACGTTTACGCACGCATAAACCGGGTAAGAAGTCGTATTTTCAAATTTTTAGTTTTCGTTCCATACCCGGGTGCACTGAATTAACATAAATTTTTACACGTATGTACACACATGAAACCAGCTAAGAAGACCAGATTTTCAAATTTTTTAATTTTGTTCCAAAGCCGGGTGGATTGAATAAACACACATTTTTACACGTATGTACACACAGAAACCAGCTAAGAAGTCTAAATTTTCATATTTTCAGATTTCGTTCAATTGCCGGGTGGATTGAATTCAAATTCTTTTTTTCTCTTATAAACACATATAAACAGGCTAAGAAGTCAAAATTTTCAAATTTTTAGTTTTCGTTCCATAGCCGGGTGCATTGAATTAACATAACGTGCATTGAATTAACAATAACCGGCTAAGAAGTCCAAATTTTCAATTTTTTTGATTTCGTTCCATAGCCGGGTGCAATGAATAAACATACATTTTTACACGTATGTACACACATAAACCAGCTAAGAAGTCCAAATTTTCATATTTTCAGATTTCGTTCAATTGCCGGGTGGATTCAATTCAAATGCTTTTTTTCTCTTATAAACACATATAAACGGGCTCAGAAGTCCAAATTTTCACATTTGTAGATTTCGTTTCATAGCCGCGTGCATTGAATTAACATACATTTTTACATGTATATACACACAAAAACCGGCTAAGGAGTCCAAATTTTCAAATTTTTAGATTTCGTTCCATATCCGGGAGGATTGCAATAACATGTAATATTACACGTATATACACGCATAACCGGCTAAGGAGTCCAATTTTCCAATTTTTAGATTTCGTTCCATAGCCGCGTGCTTTGAATTCAAATGTTTTTTTCACGTATCAACACATATAAACAGGCAAAGAAGGCAAAATTTTCAAATTTCTAGTTTTCGTTCCATAGCCGGGTGCATTGAATTAACATACATTTTTACATGTATATACACACAATAACCGGCTCAGAAGTCCAAATTTTCAATTTTTTTGATTTCGTTCCATACCCGGGTGCAATGAATAAACATACATTTTTACACGTATGTACACACATATACCAGCTAAGAAGTCCAAATTTTCATATTTTCAGATTTCGTTCAATTGCCGGGTGGATTGAATTCAAATGCTTTTTTTCTCTTATAAACACATATATAAACGGGCTAAGAAGTCCAAATTTTCAAATTTTTAGATTTCTTTCCATATCCGGGTGGAGTTAATTAACATGCAATATTACACGTATATGCACGCATAAACCGGTAAGAAGTCGTATTTTCAAATTTTAGATTTCGTTCCATAGCCGGGTGCACTGAATTAACATAAATTTTTACACGTATGTACACACATGAACCAGCTAAGAAGACCAGATTTTCAAATTTTTTAATTTTGTTCCAAAGCCGGGTGGATTGAATAAACACACATTTTTACACGTATGTACACACATAAACCAGCTAAGAAGTCCAAATTTTCATATTTTCAGATTTCGTTCAATTACCGGGTGGATTCAATTCAAATGCTTTTTTTCTCTTATAAACACATATAACGGGCTCAGAAGTCCAATTTTCAAATTTTTAGATTTCGTTCCATAGCCGCGTGCATTGAATAACATACATTTTTACATGTTATACACACAAAAACCGGCTAAGGAGTCCAAATTTTCAAATTTTTAGATTTCGTTCCATAGCCGGAGGATTGCAATAACATGTAATATTACACGTATATACACGCATAAACCGGCTAAGGAGTCCAAATTTTCCAATTTTTAGATTTCGTTCCATAGCCGGGTGCTTTTAAATCAAATGTTTTTTTCACGTATCAACACATATAAACAGGCTAAAAAGTAAATTTTCAATTTTTTTGATTTCGTTCCATAGCCGGGTGCAATGAATAAACATACATTTTTACACGTATGTACACACATAAACCAGCTAAGAAGTCCAAATTTTCATATTTTCAGATTTCGTTCAATTGCCGGTGGATTCAATTCAAATGCTTTTTTTCTCTATAAACACATATAAACGGGCTCAGAAGTCCAAATTTTCAAATTTTTAGTTTTCGTTCCATAGCCGCGTGCATTGAATTAACATACATTTTTACATGTATATACACACAATAAACGGCTAAGAAGTCCAAATTTTCCAATTTTTAGATTTCGTTTCATAGCCGCGTGCATTGAATTAACATACATTTTTACATGTATATACACACAAAAACCGGCTAAGGAGTCCAAATTTTCAAATTTTTAGATTTCGTTCCATAGCCGGGTGGATTGCAATAACATGTAATATTACACGTATATACACGTATAAACCGGCTAAGGAGTCCAAATTTTCCAATTTTTAGATTTCGTTCCATAGCCGCGTGCTTTGAATTCAAATGTTTTTTTTCACGTATCAACACGTATAAACAGGCTAAGTAGTCAAAATTTTCAAATTTTTAGTTTTCGTTCCATAGCCGGGTGCATTGAATTAACATACATTTTTACATGTATATACACACAATAACCGGCTAAGAAGTCCAAATTTTCAATTTTTTTGATTTCGTTCCATAGCCGGGTGCAATGAATAAACATACATTTTTACACGTATGTACACACATAAACCAGCTAAGAAGTCCAAATTTTCATATTTTCAGATTTCGTTCAATTGCCGGGTGGATTCAATTCAAATGCTTTTTTTCTCTTATAAACACATATAAACGAGCTCAGAAGTCCAAATTTTCAAATTTTTAGATTTCGTTCCATAGCCGCGTGCATTGAATTAACATACATTTTTACATGTATATACACACAAAAACCGGCTAAGGAGTCCAAATTTTCAAATTTTTAGATTTCGTTCCATAGCCGGGAGGATTGCAATAACATGTAATATTACACGTATATACACGCATAAACCGGCTAAGGAGTCCAAATTTTCCAATTTTTAGATTTCGTTCCATAGCCGCGTGCTTTGAATTCAAATGTTTTTTTTCACGTATCAACACGTATAAACAGGCTAAGTAGTCAAAATTTTCAAATTTTTAGTTTTCGTTCCATAGCCGGGTGCATTGAATTAACATACATTTTTACATGTATATACACACAATAACCGGCTCAGAAGTCCAAATTTTCAATTTTTTTGATTTCGTTCCATATCCGGGTGGAGTTAATTAACATGCAATATTACACGTATATGCACGCATAAACCGGGTAAGAAGTCGTATTTTCAAATTTTTAGATTTCGTTCCATAGCCGGGTGCACTGAATTAACATAAATTTTTACACGTATGTACACACATGAACCAGCTAAGAAGACCAGATTTTCAAATTTTTTAATTTTGTTCCAAAGCCGGGTGGATTGAATAAACACATTTTTACACGTATGTACACACATAAACCAGCTAAGAAGTCCAAATTTTCAAATTTTTAGTTTTCGTTCCATAGCCGGGTGCATTGAATTAACATACATTTTTACATGTATATACACACAATAACCGGCTAAGAAGTCCAAATTTTCAATTTTTTTGATTTCGTTCCATAGCCGGGTGCAATGAATAAACATACATTTTTACACGTATGTACAAACATAAACCAGCTAAGAAGTCCAAATTTTCATATTTTCAGATTTCGTTCAATTGCCGGGTGGATTGAATTCAAATGCTTTTTTTCTCTTATAAACACATATAAACGGGCTAAGAAGTCCAAATTTTCAAATTTTTAGATTTCGTTCCATATCCGGGTGGAGTTAATTAACTTGCAATATTACACGTATATGCACGCATAAACCGGGTAAGAAGTCGTATTTTCAAATTTTTAGATTTCGTTCCATAGCCGGGTGCACTGAATTAACATAAATTTTTACACGTATGTACACACATGAACCAGCTGAGAAGACCAGATTTTCAAATTTTTTAATTTTGTTCCAAAGCCGGGTGGATTGAATAAACACACATTTTTACACGTATGTACACACATAAACCAGCTAAGAAGTCCAAATTTTCAAATTTTTAGTTTTCGTTCCATACCCGGGTGCATTGAATTAACATACATTTTTACATGTATATACACACAATAACCGGCTAAGAAGTCCAAATTTTCAATTTTTTTGATTTCGTTCCATAGCCGGGTGCAATGAATAAACATACATTTTTACACGTATGTACACACATAAACCAGCTAAGAAGTCCAAATTTTCATATTTTCAGATTTCGTTCAATTGCCGGGTGGATTCAATTCAAATGCTTTTTTTCTCTTATAAACACATATAAACGAGCTCAGAAGTCCAAATTTTCAAATTTTTAGATTTCGTTCCATAGCCGCGTGCATTGAATTAACATATATTTTTACATGTATATACACACAAAAACCGGCTAAGGAGTCCAAATTTTAAAATTTTTAGATTTCGTTCCATAGCCGGGTGGATTGCAATAACATGCAATATTACACGTATATACACGCATAAACCGGGTAAGAAGTCGTATTTTCAAATTTTTAGATTTCGTTCCATAGCCGGGTGCATTGAATTAATATACATTTTACATGTATATACACACAAAAACAGCTAACGAGTCCAAATTTTCAAATTTTTAGATTTCGTTCCATAGCCGGGTGGATTGCAATAACATGTAATATTACACGTATATACACGTATAAACCGGCTAAGGAGTCCAAATTTTCCAATTTTTAGATTTCGTTCCATAGCCGCGTGCTTTGAATTCAAATGTTTTTTTTCACGTATCAACACGTATAAACAGGCTAAGAACTCAAAATTTTCAAATTTTTAGTTTTCGTTCCATAGCCGGGTGCATTGAATTAACATACATTATAACATGTATATACACACAATAAACGGCTCAGAAGTCCAAATTTTCAATTTTTTTGATTTCGTTCCATAGCCGGGTGCAATGAATAAACATACATTTTTACACGTATGTACAAACATAAACCAGCTAAGAAGTCCAAATTTTCATATTTTCAGATTTCGTTCAATTGCCAGGTGGATTGAATTCAAATGCTTTTTTTCTCTTATAAACACACATAAACGGGCTCAGAAGTCCAAATTTTCAATTTTTTTGATTACGTTCCATAGCCGGGTGCAATGAATAAACATACATTTTTACACGTATGTACACACATAAACCAGCTAAGAAGTCCAAATTTTCATATTTTCAGATTTCGTTCAATTGCCGGGTGGATTGAGATCAAATGCTTTTTTTCTCTTATAAACACATATAAACGGGCTAAGAAGCCCAAATTTTCAAATTTTTAGATTTCGTTCCATAGTCGGGTGCATTGAATTAACATACATTTTTACATGTATATACACACAATAACCGGCTCAGAAGTCCAAATTTTCAATTTTTTGATTTCGTTCCATAGCCGGGTGCAATGAATAAACATACATTTTTACACGTATGTACACACATAAACCAGCTAAGAAGTCCAAATTTTCATGTTTCAGATTTCGTTCAATTGCCGGGTGGATTGAATTCAAATGCTTTTTTTCTCTTATAAACACATATAAACGGGCTAAGAAGTCCAAATTTTCAAATTTTTAGATTTCGTTCCATATCCGGGTGGAGTTAATTAACATGCAATATTACACGTATATGCACGCATAAACCGGGTAAGAAGTCGTATTTTCAAATTTTTAGGTTTCGTTCCATAGCCGGGTGCACTGAATTAACATACATTTTTACACGTATGTACACACATAAACCAGCTAAGAAGACCAGATTTTCAAATTTTTTAATTTTGTTCCAAAGCCGGGTGGATTGAATAAACACACATTTTTACACGTATGTACACACATAAACCAGCTAAGAAGTCCAAATTTTCATATTTTCAGATTTCGTTCAATTGCCGGGTGGATTCAATTCAAATGCTTTTTTTCTCTTATAAACACAAATAAACGGGCTAAGAAGTCCAAATTTTCAAATTTTTAGATTTCGTTCCATAGCCGCGTGCATTGAATTAACATACATTTTTACATGTATATACACACAAAAACCGGCTAAGGAGTCCAAATTTTCAAATTTTTAGATTTCGTTCCATAGCCGGGTGGATTGCAATACCATGTCAGATTACACGTATATACACGCATAAACCGGCTAAGGAGTCCAAATTTTCCAATTTTTAGATTTCGTTCCATAGCCGGGTGCAATGAATAAACATACATTTTTACACGTATGTACACACATAAACCAGCTAAGAAGTCCAAATTTTCATATTTTCAGATTTCGTTCAATTGCCGGGTGGATTGAATTCAAATGCTTTTTTCCCTTATAAACACATATAAACGGGCTCAGAAGTCAAAATTTTCAAATTTTTAGATTTAGTTCCATTGCCGCGTGCATTGAATTGACATACATTTTTACATGTATATACACACAAAAACCGGCTAAGGAGTCCAAATTTTCAAATTTTTAGATTTCGTTCCATAGCCGGGTGGATTGCAATAACATGTAATATTACACGTATATACACGCATAAACCGGCTAAGGAGTCCAAATTTTCCAATTTTTAGATTTCGTTCAATTGCCGGGTGGATTCAAATGCTTTTTTTCTCTTATAAACACATATAAACGGGATAAGAAGTCCAAATTTTCAAATTTTTAGAGTTCGTTCCCTAGCCGCGTGCATTGAATTAACATACATTTTTACATGTATATACACACAATAACCGGCTCAGAAGTCCAAATTTTCAATTTTTTTGATTTCGTTCCATAGCCGGGTACAATGAATAAACATACATTTTTACACGTATGTACACACATAAACCAGCTAAGAAGTCCAAATTTTCATATTTTCAGATTTCGTTCAATTGCCGGGTGGATTGAATTCAAATGCTTTTTTTCTCTTATAAACACATATAAACGGGCTAAGAAGTCCAAATTTTCAAATTTTTAGATTTCGTTCCATATCCGGGTGGAGTTAATTAACATGCAATATTACACGTATATGCACGCATAAATCGGGTAAGAAGTCGTATTTTCAAATTTTTAGATTTCGTTCCATAGCCGGATGCACTGAATTAACATAAATTTTTACACGTATGTACACACATGAACCAGCTAAGAAGACCAGATTTTCAAATTTTTTAATTTTGTTCCAAAGCCGGGTGGATTGAATAAACACACATTTTTACACGTATGTACACACATAAACCAGCTAAGAAGTCCAAATTTTCATATTTTCAGATTTCGTTCAATTGCCGGGTGGATTCAATTCAAATGCTTTTTTTCTCTTATAAACACATATAAACAGGCTAAGAAGTCAAAATTTTCAAATTTTTAGTTTTCGTTCCATAGCCGGGTGCATTGAATTAACATACATTTTTACATGTATATACACACAATAACCGGCTAAGTAGTCCAAATTTTCAATTTTTTTGATTTCGTTCCATAGCCGGGTGCAATGAATAAACATACATTTTTACACGTATGTACACACATATACCAGCTAAGAAGTCCAAATTTTCATATTTTCAGATTTCGTTCAATTGCCGGGTGGATTGAATTCAAATGCTTTTTTTCTCTTATAAACACATATAAACGGGCTAAGAAGTCCAAATTTTCAAATTTTTAGATTTCGTTCCATATCCGGGTGGAGTTAATTAACATGCAATATTACACGTATATGCACGCATAAACCGGGTAAGAAGTCGTATTTTCAAATTTTTAGATTTCGTTCCATAGCCGGGTGCACTGAATTAACATAAATTTTTACACGTATGTACACACATGAACCAGCTGAGAAGACCAGATTTTCAAATTTTTTAATTTTGTTCCAAAGCCGGGTGGATTGAATAAACACACATTTTTACACGTATGTACACACATAAACCAGCTAAGAAGTCCAAATTTTCAAATTTTTAGTTTTCGTTCCATAGCCGGGTGCATTGAATTAACATACATTTTTACATGTATATACACACAATAAACGGCTAAGAAGTCCAAATTTTCAAAATTTTAGATTTCGTTTCATAGCCGTGTGCATTGAATTAACATACATTTTTACATGTATATACACACAAAAACCGACTAAGGAGTCCAAATTTTAAATTTTTAGATTTCGTTCCATAGCCGGGTGGATTGCAATAACATGCAATATTACACGTATATACACGCATAAACCGGGTAAGAAGTCGTATTTTCAAATTTTTAGATTTCGTTCCATAGCCGGGGGCACTGAATTAACATAAATTTTTACACGTATGTACACACATGAACCAGCTGAGAAGACCAGATTTTCAAATTTTTTAATTTTGTTCCAAAGCCGGGTGGATTGAATAAACACACATTTTTACACGTATGTACACACATAAACCAGCTAAGAAGTCCAAATTTTCAAATTTTTAGTTTTCGTTCCATACCCGGGTGCATTGAATTAACATACATTTTTACATGTATATACACACAATAACCGGCTAAGAAGTCCAAATTTTCAATTTTTTTGATTTCGTTCCATAGCCGGGTGCAATGAATAAACATACATTTTTACACGTATGTACACACATAAACCAGCTAAGAAGTCCAAATTTTCATATTTTCAGATTTCGTTCAATTGCCGGGTGGATTCAATTCAAATGCTTTTTTTCTCTTATAAACACATATAAACGAGCTCAGAAGTCCAAATTTTCAAATTTTTAGATTTCGTTCCATAGCCGCGTGCATTGAATTAACATATATTTTTACATGTATATACACACAAAAACCGGCTAAGGAGTCCAAATTTTAAAATTTTTAGATTTCGTTCCATAGCCGGGTGGATTGCAATAACATGCAATATTACACGTATATACACGCATAAACCGGGTAAGAAGTCGTATTTTCAAATTTTTAGATTTCGTTCCATAGCCGGGTGCATTGAATTAATATACATTTTTACATGTATATACACACAAAAACAGCTAACGAGTCCAAATTTTCAAATTTTTAGATTTCGTTCCATAGCCGGGTGGATTGCAATAACATGTAATATTACACGTATATACACGTATAAACCGGCTAAGGAGTCCAAATTTTCCAATTTTTAGATTTCGTTCCATAGCCGCGTGCTTTGAATTCAAATGTTTTTTTTCACGTATCAACACGTATAAACAGGCTAAGAACTCAAATTTTCAAATTTTTAGTTTTCGTTCCATAGCCGGGTGCATTGAATTAACATACATTATAACATGTATATACACACAATAAACGGCTCAGAAGTCCAAATTTTCAATTTTTTGATTTCGTTCCATAGCCGGGTGCAATGAATAAACATACATTTTTACACGTATGTACAAACATAAACCAGCTAAGAAGTCCAAATTTTCATATTTTCAGATTTCGTTCAATTGCCAGGTGGATTGAATTCAAATACTTTTTTTCTCTTATAAACACACATAAACGGGCTCAGAAGTCCAAATTTTCAATTTTTTTGATTACGTTCCATAGCCGGGTGCAATGAATAAACATACATTTTTACACGTATGTACACACATAAACCAGCTAAGAAGTCCAAATTTTCATATTTTCAGATTTCGTTCAATTGCCGGGTGGATTGAGATCAAATGCTTTTTTTCTCTTATAAACCCATATAAACGGGCTAAGAAGCCCAAATTTTCAAATTTTTAGATTTCGTTCCATAGTCGGGTGCATTGAATTAACATACATTTTTACATGTATATACACACAATAACCGGCTCAGAAGTCCAAATTTTCAATTTTTTTGATTTCGTTCCATAGCCGGGTGCAATGAATAAACATACATTTTTACACGTATGTACACACATAAACCAGCTAAGAAGTCCAAATTTTCATGTTTCAGATTTCGTTCAATTGCCGGGTGGATTGAATTCAAATGCTTTTTTTCTCTTATAAACACATATAAACGGGCTAAGAAGTCCAAATTTTCAAATTTTTAGATTTCGTTCCATATCCGGGTGGAGTTAATTAACATGCAATATTACACGTATATGCACGCATAAACCGGGTAAGAAGTCGTATTTTCAAATTTTTAGGTTTCGTTCCATAGCCGGGTGCACTGAATTAACATACATTTTTACACGTATGTACACACATAAACCAGCTAAGAAGACCAGATTTTCAAATTTTTTAATTTTGTTCCAAAGCCGGGTGGATTGAATAAACACACATTTTTACACGTATGTACACACATAAACCAGCTAAGAAGTCCAAATTTTCATATTTTCAGATTTCGTTCAATTGCCGGGTGGATTCAATTCAAATGCTTTTTTTCTCTTATAAACACAAATAAACGGGCTAAGAAGTCCAAATTTTCAAATTTTTAGATTTCGTTCCATAGCCGCGTGCATTGAATTAACATACATTTTTACATGTATATACACACAATAAACGGCTAAGAAGTCCAAATTTTCATATTTTCAGATTTCGTTCAATTGCCGGGTGGATTCAATTCAAATGCTTTTTTTCTCTTATAAACACATATAAACGGGCTCAGAAGTCCAAATTTTCACATTTTTAGATTTCGTTCCATAGCCGCGTGCATTGAATTAACATACATTTTTACATGTATATATACACAAAAACCGGCTAAGAAGTCTAAATTTTCATATGTTCTGATTTCGTTCAATTGCCGGGTGGATTCAATTCAAATCCTTTTTTTCTCTTAAAAACACATATAAACGGGCTCAGAAGTCCAAATTTTCAAATTTTTAGATTTCGTTCCATAGCCGCGTGCATTGAATTAACATACATTTTTACATGTATATACACACAATAAATGGCTAAGAAGTCCAAATTTTCATATTTTCAGATTTCGTTCAATTGCCGGGTGGATTGCAATAACATGTAATATTACACGTATATACACGCATAAACCGGCTAAGGAGTCCAAATTTTCCAATTTTTAGATTTCGTTCCATAGCCGGGTGCTTTGAATTCAAATGTTTTTTTTCACGTGTCAACACATATAAACAGGCTAAGAAGTCAAAATTTTCAAATTTTTAGTTTTCGTTCCATAGCCGGGTGCATTGAATTAACATACATTTTAACATGTATATACACACAATAACCGGCTCAGAAGTCAAAATTTTCAATTTTTTTGATTTCGTTCCATAGACGGGTGCAATGAATAAACATACATTTTTACTCGTATGTACACACATAAACCAGCTAAGAAGTCCAAATTTTCATATTTTCAGATTTCGTTCAATTGCCGGGTGGATTCAATTGAAATGCTTCTTTTTCTCTTATAAACACATATAAACGAGCTCAGAAGTCCAAATTTTCAAATTTTTAGATTTCGTTCCATAGCCGCGTGCATTGAATTAACATACATTTTACATGTATATACACACAATAAACGGCTAAGAAGTCCAAATTTTCATATTTTCAGATTTCGTTCAATTGCCGGGTGGATTCAATTCAAATGCTTTTTTTCTCTTATAAACACATATAAACGAGCTCAGAAGTCCAAATTTTCAAATTTTTAGATTTCGTTTCATAGCCGCGTGCATTGAATTAACATACATTTTTACATGTATATACACACAAAAACCGGTTAAGGAGTCCAAATTTTCAAATTTTTAGATTTCGTTCCATAGCCGGGTGGATTGCAATAACATACAATATTACACGTATATACACGCATAAACCGGGTAAGAAGTCATATTTTCAAATTTTTAGATTTCGTTCCATAGCAGGGTGCATTGAATTAACATACATTTTTACATGTATATACACACAAAACCGGCTAAGGAGTCCAAATTTTCAAATTTTTAGATTTCGTTCCATAGCCGGGTGGATTGCAATAACATGTAATATTACACGTATATACACGCATAAACCGGCTAAGGAGTCCAAATTTTCCAATTTTTAGATTTCGTTCCATAGCCGCGTGCTTTGAATTCAAATGTTTTTTTTCACGTATCAACACATATAAACAGGCTAAGAAGTCAAAATTTTCAAATTTTTAGTTTTCGTTCCATAGCCGGGTGCATTGAATTAACATACATTTTTACATGTATATACACACAATAACCGGCTAAGAAGTCCAAATTTTCAATTTTTTTGATTTCGTTCCATAGCCGGGTGCAATGAATAAACATACATTTTTACACGTATGTACACACATAAACCAGCTAAGAAGTCCAAATTTTCATATTTTCAGATTTCGTTCAATTGCCGGGTGGATTGAATTCAAATGCTTTTTTTCTCTTATAAACACATATAAACGGGCTCAGAATTCAATATTATCAAATTTTTAGATTTCGTTCCATGTCCGGGTGGAGTTAATTAACATGCAATATTACACGTATATGCACGAAAAAACCGGGTAAGAAGTCGTATTTTCAAATTTTTAGATTTCGTTCCATAGCAGGGTGCATTGAATTAACATACATTTTTACATGTATATACACACAAAAACCGGCTAAGGAGTCCAAATTTTCAAATTTTTAGATTTCGTTCCATAGCCGGGTGGATTGCAATAACATGTAATATTACACGTATATACACGCATAAACCGGCTAAGGAGACCTAATTTTCCAATTTTTAGATTTCGTTCCATAGCCGCGTGCTTTGAATTCAAATGTTTTTTTTCACGTATCAACACATATAAACAGGCTAAGAAGTCAAAAATTTCAAAATTTTAGTTTTTGTTCCATAGCCGGGTGCATTGAATTAACATACATTTTTACATGTATATACACACAATAAACGGCTCAGAAGTCCAAATTTTAAATTTTTTTGATTTCGTTCTATAGCCGGGTGCAATGAATAAACATACATTTTTACACGTATGTACACACATAAACCAGCTAAGAAGTCCAAATTTTCATATTTTCAGATTTCGTTCAATTGGCGGGTAGATTGAATACAAATGCTTTTTTTCTCTTATAAACACATATAACGGGCTAAGAAGTCCAAATTTTCAAATTTTTAGTGTTCGTTCCATAGCCGCGTGCATTGAATTAACATACATTTTTACATGTATATACATACGATAACCGGCTAAGAAGTCCAAATTGTCAATTTTTTTGATTTCGTTCCATAGCCGGGTGCAATGAATAAACATACATTTTTACACGTATGTACACACATAAACCAGCTAAGAAGTCCAAATTTTCATATTTTCAGATTTCGTTCAATTGCCTGGTGGATTGAATTCAAATGCTTTTTTTCTCTTATAAACACATATACATGGGCTCAGAAGTCCAAATTTTCAAATTTTTAGATTTCGTTCCATAGCCGCGTGCATTGAATTACCATACATTTTACATGTATATACACACAAAAAGCGACTAAGGAGTCCAAATTTTCAAATTTTTAGATTTCGTTCCATAGCCGGGTGGATTGTAATACCATGTAATATTACACGTATATACACGCATAAACCGTCTAAGGAGTCCAAATTTTCAAATTTTTAGATTTCGTTCCATAGCCGGGTGGATTGCAATAACATGTAATATTACACGTATATACACGCATAAACCGGCTAAGGAGTCCAAATTTTCCAATTTTTAGATTTCGTTCAATTGCCGGGTGGATTGAATTCAAATGTATTTTTTCACGTATCAACACATATAAACAGGCTAAGAAGTCAAATTTTCAAATTTTTAGTTTTCGTTCCATAGCCGGGTGCACTGAATTAACATACATTTTTACATGTATATACACACAATAACCGGCTCAGAAGTCCAAATTTTCAATTTTTTTGATTTCGTTCCATAGCCGGGTGCAATGAATAAACATACATTTTTACACGTATGTACACACATAAACCAGCTAAGAAGTCCAAATTTTCATATTTTCAGATTTCGTTCAATTGCCGGGTGGATTGAATTCAAATGCTTTTTTTCTCTTATAAACACATATAAACGGGCTCAGAATTCAATATTATCAAATTTTTAGATTTCGTTCCATGTCCGGGTGGAGTTAATTAACATGCAATATTACACGTATATGCACGCATAAACCGGGTAAGAAGTCGTATTTTCAAATTTTTAGACTTCGTTCCATAGCCGGGTGCACTGAATTAACATACATTTTTACATGTATATACACACAATAACCGGCTCAGAGTCCAAATTTTAAATTTTTTTGATTTCGTTCTTTAGCCGGGTGCAATGAATAAACATACATTTTTACACGTATGAACACACATAAACCAGCTAAGAAGTCCAGATTTTCAAATTTTTTAATTATGTTCCAAAGCCGGGTGGATTGAATAAACACACATTTTTACACGTATGAACACACATAAACCAGCTAAGAAGTCCAATTTTTCATATTTTCAGATTTCGTTCAATTGCCGGGTGGATTGAATTCAAATGCTTTTTTTCTCTTATAAACACATATAAACGGGCTCAGAAGTCCAAATTTTCACATTTGTAGATTTCGTTCCATAGCCGCGTGCATTGAATTAACATACATTTTTACATGTATATACACGCATAAACCAGCTAAGAAGTCCAAATTTTCATATTTTCAGATTTCGTTCAATTGCCGGGTGGATTGAATTCAAATGCTTTTTTTCTCTTATAAACACATATAAACGGGCTCAGAATTCAATATTATCAAATTTTTAGATTTCGTTCCATGTCCGGGTGGAGTTAATTAACATGCAATATTACACGTATATGCACGCATAAACCGGGTAAGAAGTCGTATTTTCAAATTTTTAGACTTCGTTCCATAGCCGGGTGCACTGAATTAACATACATTTTTACATGTATATACACACAATAACCGGCTCAGAGTCCAAATTTTAAATTTTTTTGATTTCGTTCTATAGCCGGGTGCAATGAATAAACATACATTTTTACACGTATGAACACACATAAACCAGCTAAGAAGTCCAGATTTTCAAATTTTTTAATTATGTTCCAAAGCCGGGTGGATTGAATAAACACACATTTTACACGTATGAACACACATAAACCAGCTAAGAAGTCCATTTTTTCATATTTTCAGATTTCGTTCAATTGCCGGGTGGATTGAATTCAAATGCTTTTTTTCTCTTATAAACAAATATAAACGGGCTAAGAAGTCCAAATTTTCAAATTTTTAGATTTCGTTCCATATCCGGGTGGAGTTAATTAACATGCAATATTACACGTATATGCACGCATAAACCGGGTAAGAAGTCGTATTTTCAAATTTTTAGATTTCGTTCCATAGCCGGGTGCACTGAATTAACATAAATTTTTACACGTATGTACACACATGAACCAGCTAAGAAGACCAGATTTTCAAATTTTTTAATTTTGTTCCAAAGCCGGGTGGATTGAATAAACACACATTTTTACACGTATGTACACACATAAACCAGCTAACAAGTCCAAATTTCATATTTTCAGATTTCGTTCAATTGCCGGGTGGATTGAATTCAAATGCTTTTTTTCTCTTATAAACACATATAAACGGGCTCAGAAGTCCAAATTTTAAATTTTTAGATTTCGTTCCATAGCCGCGTGCATTGAATTAACATACATTTTTACATGTATATACACACAATAAATGGCTAAGAAGTCCAAATTTTCAAATTTTTAGATTTCGTTCAATTGCCGGGTGGATTCAATTCAAATGCTTTTTTTCTCTTATAAACACATATAAACGGGCTCAGAAGTCCAAATTTTCACATTTTTAGATTTCGTTCCATAGCCGCGTGCATTGAATTAACATACATTTTTACATGTATATATACACAAAAACCGGCTAAGAAGTCTAAATTTTCATATGTTCTGATTTCGTTCAATTGCCGGGTGGATTCAATTCAAATCCTTTTTTTCTCTTAAAAACACATATAAACGGGCTCAGAAGTCCAAATTTTCAAATTTTTAGATTTCGTTCCATAGCCGCGTGCATTGAATTAACATACATTTTTACATGTATATACACACAATAAATGGCTAAGAAGTCCAAATTTTCCAATTTTTAGATTTCGTTCCATAGCCGGGTGCTTTGAATTCAAATGTTTTTTTTCACGTGTCAACACATATAAACAGGCTAAGAAGTCAAAATTTTCAAATTTTTAGTTTTCGTTCCATAGCCGGGTGCATTGAATTAACATACATTTTAACATGTATATACACACAATAACCGGCTCAGAAGTCAAAATTTTCAATTTTTTTGATTTCGTTCCATAGCCGGGTGCAATGAATAAACATACATTTTTACTCGTATGTACACACATAAACCAGCTAAGAAGTCCAAATTTTCATATTTTCAGATTTCGTTCAATTGCCGGGTGGATTCAATTGAAATGCTTCTTTTTCTCTTATAAACACATATAAACGAGCTCAGAAGTCCAAATTTTCAAATTTTTAGATTTCGTTCCATAGCCGCGTGCATTGAATTAACATACATTTTTACATGTATATACACACAATAAACGGCTAAGAAGTCCAAATTTTCATATTTTCAGATTTCGTTCAATTGCCGGGTGGATTCAATTCAAATGCTTTTTTTCTCTTATAAACACATATAAACGAGCTCAGAAGTCCAAATTTTCAAATTTTTAGATTTCGTTCCATAGCCGCGTGCATTGAATTAACATACATTTTTACATGTATATACACACAATAAACGGCTAAGAAGTCCAAATTTTCAAATTTTTAGATTTCGTTTCATAGCCGCGTGCATTGAATTAACATACATTTTTACATGTATATACACACAAAAACCGGTTAAGGAGTCCAAATTTTCAAATTTTTAGATTTCGTTCCATAGCCGGGTGGATTGCAATAACATACAATATTACACGTATATACACGCATAAACCGGGTAAGAAGTCGTATTTTCAAATTTTTAGATTTCGTTCCATAGCAGGGTGCATTGAATTAACATACATTTTTACATGTATATACACACAAAAACCGGCTAAGGAGTCCAAATTTTCAAATTTTTAGATTTCGTTCCATAGCCGGGTGGATTGCAATAACATGTAATATTACACGTATATACACGCATAAACCGGCTAAGGAGTCCAAATTTTCCAATTTTTAGATTTCGTTCCATAGCCGCGTGCTTTGAATTCAAATGTTTTTTTTCACGTATCAACACATATAAACAGGCTAAGAAGTCAAAATTTTCAAATTTTTAGTTTTCGTTCCATAGCCGGGTGCATTGAATTAACATACATTTTTACATGTATATACACACAATAACCGGCTAAGAAGTCCAAATTTTCAATTTTTTTGATTTCGTTCCATAGCCGGGTGCAATGAATAAACATACATTTTTACACGTATGTACACACATAAACCAGCTAAGAAGTCCAAATTTTCATATTTTCAGATTTCGTTCAATTGCCGGGTGGATTGAATTCAAATGCTTTTTTTCTCTTATAAACACATATAAACGGGCTCAGAATTCAATATTATCAAATTTTTAGATTTCGTTCCATGTCCGGGTGGAGTTAATTAACATGCAATATTACACGTATATGCACGAAAAAACCGGGTAAGAAGTCGTATTTTCAAATTTTAGATTTCGTTCCATAGCAGGGTGCATTGAATTAACATACATTTTTACATGTATATACACACAAAAACCGGCTAAGGAGTCCAAATTTTCAAATTTTTAGATTTCGTTCCATAGCCGGGTGGATTGCAATAACATGTAATATTACACGTATATACACGCATAAAACGGCTAAGGAGACCTAATTTTCCAATTTTTAGATTTCGTTCCATAGCCGCGTGCTTTGAATTCAAATGTTTTTTTTCACGTATCAACACATATAAACAGGCTAAGAAGTCAAAATTTCAAAATTTTAGTTTTTGTTCCATAGCCGGGTGCATTGAATTAACATACATTTTTACATGTATATACACACAATAAACGGCTCAGAAGTCCAAATTTTAAATTTTTTTGATTTCGTTCTATAGCCGGGTGCAATGAATAAACATACATTTTTACACGTATGTACACACATAAACCAGCTAAGAAGTCCAAATTTTCATATTTTCAGATTTCGTTCAATTGGCGGGTAGATTGAATACAAATGCTTTTTTTCTCTTATAAACACATATAAACGGGCTAAGAAGTCCAAATTTTCAAATTTTTAGTGTTCGTTCCATAGCCGCGTGCATTGAATTAACATACATTTTTACATGTATATACATACGATAACCGGCTAAGAAGTCCAAATTGTCAATTTTTTGATTTCGTTCCATAGCCGGGTGCAATGAATAAACATACATTTTTACACGTATGTACACACATAAACCAGCTAAGAAGTCCAAATTTTCATATTTTCAGATTTCGTTCAATTGCCTGGTGGATTGAATTCAAATGCTTTTTTTCTCTTATAAACACATATACATGGGCTCAGAAGTCCAAATTTTCAAATTTTTAGATTTCGTTCCATAGCCGCGTGCATTGAATTACCATACATTTTTACATGTATATACACACAAAAAGCGACTAAGGAGTCCAAATTTTCCAATTTTTAGATTTCGTTCCATAGCCGGGTGCAATGAATAAACATACATTTTTACACGTATGTACACACATAAACCAGCTAAGAAGTCCAAATTTTCATATTTTCAGATTTCGTTCAATTGCCGGGTGGATTGAATTCAAATGCTTTTTTCCCTTATAAACACATATAAACGGGCTCAGAAGTCAAAATTTTCAAATTTTTAGATTTAGTTCCATTGCCGCGTGCATTGAATTGACATACATTTTTACATGTATATACACACAAAAACCGGCTAAGGAGTCCAAATTTTCAAATTTTTAGATTTCGTTCCATAGCCGGGTGGATTGCAATAACATGTAATATTACACGTATATACACGCATAAACCGGCTAAGGAGTCCAAATTTTCCAATTTTTAGATTTCGTTCAATTGCCGGGTGGATTCAAATGCTTTTTTTCTCTTATAAACACATATAAACGGGATAAGAAGTCCAAATTTTCAAATTTTTAGAGTTCGTTCCCTAGCCGCGTGCATTGAATTAACATACTTTTTACATGTATATACACACAATAACCGGCTCAGAAGTCCAAATTTTCAATTTTTTTGATTTCGTTCCATAGCCGGGTACAATGAATAAACATACATTTTTACACGTATGTACACACATAAACCAGCTAAGAAGTCCAAATTTTCATATTTTCAGATTTCGTTCAATTGCCGGGTGGATTGAATTCAAATGCTTTTTTTCTCTTATAAACATATAAACGGGCTAAGAGTCCAAATTTTCAAATTTTTAGATTTCGTTCCATATCCGGGTGGAGTTAATTAACATGCAATATTACACGTATATGCACGCATAAATCGGGTAAGAAGTCGTATTTTCAATTTTTTTGATTTCGTTCCATAGCCGGGTACAATGAATAAACATACATTTTTACACGTATGTACACACATAAACCAGCTAAGAAGTCCAAATTTTCATATTTTCAGATTTCGTTCAATTGCCGGGTGGATTGAATTCAAATGCTTTTTTTCTCTTATAAACACATATAAACGGGCTAAGAAGTCCAAATTTTCAAATTTTTAGATTTCGTTCCATATCCGGGTGGAGTTAATTAACATGCAATATTACACGTATATGCACGCATAAATCGGGTAAGAAGTCGTATTTTCAAATTTTTAGATTTCGTTCCATAGCCGGATGCACTGAATTAACATAAATTTTTACACGTATGTACACACATGAACCAGCTAAGAAGACCAGATTTTCAAATTTTTTAATTTTGTTCCAAAGCCGGGTGGATTGAATAAACACACATTTTTACACGTATGTACACACATAAACCAGCTAAGAAGTCCAAATTTTCATATTTTCAGATTTCGTTCAATTGCCGGGTGGATTCAATTCAAATGCTTTTTTTCTCTTATAAACACATATAAACAGGCTAAGAAGTCAAAATTTTCAAATTTTAGAGTTCGTTCCCTAGCCGCGTGCATTGAATTAACATACATTTTTACATGTATATACACACAATAACCGGCTCAGAAGTCCAAATTTTCAATTTTTTTGATTTCGTTCCATAGCCGGGTACAATGAATAAACATACATTTTACACGTATGTACACACATAAACCAGCTAAGAAGTCCAAATTTTCATATTTTCAGATTTCGTTCAATTGCCGGGTGGATTGAATTCAAATGCTTTTTTTCTCTTATAAACACATATAAACGGGCTAAGAAGTCCAAATTTTCAAATTTTTAGATTTCGTTCCATATCCGGGTGGAGTTAATTAACATGCAATATTACACGTATATGCACGCATAAATCGGGTAAGAAGTCGTATTTTCAAATTTTTTAGATTTCGTTCCATAGCCGGATGCACTGAATTAACATAAATTTTTACACGTATGTACACACATGAACCAGCTAAGAAGACCAGATTTTCAAATTTTTAATTTGTTCCAAAGCCGGGTGGATTGAATAAACACACATTTTTACACGTATGTACACACATAAACCAGCTAAGAAGTCCAAATTTCATATTTTCAGATTTCGTTCAATTGCCGGGTGGATTCAATTCACATGCTTTTTTTCTCTTATAACACAATATAAACAGGCTAAGAAGTCAAAATTTTCAAATTTTTAGTTTTCGTTCCATAGCCGGGTGCATTGAATTAACATACATTTTTACATGTATATACACACAATAACCGGCTAAGTAGTCCAAATTTTCAATTTTTTTGATTTCGTTCCATAGCCGGGTTGCAATGAATAAACATACATTTTTACACGTATGTACACACATTATACCAGCTAAGAAGTCCAAATTTCATATTTCAGATTTCGTTCAATTGCCGGGTGGATTGAATTCAAATGCTTTTTTTCTCTTATAAACACATATAAACGGGCTAAGAAGTCCAAATTTTCAAATTTTTAGATTTCGTTCCATATCCGGGTGGAGTTAATTAACATGCAATATTACACGTATATGCACGCATAAACCGGGTAAGAAGTCGTATTTTCAAATTTTTAGATTTCGTTCCATAGCCGGGTGCACTGAATTAACATAAATTTTTACACGTATGTACACACATGAACCAGCTGAGAAGACCAGATTTTCAAATTTTTAATTTTGTTCCAAAGCCGGGTGGATTGAATAAACACACATTTTTACACGTATGTACACACATAAACCAGCTAAGAAGTCCAAATTTTCAAATTTTTAGTTTTCGTTCCATAGCCGGGTGCATTGAATTAACATACATTTTTACATGTATATACACACAATAAACGGCTAAGAAGTCCAAATTTTCAAAATTTTAGATTTCGTTTCATAGCCGTGTGCATTGAATTAACATACATTTTTACATGTATATACACACAAAAACCGACTAAGGAGTCCAAATTTTAAAATTTTTAGATTTCGTTCCATAGCCGGGTGGATTGCAATAACATGCAATATTACACGTATATACACGCATAAACCGGGTAAGAAGTCGTATTTTCAAATTTTTAGATTTCGTTCCATAGCCGGGGGCACTGAATTAACATAAATTTTTACACGTATGTACACACATGAACCAGCTGAGAAGACCAGATTTTCAAATTTTTTAATTTTGTTCCAAAGCCGGGTGGATTGAATAAACACACATTTTTACACGTATGTACACACATAAACCAGCTAAGAAGTCCAAATTTTCAAATTTTTAGTTTTCGTTCCATACCCGGGTGCATTGAATTAACATACATTTTTACATGTATATACACACAATAACCGGCTAAGAAGTCCAAATTTTCAATTTTTTTGATTTCGTTCCATAGCCGGGTGCAATGAATAAACATACATTTTTACACGTATGTACACACATAAACCAGCTAAGAAGTCCAAATTTTCATATTTTCAGATTTCGTTCAATTGCCGGGTGGATTCAATTCAAATGCTTTTTTTCTCTTATAAACACATATAAACGAGCTCAGAAGTCCAAATTTTCAAATTTTTAGATTTCGTTCCATAGCCGCGTGCATTGAATTAACATATATTTTACATGTATATACACACAAAAACCGGCTAAGGAGTCCAAATTTTAAAATTTTTAGATTTCGTTCCATAGCCGGGTGGATTGCAATAACATGCAATATTACACGTATATACACGCATAAACCGGGTAAGAAGTCGTATTTTCAAATTTTTAGATTTCGTTCCATAGCCGGGTGCATTGAATTAATATACATTTTTACATGTATATACACACAAAAACAGCTAACGAGTCCAAATTTTCAAATTTTTAGATTTCGTTCCATAGCCGGGTGGATTGCAATAACATGTAATATTACACGTATATACACGTATAAACCGGCTAAGGAGTCCAAATTTTCCAATTTTTAGATTTCGTTCCATAGCCGCGTGCTTTGAATTCAAATGTTTTTTTTCACGTATCAACACGTATAAACAGGCTAAGAACTCAAAATTTTCAAATTTTTAGTTTTCGTTCCATAGCCGGGTGCATTGAATTAACATACATTATAACATGTATATACACACAATAAACGGCTCAGAAGTCCAAATTTTCAATTTTTTTGATTTCGTTCCATAGCCGGGTGCAATGAATAAACATACATTTTTACACGTATGTACAAACATAAACCAGCTAAGAAGTCCAAATTTTCATATTTTCAGATTTCGTTCAATTGCCAGGTGGATTGAATTCAAATACTTTTTTTCTCTTATAAACACACATAAACGGGCTCAGAAGTCCAAATTTTCAATTTTTTTGATTACGTTCCATAGCCGGGTGCAATGAATAAACATACATTTTTACACGTATGTACACACATAAACCAGCTAAGAAGTCCAAATTTTCATATTTTCAGATTTCGTTCAATTGCCGGTGGATTGAGATCAAATGCTTTTTTTTCTCTTATAAACCCATATAAACGGGCTAAGAAGCCCAAATTTTCAAATTTTTAGATTTCGTTCCATAGTCGGGTGCATTGAATTAACATACATTTTTACATGTATATACACACAATAACCGGCTCAGAAGTCCAAATTTTCAATTTTTTTGATTTCGTTCCATAGCCGGGTGCAATGAATAAACATACATTTTTACACGTATGTACACACATAAACCAGCTAAGAAGTCCAAATTTTCATGTTTCAGATTTCGTTCAATTGCCGGGTGGATTGAATTCAAATGCTTTTTTTTCTCTTATAAACACATATAACGGGCTAAGAAGTCCAAATTTTCAAATTTTTAGATTTCGTTCCATATCCGGGTGGAGTTAATTAACATGCAATATTACACGTATATGCACGCATAAACCGGGTAAGAAGTCGTATTTTCAAATTTTTAGGTTTCGTTCCATAGCCGGGTGCACTGAATTAACATACATTTTTACACGTATGTACACACATAAACCAGCTAAGAAGACCAGATTTTCAAATTTTTTAATTTTGTTCCAAAGCCGGGTGGATTGAATAAACACACATTTTTACACGTATGTACACACATAAACCAGCTAAGAAGTCCAAATTTTCATATTTTCAGATTTCGTTCAATTGCCGGGTGGATTCAATTCAAATGCTTTTTTTTCTTATAAACACAAATAAACGGGCTAAGAAGTCCAAATTTTCAATTTTTAGATTTCGTTCCATAGCCGCGTGCATTGAATTAACATACATTTTTACATGTATATACACACAATAACGGCTAAGAAGTCCAAATTTTCATATTTTCAGATTTCGTTCAATTGCCGGGTGGATTCAATTCAAATGCTTTTTTTCTCTTATAAACACATATAAACGGGCTCAGAAGTCCAAATTTTCACATTTTTAGATTTCGTTCCATAGCCGCGTGCATTGAATTAACATACATTTTTACATGTATATATACACAAAAACCGGCTAAGAAGTCTAAATTTTCATATGTTCTGATTTCGTTCAATTGCCGGGTGGATTCAATTCAAATCCTTTTTTTCTCTTATAAACACATATAAACGGGCTAAGAAGTCCAAATTTTCAAATTTTTAGATTTCGTTCCATATCGGGTGGAGTTAATTAACATGCAATATTACACGTATATGCACGCATAAATCGGGTAAGAAGTCGTATTTTCAAATTTTTAGATTTCGTTCCATAGCGGATGCACTGAATTAACATAAATTTTTACACGTATGTACACACATGAACCAGCTAAGAAGACCAGATTTTCAAATTTTTAATTTTGTTCCAAAGCCGGGTGGATTGAATAAACACACATTTTTACACGTATGTACACACATAAACCAGCTAAGAAGTCCAATTTTCATATTTTCAGATTTCGTTCAATTGCCGGGTGGATTCAATTCAAATGCTTTTTTTCTCTATAAACACATATAAACAGGCTAAGAAGTCAAAATTTTCAAATTTTTAGTTTTCGTTCCATAGCCGGGTGCATTGAATTAACATACATTTTTACATGTATATACACACAATAACGGCTAAGTAGTCCAAATTTTCAATTTTTTTGATTCGTTCCATAGCCGGGTGCAATGAATAAACATACATTTTTACACGTATGTACACACATATACCAGCTAAGAAGTCCAAATTTTCATATTTTCAGATTTCGTTCAATTGCCGGGTGGATTGAATTCAAATGCTTTTTTTCTCTTATAAACACATATAAACGGGCTAAGAAGTCCAAATTTTCAAATTTTAGATTTCGTTCCATATCCGGGTGGAGTTAATTAACATGCAATATTACACGTATATGCACGCATAAACCGGGTAAGAAGTCGTATTTTCAAATTTTTAGATTTCGTTCCATAGCCGGGTGCACTGAATTAACATAAATTTTACACGTATGTACACACATGAACCAGCTGAGAAGACCAGATTTTCAATTTTTTAATTTTGTTCCAAAGCCGGGTGGATTGAATAAACACACATTTTTACACGTATGTACACACATAAACCAGCTAAGAAGTCCAAATTTCAAATTTTTAGTTTTCGTTCCATAGCCGGGTGCATTGAATTAACATACATTTTTACATGTATATACACACAATAAACGGCTAAGAAGTCCAAATTTTCAAAATTTTAGATTTCGTTTCATAGCCGTGTGCATTGAATTAACATACATTTTTACATGTATATACACACAAAAACCGACTAAGGAGTCCAAATTTTAAAATTTTTAGATTTCGTTCCATAGCCGGGTGGATTGCAATAACATGCAATATTACACGTATATACACGCATAAACGGGTAAGAAGTCGTATTTTCAAATTTTTAGATTTCGTTCCATAGCCGGGGGCACTGAATTAACATAAATTTTTACACGTATGTACACACATGAACCAGCTGAGAAGACCAGATTTTCAAATTTTTTAATTTTGTTCCAAAGCCGGGTGGATTGAATAAACACACATTTTTACACGTATGTACACACATAAACCAGCTAAGAAGTCCAAATTTTCAAATTTTTAGTTTTCGTTCCATACCCGGGTGCATTGAATTAACATACATTTTTACATGTATATACACACAATAACCGGCTAAGAAGTCCAAATTTTCAATTTTTTTGATTTCGTTCCATAGCCGGGTGCAATGAATAAACATACATTTTTACACGTATGTACACACATAAACCAGCTAAGAAGTCCAAATTTTCATATTTTCAGATTTCGTTCAATTGCCGGGTGGATTCAATTCAAATGCTTTTTTTCTCTTATAAACACATATAACGAGCTCAGAAGTCCAAATTTTCAAATTTTTAGATTTCGTTCCATAGCCGCGTGCATTGAATTAACATATATTTTTACATGTATATACACACAAAAACCGGCTAAGGAGTCCAAATTTTAAAATTTTTAGATTTCGTTCCATAGCCGGGTGGATTGCAATAACATGCAATATTACACGTATATACACGCATAAACCGGGTAAGAAGTCGTATTTTCAAATTTTTAGATTTCGTTCCATAGCCGGGTGCATTGAATTAATATACATTTTTACATGTATATACACACAAAAACAGCTAACGAGTCCAAATTTTCAAATTTTTAGATTTCGTTCCATAGCCGGGTGGATTGCAATAACATGTAATATTACACGTATATACACGTATAAACCGGCTAAGGAGTCCAAATTTTCCAATTTTTAGATTTCGTTCCATAGCCGCGTGCTTTGAATTCAAATGTTTTTTTTCACGTATCAACACGTATAAACAGGCTAAGAACTCAAAATTTTCAAATTTTTAGTTTTCGTTCCATAGCCGGGTGCATTGAATTAACATACATTATAACATGTATATACACACAATAAACGGCTCAGAAGTCCAAATTTTCAATTTTTTTGATTTCGTTCCATAGCCGGGTGCAATGAATAAACATACATTTTTACACGTATGTACAAACATAAACCAGCTAAGAAGTCCAAATTTTCATATTTTCAGATTTCGTTCAATTGCCAGGTGGATTGAATTCAAATACTTTTTTTCTCTTATAAACACACATAAACGGGCTCAGAAGTCCAAATTTTCAATTTTTTTGATTACGTTCCATAGCCGGGTGCAATGAATAAACATACATTTTTACACGTATGTACACACATAAACCAGCTAAGAAGTCCAAATTTTCATATTTTCAGATTTCGTTCAATTGCCGGGTGGATTGAGATCAAATGCTTTTTTTCTCTTATAAACCCATATAAACGGGCTAAGAAGCCCAATTTTCAAATTTTTAGATTTCGTTCCATAGTCGGGTGCATTGAATTAACATACATTTTTACATGTATATACACACAATAACCGGCTCAGAAGTCCAAATTTTCAATTTTTTTGATTTCGTTCCATAGCCGGGTGCAATGAATAAACATACATTTTTACACGTATGTACACACATAAACCAGCTAAGAAGTCCAAATTTTCATGTTTCAGATTTCGTTCAATTGCCGGGTGGATTGAATTCAAATGCTTTTTTTTCTCTTATAAACACATATAAACGGGCTAAGAAGTCCAAATTTTCAAATTTTTAGATTTCGTTCCATATCCGGGTGGAGTTAATTAACATGCAATATTACACGTATATGCACGCATAAACCGGGTAAGAAGTCGTATTTTCAAATTTTTAGGTTTCGTTCCATAGCCGGGTGCACTGAATTAACATACATTTTTACACGTATGTACACACATAAACCAGCTAAGAAGACCAGATTTTCAAATTTTTTAATTTTGTTCCAAAGCCGGGTGGATTGAATAAACACACATTTTTACACGTATGTACACACATAAACCAGCTAAGAAGTCCAAATTTTCATATTTTCAGATTTCGTTCAATTGCCGGGTGGATTCAATTCAAATGCTTTTTTTCTCTTATAAACACAAATAAACGGGCTAAGAAGTCCAAATTTTCAAATTTTTAGATTTCGTTCCATAGCCGCGTGCATTGAATTAACATACATTTTTACATGTATATACACACAATAAACGGCTAAGAAGTCCAAATTTTCATATTTTCAGATTTCGTTCAATTGCCGGGTGGATTCAATTCAAATGCTTTTTTTCTCTTATAAACACATATAAACGGGCTCAGAAGTCCAAATTTTCACATTTTTAGATTTCGTTCCATAGCCGCGTGCATTGAATTAACATACATTTTTACATGTATATATACACAAAAACCGGCTAAGAAGTCTAAATTTTCATATGTTCTGATTTCGTTCAATTGCCGGGTGGATTCAATTCAAATCCTTTTTTTCTCTTAAAAACACATATAAACGGGCTCAGAAGTCCAAATTTTCAAATTTTTAGATTTCGTTCCATAGCCGCGTGCATTGAATTAACATACATTTTTACATGTATATACACACAATAAATGGCTAAGAAGTCCAAATTTTCATATTTTCAGATTTCGTTCAATTGCCGGGTGGATTGCAATAACATGTAATATTACACGTATATACACGCATAAACCGGCTAAGGAGTCCAAATTTTCCAATTTTTAGATTTCGTTCCATAGCCGGGTGCTTTGAATTCAAATGTTTTTTTTCACGTGTCAACACATATAAACAGGCTAAGAAGTCAAAATTTTCAAATTTTTAGTTTTCGTTCCATAGCCGGGTGCATTGAATTAACATACATTTTAACATGTATATACACACAATAACCGGCTCAGAAGTCAAAATTTTCAATTTTTTTGATTTCGTTCCATAGACGGGTGCAATGAATAAACATACATTTTTACTCGTATGTACACACATAAACCAGCTAAGAAGTCCAAATTTTCATATTTTCAGATTTCGTTCAATTGCCGGGTGGATTCAATTGAAATGCTTCTTTTTCTCTTATAAACACATATAAACGAGCTCAGAAGTCCAAATTTTCAAATTTTTAGATTTCGTTCCATAGCCGCGTGCATTGAATTAACATACATTTTTACATGTATATACACACAATAAACGGCTAAGAAGTCCAAATTTTCATATTTTCAGATTTCGTTCAATTGCCGGGTGGATTCAATTCAAATGCTTTTTTTCTCTTATAAACACATATAAACGAGCTCAGAAGTCCAAATTTTCAAATTTTTAGATTTCGTTTCATAGCCGCGTGCATTGAATTAACATACATTTTTACATGTATATACACACAAAAACCGGTTAAGGAGTCCAAATTTTCAAATTTTTAGATTTCGTTCCATAGCCGGGTGGATTGCAATAACATACAATATTACACGTATATACACGCATAAACCGGGTAAGAAGTCATATTTTCAAATTTTTAGATTTCGTTCCATAGCAGGGTGCATTGAATTAACATACATTTTTACATGTATATACACACAAAAACCGGCTAAGGAGTCCAAATTTTCAAATTTTTAGATTTCGTTCCATAGCCGGGTGGATTGCAATAACATGTAATATTACACGTATATACACGCATAAACCGGCTAAGGAGTCCAAATTTTCCAATTTTTAGATTTCGTTCCATAGCCGCGTGCTTTGAATTCAAATGTTTTTTTTTCACGTATCAACACATATAAACAGGCTAAGAAGTCAAAATTTTCAAATTTTTAGTTTTCGTTCCATAGCCGGGTGCATTGAATTAACATACATTTTTACATGTATATACACACAATAACCGGCTAAGAAGTCCAAATTTTCAATTTTTTTGATTTCGTTCCATAGCCGGGTGCAATGAATAAACATACATTTTTACACGTATGTACACACATAAACCAGCTAAGAAGTCCAAATTTTCATATTTTCAGATTTCGTTCAATTGCCGGGTGGATTGAATTCAAATGCTTTTTTTCTCTTATAAACACATATAAACGGGCTCAGAATTCAATATTATCAAATTTTTAGATTTCGTTCCATGTCCGGGTGGAGTTAATTAACATGCAATATTACACGTATATGCACGAAAAAACCGGGTAAGAAGTCGTATTTTCAAATTTTTAGATTTCGTTCCATAGCAGGGTGCATTGAATTAACATACATTTTTACATGTATATACACACAAAAACCGGCTAAGGAGTCCAAATTTTCAAATTTTTAGATTTCGTTCCATAGCCGGGTGGATTGCAATAACATGTAATATTACACGTATATACACGCATAAACCGGCTAAGGAGACCTAATTTTCCAATTTTTAGATTTCGTTCCATAGCCGCGTGCTTTGAATTCAAATGTTTTTTTTCACGTATCAACACATATAAACAGGCTAAGAAGTCAAAAATTTCAAAATTTTAGTTTTTGTTCCATAGCCGGGTGCATTGAATTAACATACATTTTTACATGTATATACACACAATAAACGGCTCAGAAGTCCAAATTTTAAATTTTTTTGATTTCGTTCTATAGCCGGGTGCAATGAATAAACATACATTTTTACACGTATGTACACACATAAACCAGCTAAGAAGTCCAAATTTTCATATTTTCAGATTTCGTTCAATTGGCGGGTAGATTGAATACAAATGCTTTTTTTCTCTTATAAACACATATAAACGGGCTAAGAAGTCCAAATTTTCAAATTTTTAGTGTTCGTTCCATAGCCGCGTGCATTGAATTAACATACATTTTTACATGTATATACATACGATAACCGGCTAAGAAGTCCAAATTGTCAATTTTTTTGATTTCGTTCCATAGCCGGGTGCAATGAATAAACATACATTTTTACACGTATGTACACACATAAACCAGCTAAGAAGTCCAAATTTTCATATTTTCAGATTTCGTTCAATTGCCTGGTGGATTGAATTCAAATGCTTTTTTTCTCTTATAAACACATATACATGGGCTCAGAAGTCCAAATTTTCAAATTTTTAGATTTCGTTCCATAGCCGCGTGCATTGAATTACCATACATTTTTACATGTATATACACACAAAAAGCGACTAAGGAGTCCAAATTTTCAAATTTTTAGATTTCGTTCCATAGCCGGGTGGATTGTAATACCATGTAATATTACACGTATATACACGCATAAACCGTCTAAGGAGTCCAAATTTTCAAATTTTTAGATTTCGTTCCATAGCCGGGTGGATTGCAATAACATGTAATATTACACGTATATACACGCATAAACCGGCTAAGGAGTCCAAATTTTCCAATTTTTAGATTTCGTTCAATTGCCGGGTGGATTGAATTCAAATGTATTTTTTCACGTATCAACACATATAAACAGGCTAAGAAGTCAAAATTTTCAAATTTTTAGTTTTCGTTCCATAGCCGGGTGCACTGAATTAACATACATTTTTACATGTATATACACACAATAACCGGCTCAGAAGTCCAAATTTTCAATTTTTTTGATTTCGTTCCATAGCCGGGTGCAATGAATAAACATACATTTTTACACGTATGTACACACATAAACCAGCTAAGAAGTCCAAATTTTCATATTTTCAGATTTCGTTCAATTGCCGGGTGGATTGAATTCAAATGCTTTTTTTCTCTTATAAACACATATAAACGGGCTCAGAATTCAATATTATCAAATTTTTAGATTTCGTTCCATGTCCGGGTGGAGTTAATTAACATGCAATATTACACGTATATGCACGCATAAACCGGGTAAGAAGTCGTATTTTCAAATTTTTAGACTTCGTTCCATAGCCGGGTGCACTGAATTAACATACATTTTTACATGTATATACACACAATAACCGGCTCAGAGTCCAAATTTTAAATTTTTTTGATTTCGTTCTTTAGCCGGGTGCAATGAATAAACATACATTTTTACACGTATGAACACACATAAACCAGCTAAGAAGTCCAGATTTTCAAATTTTTTAATTATGTTCCAAAGCCGGGTGGATTGAATAAACACACATTTTTACACGTATGAACACACATAAACCAGCTAAGAAGTCCAATTTTTCATATTTTCAGATTTCGTTCAATTGCCGGGTGGATTGAATTCAAATGCTTTTTTTCTCTTATAAACACATATAAACGGGCTCAGAAGTCCAAATTTTCACATTTGTAGATTTCGTTCCATAGCCGCGTGCATTGAATTAACATACATTTTTACATGTATATACACGCATAAACCAGCTAAGAAGTCCAAATTTTCATATTTTCAGATTTCGTTCAATTGCCGGGTGGATTGAATTCAAATGCTTTTTTTCTCTTATAAACACATATAAACGGGCTCAGAATTCAATATTATCAAATTTTTAGATTTCGTTCCATGTCCGGGTGGAGTTAATTAACATGCAATATTACACGTATATGCACGCATAAACCGGGTAAGAAGTCGTATTTTCAAATTTTTAGACTTCGTTCCATAGCCGGGTGCACTGAATTAACATACATTTTTACATGTATATACACACAATAACCGGCTCAGAGTCCAAATTTTAAATTTTTTTGATTTCGTTCTATAGCCGGGTGCAATGAATAAACATACATTTTTACACGTATGAACACACATAAACCAGCTAAGAAGTCCAGATTTTCAAATTTTTTAATTATGTTCCAAAGCCGGGTGGATTGAATAAACACACATTTTTACACGTATGAACACACATAAACCAGCTAAGAAGTCCATTTTTTCATATTTTCAGATTTCGTTCAATTGCCGGGTGGATTGAATTCAAATGCTTTTTTTCTCTTATAAACAAATATAAACGGGCTAAGAAGTCCAAATTTTCAAATTTTTAGATTTCGTTCCATATCCGGGTGGAGTTAATTAACATGCAATATTACACGTATATGCACGCATAAACCGGGTAAGAAGTCGTATTTTCAAATTTTTAGATTTCGTTCCATAGCCGGGTGCACTGAATTAACATAAATTTTTACACGTATGTACACACATGAACCAGCTAAGAAGACCAGATTTTCAAATTTTTTAATTTTGTTCCAAAGCCGGGTGGATTGAATAAACACACATTTTTACACGTATGTACACACATAAACCAGCTAACAAGTCCAAATTTTCATATTTTCAGATTTCGTTCAATTGCCGGGTGGATTGAATTCAAATGCTTTTTTTCTCTTATAAACACATATAAACGGGCTCAGAAGTCCAAATTTTAAATTTTTAGATTTCGTTCCATAGCCGCGTGCATTGAATTAACATACATTTTTACATGTATATACACACAATAAATGGCTAAGAAGTCCAAATTTTCAAATTTTTAGATTTCGTTCAATTGCCGGGTGGATTCAATTCAAATGCTTTTTTTCTCTTATAAACACATATAAACGGGCTCAGAAGTCCAAATTTTCACATTTTTAGATTTCGTTCCATAGCCGCGTGCATTGAATTAACATACATTTTTACATGTATATATACACAAAAACCGGCTAAGAAGTCTAAATTTTCATATGTTCTGATTTCGTTCAATTGCCGGGTGGATTCAATTCAAATCCTTTTTTTCTCTTAAAAACACATATAAACGGGCTCAGAAGTCCAAATTTTCAAATTTTTAGATTTCGTTCCATAGCCGCGTGCATTGAATTAACATACATTTTTACATGTATATACACACAATAAATGGCTAAGAAGTCCAAATTTTCCAATTTTTAGATTTCGTTCCATAGCCGGGTGCTTTGAATTCAAATGTTTTTTTTCACGTGTCAACACATATAAACAGGCTAAGAAGTCAAAATTTTCAAATTTTTAGTTTTCGTTCCATAGCCGGGTGCATTGAATTAACATACATTTTAACATGTATATACACACAATAACCGGCTCAGAAGTCAAAATTTTCAATTTTTTTGATTTCGTTCCATAGCCGGGTGCAATGAATAAACATACATTTTTACTCGTATGTACACACATAAACCAGCTAAGAAGTCCAAATTTTCATATTTTCAGATTTCGTTCAATTGCCGGGTGGATTCAATTGAAATGCTTCTTTTTCTCTTATAAACACATATAAACGAGCTCAGAAGTCCAAATTTTCAAATTTTTAGATTTCGTTCCATAGCCGCGTGCATTGAATTAACATACATTTTTACATGTATATACACACAATAAACGGCTAAGAAGTCCAAATTTTCATATTTTCAGATTTCGTTCAATTGCCGGGTGGATTCAATTCAAATGCTTTTTTTCTCTTATAAACACATATAAACGAGCTCAGAAGTCCAAATTTTCAAATTTTTAGATTTCGTTCCATAGCCGCGTGCATTGAATTAACATACATTTTTACATGTATATACACACAATAAACGGCTAAGAAGTCCAAATTTTCAAATTTTTAGATTTCGTTTCATAGCCGCGTGCATTGAATTAACATACATTTTTACATGTATATACACACAAAAACCGGTTAAGGAGTCCAAATTTTCAAATTTTTAGATTTCGTTCCATAGCCGGGTGGATTGCAATAACATACAATATTACACGTATATACACGCATAAACCGGGTAAGAAGTCGTATTTTCAAATTTTTAGATTTCGTTCCATAGCAGGGTGCATTGAATTAACATACATTTTTACATGTATATACACACAAAAACCGGCTAAGGAGTCCAAATTTTCAAATTTTTAGATTTCGTTCCATAGCCGGGTGGATTGCAATAACATGTAATATTACACGTATATACACGCATAAACCGGCTAAGGAGTCCAAATTTTCCAATTTTTAGATTTCGTTCCATAGCCGCGTGCTTTGAATTCAAATGTTTTTTTTCACGTATCAACACATATAAACAGGCTAAGAAGTCAAAATTTTCAAATTTTTAGTTTTCGTTCCATAGCCGGGTGCATTGAATTAACATACATTTTTACATGTATATACACACAATAACCGGCTAAGAAGTCCAAATTTTCAATTTTTTTGATTTCGTTCCATAGCCGGGTGCAATGAATAAACATACATTTTTACACGTATGTACACACATAAACCAGCTAAGAAGTCCAAATTTTCATATTTTCAGATTTCGTTCAATTGCCGGGTGGATTGAATTCAAATGCTTTTTTTCTCTTATAAACACATATAAACGGGCTCAGAATTCAATATTATCAAATTTTTAGATTTCGTTCCATGTCCGGGTGGAGTTAATTAACATGCAATATTACACGTATATGCACGAAAAAACCGGGTAAGAAGTCGTATTTTCAAATTTTTAGATTTCGTTCCATAGCAGGGTGCATTGAATTAACATACATTTTTACATGTATATACACACAAAAACCGGCTAAGGAGTCCAAATTTTCAAATTTTTAGATTTCGTTCCATAGCCGGGTGGATTGCAATAACATGTAATATTACACGTATATACACGCATAAACCGGCTAAGGAGACCTAATTTTCCAATTTTTAGATTTCGTTCCATAGCCGCGTGCTTTGAATTCAAATGTTTTTTTTCACGTATCAACACATATAAACAGGCTAAGAAGTCAAAAATTTCAAAATTTTAGTTTTTGTTCCATAGCCGGGTGCATTGAATTAACATACATTTTTACATGTATATACACACAATAAACGGCTCAGAAGTCCAAATTTTAAATTTTTTTGATTTCGTTCTATAGCCGGGTGCAATGAATAAACATACATTTTTACACGTATGTACACACATAAACCAGCTAAGAAGTCCAAATTTTCATATTTTCAGATTTCGTTCAATTGGCGGGTAGATTGAATACAAATGCTTTTTTTCTCTTATAAACACATATAAACGGGCTAAGAAGTCCAAATTTTCAAATTTTTAGTGTTCGTTCCATAGCCGCGTGCATTGAATTAACATACATTTTTACATGTATATACATACGATAACCGGCTAAGAAGTCCAAATTGTCAATTTTTTTGATTTCGTTCCATAGCCGGGTGCAATGAATAAACATACATTTTTACACGTATGTACACACATAAACCAGCTAAGAAGTCCAAATTTTCATATTTTCAGATTTCGTTCAATTGCCTGGTGGATTGAATTCAAATGCTTTTTTTCTCTTATAAACACATATACATGGGCTCAGAAGTCCAAATTTTCAAATTTTTAGATTTCGTTCCATAGCCGCGTGCATTGAATTACCATACATTTTTACATGTATATACACACAAAAAGCGACTAAGGAGTCCAAATTTTCAAATTTTTAGATTTCGTTCCATAGCCGGGTGGATTGTAATACCATGTAATATTACACGTATATACACGCATAAACCGTCTAAGGAGTCCAAATTTTCAAATTTTTAGATTTCGTTCCATAGCCGGGTGGATTGCAATAACATGTAATATTACACGTATATACACGCATAAACCGGCTAAGGAGTCCAAATTTTCCAATTTTTAGATTTCGTTCAATTGCCGGGTGGATTGAATTCAAATGTATTTTTTCACGTATCAACACATATAAACAGGCTAAGAAGTCAAAATTTTCAAATTTTTAGTTTTCGTTCCATAGCCGGGTGCACTGAATTAACATACATTTTTACATGTATATACACACAATAACCGGCTCAGAAGTCCAAATTTTCAATTTTTTTGATTTCGTTCCATAGCCGGGTGCACTGAATAAACATACATTTTTACACGTATGTACACACATAAACCAGCTAAGAAGTCCAAATTTTCATATTTTCAGATTTCGTTCAATTGCCGGGTGGATTGAATTCAAATGCTTTTTTTCTCTTATAAACACATATAAACGGGCTCAGAATTCAATATTATCAAATTTTTAGATTTCGTTCCATGTCCGGGTGGAGTTAATTAACATGCAATATTACACGTATATGCACACATAAACCGGGTAAGAAGTCGTATTTTCAAATTTTTAGACTTCGTTCCATAGCCGGGTGCACTGAATTAACATACATTTTTACATGTATATACACACAATAACCGGCTCAGAGTCCAAATTTTAAATTTTTTTGATTTCGTTCTTTAGCCGGGTGCAATGAATAAACATACATTTTTACACGTATGAACACACATAAACCAGCTAAGAAGTCCAGATTTTCAAATTTTTTAATTATGTTCCAAAGCCGGGTGGATTGAATAAACACACATTTTTACACGTATGAACACACATAAACCAGCTAAGAAGTCCAATTTTTCATATTTTCAGATTTCGTTCAATTGCCGGGTGGATTGAATTCAAATGCTTTTTTTCTCTTATAAACACATATAAACGGGCTCAGAAGTCCAAATTTTCACATTTGTAGATTTCGTTCCATAGCCGCGTGCATTGAATTAACATACATTTTTACATGTATATACACGCATAAACCAGCTAAGAAGTCCAAATTTTCATATTTTCAGATTTCGTTCAATTGCCGGGTGGATTGAATTCAAATGCTTTTTTTCTCTTATAAACACATATAAACGGGCTCAGAATTCAATATTATCAAATTTTTAGATTTCGTTCCATGTCCGGGTGGAGTTAATTAACATGCAATATTACACGTATATGCACGCATAAACCGGGTAAGAAGTCGTATTTTCAAATTTTTAGACTTCGTTCCATAGCCGGGTGCACTGAATTAACATACATTTTTACATGTATATACACACAATAACCGGCTCAGAGTCCAAATTTTAAATTTTTTTGATTTCGTTCTATAGCCGGGTGCAATGAATAAACATACATTTTTACACGTATGAACACACATAAACCAGCTAAGAAGTCCAGATTTTCAAATTTTTTAATTATGTTCCAAAGCCGGGTGGATTGAATAAACACACATTTTTACACGTATGAACACACATAAACCAGCTAAGAAGTCCATTTTTTCATATTTTCAGATTTCGTTCAATTGCCGGGTGGATTGAATTCAAATGCTTTTTTTCTCTTATAAACAAATATAAACGGGCTAAGAAGTCCAAATTTTCAAATTTTTAGATTTCGTTCCATATCCGGGTGGAGTTAATTAACATGCAATATTACACGTATATGCACGCATAAACCGGGTAAGAAGTCGTATTTTCAAATTTTTAGATTTCGTTCCATAGCCGGGTGCACTGAATTAACATAAATTTTTACACGTATGTACACACATGAACCAGCTAAGAAGACCAGATTTTCAAATTTTTTAATTTTGTTCCAAAGCCGGGTGGATTGAATAAACACACATTTTTACACGTATGTACACACATAAACCAGCTAACAAGTCCAAATTTTCATATTTTCAGATTTCGTTCAATTGCCGGGTGGATTGAATTCAAATGCTTTTTTTCTCTTATAAACACATATAAACGGGCTCAGAAGTCCAAATTTTAAATTTTTAGATTTCGTTCCATAGCCGCGTGCATTGAATTAACATACATTTTTACATGTATATACACACAATAAATGGCTAAGAAGTCCAAATTTTCAAATTTTTAGATTTCGTTCAATTGCCGGGTGGATTCAATTCAAATGCTTTTTTTCTCTTATAAACACATATAAACGGGCTCAGAAGTCCAAATTTTCACATTTTTAGATTTCGTTCCATAGCCGCGTGCATTGAATTAACATACATTTTTACATGTATATATACACAAAAACCGGCTAAGAAGTCTAAATTTTCATATGTTCTGATTTCGTTCAATTGCCGGGTGGATTCAATTCAAATCCTTTTTTTCTCTTAAAAACACATATAAACGGGCTCAGAAGTCCAAATTTTCAAATTTTTAGATTTCGTTCCATAGCCGCGTGCATTGAATTAACATACATTTTTACATGTATATACACACAATAAATGGCTAAGAAGTCCAAATTTTCCAATTTTTAGATTTCGTTCCATAGCCGGGTGCTTTGAATTCAAATGTTTTTTTTCACGTGTCAACACATATAAACAGGCTAAGAAGTCAAAATTTTCAAATTTTTAGTTTTCGTTCCATAGCCGGGTGCATTGAATTAACATACATTTTAACATGTATATACACACAATAACCGGCTCAGAAGTCAAAATTTTCAATTTTTTTGATTTCGTTCCATAGCCGGGTGCAATGAATAAACATACATTTTTACTCGTATGTACACACATAAACCAGCTAAGAAGTCCAAATTTTCATATTTTCAGATTTCGTTCAATTGCCGGGTGGATTCAATTGAAATGCTTCTTTTTCTCTTATAAACACATATAAACGAGCTCAGAAGTCCAAATTTTCAAATTTTTAGATTTCGTTCCATAGCCGCGTGCATTGAATTAACATACATTTTTACATGTATATACACACAATAAACGGCTAAGAAGTCCAAATTTTCATATTTTCAGATTTCGTTCAATTGCCGGGTGGATTCAATTCAAATGCTTTTTTTCTCTTATAAACACATATAAACGAGCTCAGAAGTCCAAATTTTCAAATTTTTAGATTTCGTTCCATAGCCGCGTGCATTGAATTAACATACATTTTTACATGTATATACACACAATAAACGGCTAAGAAGTCCAAATTTTCAAATTTTTAGATTTCGTTTCATAGCCGCGTGCATTGAATTAACATACATTTTTACATGTATATACACACAAAAACCGGTTAAGGAGTCCAAATTTTCAAATTTTTAGATTTCGTTCCATAGCCGGGTGGATTGCAATAACATACAATATTACACGTATATACACGCATAAACCGGGTAAGAAGTCGTATTTTCAAATTTTTAGATTTCGTTCCATAGCAGGGTGCATTGAATTAACATACATTTTTACATGTATATACACACAAAAACCGGCTAAGGAGTCCAAATTTTCAAATTTTTAGATTTCGTTCCATAGCCGGGTGGATTGCAATAACATGTAATATTACACGTATATACACGCATAAACCGGCTAAGGAGTCCAAATTTTCCAATTTTTAGATTTCGTTCCATAGCCGCGTGCTTTGAATTCAAATGTTTTTTTTCACGTATCAACACATATAAACAGGCTAAGAAGTCAAAATTTTCAAATTTTTAGTTTTCGTTCCATAGCCGGGTGCATTGAATTAACATACATTTTTACATGTATATACACACAATAACCGGCTAAGAAGTCCAAATTTTCAATTTTTTTGATTTCGTTCCATAGCCGGGTGCAATGAATAAACATACAGTTTTACACGTATGTACACACATAAACCAGCTAAGAAGTCCAAATTTTCATATTTTCAGATTTCGTTCAATTGCCGGGTGGATTGAATTCAAATGCTTTTTTTCTCTTATAAACACATATAAACGGGCTCAGAATTCAATATTATCAAATTTTTAGATTTCGTTCCATGTCCGGGTGGAGTTAATTAACATGCAATATTACACGTATATGCACGAAAAAACCGGGTAAGAAGTCGTATTTTCAAATTTTTAGATTTCGTTCCATAGCCGGGTGCACTGAATTAACATACATTTTTACATGTATATACACACAATAACCGGCTCAGAGTCCAAATTTTAAATTTTTTGATTTCGTTCTATAGCCGGGTGCAATGAATAAACATACATTTTTACACGTATGAATACACATAAACCAGCTAAGAAGTCCAAATTTTCATATTTTCAGATTTCGTTCAATTGCCGGGTGGATTGAATTCAAATGCTTTTTTTCTCTTATAAACACATATAAACGGGCTCAGAAGACCAAATTTTCAAATTATTAGATTTCGTTCCATAGCCGCGTGCATTGAATTAACATACATTTTTACATGTATATACACAATAAAAACCGGTTAAGGAGTCCAAATTTTCAAATTCTTAGATTTCGTTCCATAGCCGGGTGGATTGCAATAACATGTAATATTACACGTATATACACGCATAAACCGGCTAAGGAGACCTAATTTTCCAATTTTTAGATTTCGTTCCATAGCCGCGTGCTTTGAATTCAAATGTTTTTTTTCACGTATCAACACATATAAACAGGCTAAGAAGTCAAAAATTTCAAATTTTTAGTTTTCGTTCCATAGCCGGGTGCATTGAATTAACATACATTTTTACATGTATATACACACAATAACCGGCTCAGAAGTCCAAATTTTAAATTTTTTTGATTTCGTTCTATAGCCGGGTGCAATGAATAAACATACATTTTTACACGTATGTACACACATAAACCAGCTAAGAAGTCCAAATTTTCATATTTTCAGATTTCGTTCATTTGGCGGGTAGATTGAATACAAATGCTTTTTTTCTCTTATAAACACATATAAACGGGCTAAGTAGTCCAAATTTTCAAATTTTTAGTGTTCGTTCCATAGCCGCGTGCATTGAATTAACATACATTTTTACATGTATATACATACGATAACCGGCTAAGAAGTCCAAATTGTCAATTTTTTTGATTTCGTTCCATAGCCGGGTGCAATGAATAAACATACATTTTTACACGTATGTACACACATAAACCAGCTAAGAAGTCGAAATTTTCATATTTTCAGATTTCGTTCAATTGCCTGGTGGATTGAATTCAAATGCTTTTTTTCTCTTATAAACACATATACATGGGCTCAGAAGTCCAAATTTTCAAATTTTTAGATTTCGTTCCATAGCCGCGTGCATTGAATTACCATACATTTTTACATGTATATACACACAAAAAGCGACTAAGGAGTCCAAATTTTCAAATTTTTAGATTTCGTTCCATAGCCGGGTGGATTGTAATACCATGTAATATTACACGTATATACACGCATAAACCGTCTAAGGAGTCCAAATTTTCAAATTTTTAGATTTCGTTCCATAGCCGGGTGGATTGCAATAACATGTAATATTACACGTATATACACGCATAAACCGGCTAAGGAGTCCAAATTTTCCAATTTTTAGATTTCGTTCAATTGCCGGGTGGATTGAATTCAAATGCTTTTTTTCTCTTATAAACACATATAAACGGGCTAAGAAGTCCAAATTTTCAAATTTTTAGAGTTCGTTCCATAGCCGGGTGGATTGCAATAACATGCAATATTACACGTATATACACGCATAAACCGGGTAAGAAGTCGTATTTTCAAATTTTTAGATTTCGTTCCATAGACGGGTGCATTGAAATAACATACATTTTTACATGTATATACACACAAAAACCAGCTAAGGAGTCCAAATTTTCAAATTTTTAGATTTCGTTCCATAGCCGGGTGGATTGCAATAACATGTAATATTACACGTATATACACGCATAAACCGGCTAAGGAGTGCAAATTTTCCAATTTTTAGATTTCGTTCCATAGCCGCGTGCTTTGAATTCAAATGTATTTTTTCACGTATCAACACATATAAACAGGCTAAGAAGTCAAAATTTTCAAATTTTTAGTTTTCGTTCCATAGCCGGGTGCATTGAATTAACATACATTTTTACATGTATATACACACAATAACCGGCTCAGAAGTCCAAATTTTCAATTTTTTTGATTTCGTTCCATAGCCGGGTGCAATGAATAAACATACATTTTTACACGTATGTACACACATAAACCAGCTAAGAAGTCCAAATTTTCATATTTTCAGATTTCGTTCAATTGCCGGGTGGATTGAATTCAAATGCTTTTTTTCTCTTATAAACACATATAAACGGGCTCAGAAGACCAAATTTTCAAATTTTTAGATTTCGTTCCATAGCCGCGTGCATTGAATTAACATACATTTTTACATGTATATACACAATAAAAACCGGTTAAGGAGTCCAAATTTTCAAATTCTTAGATTTCGTTCCATAGCCGGGTGGATTGCAATAACATGTAATATTACACGTATATACACGCATAAACCGGCTAAGGAGACCTAATTTTCCAATTTTTAGATTTCGTTCCATAGCCGCGTGCTTTGAATTCAAATGTTTTTTTTCACGTATCAACACATATAAACAGGCTAAGAAGTCAAAATTTTCAAATTTTTAGTTTTCGTTCCATAGCCGGGTGCATTGAATTAACATACATTTTTACATGTATATACACACAATAACCGGCTCAGAAGTCCAAATTTTCAATTTTTTTGATTTCGTTCCATAGCCGGGTGCAATGAATAAACATACATTTTTACACGTATGTACACATATAAATCAGCTAAGAAGTCCAAATTTTCATATTTTCAGATTTCGTTCAATTGCCGGGTGGATTGCATTCAAATGCTTTTTTTCTCTTATAAACAAATATAAACGGGCTAAGAAGTCCAAATTTTCAAATTTTTAGATTTCGTTCCATATCCGGGTGGAGTTAATTAACATGCAATATTACACGTATATGCACGCATAAACCGGGTTAGAAGTCGTATTTTCAAATTTTTAGATTTCGTTCCATAGCCGGGTGCACTGAATTAACATAAATTTTTACACGTATGTACACACATGAACCAGCTAAGAAGACCAGATTTTCAAATTTTTTAATTTTGTTCCAAAGCCGGGTGGATTGAATAAACACACATTTTTATATGTATGTACACACATAAACCAGCTAACAAGTCCAAATTTTCATATTTTCAGATTTCGTTCAATTGCCGGGTGGATTGAATTCAAATTCTTTTTTTCTCTTATAAACACATATAAACGGGCTCAGAAGTCCAAATTTTCAAATTTTTAGATTTCGTTCCATAGCCGCGTGCATTGAATTAACATACATTTTTACATGTATATACACACAATAAATGGCTAAGAAGTCCAAATTTTCAAATTTTTAGATTTCGTTTCATAGCCGCGTGCATTGAATTAACATACATTTTTACATGTATATACACACAAAAACCGGCTAAGGAGTCCAAATTTTCAAATTTTTAGATTTCGTTCCATAGCCGGGTGGATTGCAATAACATGCAATATTACACGTATATACACGCATAAACCGGGTAAGAAGTCGTATTTTCAAATTTTTAGATTTCGTTCCATAGCCGGGTGCATTGAAATAACATACATTTTTACACGTATGTACACACATAAACCAGCTAAGAAGTCCAAATTTTCATATTTTCAGATTTCGTGCAATTGCCGGGTGGATTGAATTCAAATGCTTTTTTTCTCTTATAAACAAATATAAACGGGCTAAGAAGTCCAAATTTTCAAATTTTTAGATTTCGTTCCATATCCGGGTGGAGTTAATTAACATGCAATATTACACGTATATACACGCATAAACCGGGTAAGAAGTCGTATTTTCAAATTTTTAGATTTCGTTCCATAGCCGGGTGCATTGAAATAACATACATTTTTACACGTATGTACACACATAAACCAGCTAACAAGTCCGAATTTTCATATTTTCAGATTTCGTTCAATTGCCGGGTGGATTGAATTCAAATGCTTTTTTTCTCTTATAAACACATATAAACGGGCTCAGAAGTCCAAATTTTCAAATTTTTAGATTTCGTTCCATAGCCGCGTGCATTGAATTAACATACATTTTTACATGTATATACACACAATAAATGGCTAAGAAGTCCAAATTTTCAAATTTTTAGATTTCGTTCAATTGCCGGGTGGATTGAATTCAAATCCTTTTTTTCTCTTATAAACACATATAAACGGGCTAAGAAGTCCAAATTTTCAAATTTTTAGATTTCGTTCCATAGCCGCGTGCATTGAATTAACATACATTTTTACATGTATATACACACAAAAACCGGCTAAGGAGTCCAAATTTTCTAATTTTTAGATTTCGTTCCATAGCCTGGTGGATTGCAATACCATGTAATATTACACGTATATACACGCATAAACCGGCTAAGGAGTCCAAATTTTCCAATTTTTAGATTTCGTTCCATAGCCGGGTGCATTGAATAAACATACATTTGTACACGTATGTACAAACATAAACCAGCTAAGAAGTCCAAATTTTCATATTTTCAGATTTCGTTCAATTGCCGGGTGGATTGAATTTAAATGCTTTTTTTCCCTTATAAACACTTATAAACGGGCTCAGAAGTCAAAATTTTCAAATTTTTAGATTTCGTTCCATTGCCGCGTGCATTGAATTAACATACATTTTTACATGTATATACACACAAAAACCGTCTAAGGAGTCCAAATTTTCAAATTTTTAGATTTCGTTCCATAGCCGGATTCAATGAATAAACATACATTTTTACACGTATGTACACACATAAACCAGCTAAGAAGTCCAAATTTCATATTTTCAGATTTCGTTCAATTGCCGGGTGGATTGAATTCAAATGCTTTTTTTCTCTTATAAACACATATAAACGGCCTAAGAAGTCCAAATTTTCAAATTTTTAGATTTCGTTCCATAGCCGGGAGGATTGCAATAACATGTAATATTACACGTATATACACGCATAAACCGGCTAAAGAGTCCAAATTTTCCAATTTTTAGATTTCGTTCCATTGCCGGGTGCTTTGAATTCAAATGTTCTTTTACACGTATGTACACACATGAACCAGCTAAGAAGACCAGATTTTCAAATTTTTTAATTTTGTTCCAAAGCCGGGTGGATTGAATAAACACACATTTTTACACGTATGTACACACATAAACCAGCTAAGAAGTCCAAATTTTCATATTTTCAGATTTCGTTCAATTGGCGGGTGGATTGAATTCAAATGCTTTTTTTCTCTTATAAACACATATAAACGGGCTAAGAAGTCCAAATTTTCAAATTTTTAGTGTTCGTTCCATAGCCGCGTGCATTGAATTAACATACATTTTTACATTTATATACATACAATAACAGGCTAAGAAGTCCAATTTTTCAATATTTTTGATTTCGTTCCATAGCCGGGTGCAATGAATAAACAGACATTTTTACACGTATGTACACACATAAACCAGGTAAGAAGTCCAAATTTTCATATTTTCAGATTTCGTGCAATTGCCGGGTGGATTGAATTCAAATGCTTTTTTTCTCTTATAACACATATAAACGGGCTCAGAAGTCCAAATTTTCAAATTTTTAGCGTTCGTTCCATAGCCGGGTGGATTGCAATAACATGCAATATTACACGTATATACACGCATAAACCGGGTAAGAAGTCGTATTTTCAAATTTTTAGATTTCGTTCCATAGCCGGGTGCATTGAAATAACATACATTTTTACATGTATATACACACAAAAACCAGCTAAGGAGTCCAAATTTTCAATTTTTTTGATTTCGTTCCATAGCCGGATTCAATGAATAAACATACATTTTTACACGTATGTACACACATAAACCAGCTAAGAAGTCCAAATTTTCATATTTTCAGATTTCGTTCAATTGCCGGGTGGATTGAATTCAAATGCTTTTTTTCTCTTATAAACACATATATACGGTCTAAGAAGTCCAAATTTTCAAATTTTTAGATTTCGTTCCATATCCGGGTGGAGTTAATTAACATGCAATATTACACGTATATGCACGCATAAACCGGGTAGGAAGTCGTATTTTCAAATTTTTAGATTTCGTTCCATAGCCGGGTGCACTGAATTAACATAAATTTTTACACGTATGTACACACATGAACCAGCTAAGAAGACCAGATTTTCAAATTTTTTAATTTTGTTCCAAAGCCGGGTGGATTGAATAAACACACATTTTTACACGTATGTACACACATAAACCAGCTAAGAAGTCCAAATTTTCATATTTTCAGATTTCGTTCAATTGGCGGGTGGATTGAATTCAAATGCTTTTTTTCTCTTATAAACACATATAAACGGGCTAAGAAGTCCAAATTTTCAAATTTTTAGTGTTCGTTCCATAGCCGCGTGCATTGAATTAACATACATTTTTACATGTATATACACGCATAAACCAGCTAAGAAGTCCAAATTTTCATATTTTCAGATTTCGTTCAATTGCCGGGTGGATTGAATTCAAATGCTTTTTTTCTCTTATAAACACATATAAACGGGCTCAGAATTCAATATTATCAAATTTTTAGATTTCGTTCCATAGCCGGGTGGATTGCAATAACATGCAATATTACACGTATATACACGCATAAACCGGGTAAGAAGTCGTATTTTCAAATTTTTAGATTTCGTTCCATAGCCGGGTGCATTGAAATAACATACATTTTTACATGTATATACACACAAAAACCAGCTAAGGAGTCCAAATTTTCAAATTTTTATATTTCGTTCCATAGCCGGGTGGATAGCAATAACATGTAATATTACACGTATATACACGCATAAACCGGCTAAGGAGTGCAAATTTTCCAATTTTTAGATTTCGTTCCATAGCCGCGTGCTTTGAATTCAAATGTATTTTTTCACGTATCAACACATATAAACAGGCTAAGAAGTCAAAAATTTCAAAATTTTAGTTTTTGTTCCATAGCCGGGTGCATTGAATTAACATACATTTTTACATGTATATACACACAATAAACGGCTCAGAAGTCCAAATTTTAAATTTTTTGATTTCGTTCTATAGCCGGGTGCAATGAATAAACATACATTTTTACACGTATGTACACACATAAACCAGCTAAGAAGTCCAAATTTTCATATTTTCAGATTTCGTTCAATTGGCGGGTAGATTGAATACAAATGCTTTTTTTCTCTTATAAACACATATAAACGGGCTAAGAAGTCCAAATTTTCAAATTTTTAGTGTTCGTTCCATAGCCGCGTGCATTGAATTAACATACATTTTTACATGTATATACATACGATAACCGGCTAAGAAGTCCAAATTGTCAATTTTTTTGATTTCGTTCCATAGCCGGGTGCAATGAATAAACATACATTTTTACACGTATGTACACACATAAACCAGCTAAGAAGTCCAAATTTTCATATTTTCAGATTTCGTTCAATTGCCTGGTGGATTGAATTCAAATGCTTTTTTTCTCTTATAAACACATATACATGGGCTCAGAAGTCCAAATTTTCAAATTTTTAGATTTCGTTCCATAGCCGCGTGCATTGAATTACCATACATTTTTACATGTATATACACACAAAAAGCGACTAAGGAGTCCAAATTTTCAAATTTTTAGATTTCGTTCCATAGCCGGGTGGATTGTAATACCATGTAATATTACACGTATATACACGCATAAACCGTCTAAGGAGTCCAAATTTTCAAATTTTTAGATTTCGTTCCATAGCCGGGTGGATTGCAATAACATGTAATATTACACGTATATACACGCATAAACCGGCTAAGGAGTCCAAATTTTCCAATTTTAGATTTCGTTCAATTGCCGGGTGGATTGAATTCAAATGCTTTTTTTCTCTTATAAACACATATAAACGGGCTAAGAAGTCCAAATTTTCAAATTTTTAGAGTTCGTTCCATAGCCGGGTGGATTGCAATAACATGCAATATTACACGTATATACACGCAAAACCGGGTAAGAAGTCGTATTTTCAAATTTTTAGATTTCGTTCCATAGCCGGGTGCATTGAAATAACATACATTTTTACATGTATATACACACAAAAACCAGCTAAGGAGTCCAAATTTTCAAATTTTTATATTTCGTTCCATAGCCGGGTGGATAGCAATAACATGTAATATTACACGTATATACACGCATAAACCGGCTAAGGAGTGCAAATTTTCCAATTTTTAGATTTCGTTCCATAGCCGCGTGCTTTGAATTCAAATGTATTTTTTCACGTATCACACATATAAACAGGCTAAGAAGTCAAAATTTTCAAATTTTTAGTTTTCGTTCCATAGCCGGGTGCACTGAATTAACATACATTTTTACATGTATATACACACAATAACCGGCTCAGAAGTCCAAATTTTCAATTTTTTGATTTCGTTCCATAGCCGGGTGCAATGAATAAACATACATTTTTACACGTATGTACACACATAAACCAGCTAAGAAGTCCAAATTTTCATATTTTCAGATTTCGTTCAATTGCCGGGTGGATTGAATTCAAATGCTTTTTTTCTCTTATAAACACATATAAACGGGCTCAGAATTCAATATTATCAAATTTTTAGATTTCGTTCCATGTCCGGGTGGAGTTAATTAACATGCAATATTACACGTATATGCACGCATAAACCGGGTAAGAAGTCGTATTTTCAATTTTTAGACTTCGTTCCATAGCCGGGTGCACTGAATTAACATACATTTTTACATGTATATACACACAATAACCGGCTCAGAGTCCAAATTTTAATTTTTTTGATTTCGTTCTTTAGCCGGGTGCAATGAATAAACATACATTTTTACACGTATGAACACACATAAACCAGCTAAGAAGTCCAGATTTTCAAATTTTTTAATTATGTTCCAAAGCCGGGTGGATTGAATAAACACACATTTTTACACGTATGAACACACATAAACCAGCTAAGAAGTCCAATTTTCATATTTTCAGATTTCGTTCAATTGCCGGGTGGATTGAATTCAAATGCTTTTTTTCCTTATAAACACATATAACGGGCTCAGAAGTCCAATTTTCACATTTGTAGATTTCGTTCCATAGCCGCGTGCATTGAATTAACATACATTTTAACATGTATATACACGCATAAACCAGCTAAGAAGTCCAATTTTCATATTTTCAGATTTCGTTCAATTGCCGGGTGGATTGAATTCAAATGCTTTTTTTCTCTTATAAACACTATAAACGGGCTCAGAATTCAATATTATCAAATTTTAGATTTCGTTCCATGTCCGGTGGAGTTAATTAACATGCAATATTACACGTATATGCACGCCTACACCGGGTAAGAAGTCGTATTTTCAAATTTTTAGACTTCGTTCCATAGCCGGGTGCACTGAATTAACATACATTTTTACATGTATTACACACAATAACCGGCTCAGAGTCCAAATTTTAAATTTTTTGATTTCGTTCTATAGCCGGGTGCAATGAATAAACATACATTTTTACACGTATGAAACACACATAAACCAGCTAAGAAGTCCAGATTTTCAAATTTTTTAATTATGTTCCAAAGCCGGGTGGATTGAAATAAACACACATTTTTACACGTATGAACACACATAAACCAGCTAAGAAGTCCATTTTTTCATATTTCAGATTTCGTTCAATTGCCGGGTGGATTGAATTCAAATGCTTTTTTTCTCTTATAAACAAATATAAACGGGCTAAGAAGTCCAAATTTCAAATTTTTAGATTTCGTTCCATATCCGGGTGGAGTTATTAACATGCAATATTACACGTATATGCACGCATAAACCGGGTAAGAAGTCGTATTTTCAAATTTTAGATTTCGTTCCATAGCCGGGTGCACTGAATTAACATAAATTTTTACACGTATGTACACACATGAAGACCAGCTAAGAAGACCAGATTTCAAATTTTTAATTTTGTTCCAAAGCCGGGTGGATTGAATAAACACACATTTTACACGTAGGTACACACATAAACCAGCTAACAGTCCAAATTTTCATATTTTCAGATTTCGTTCAATTGCCGGGTGGATTGCAATTCAAATGCAATATTTACACGTATATACACGATATAAACCGGGCTCAGAAGTCGTAATTTTAAATTTTTAGATTTCGTTCCATAGCCGCGTGCATTGAAATTAACATACATTTTTACATGTATGTACACACATAACATGGCTAAGAAGTCCAAATTTTCATATTTTTCAGATTTCGTTGCAATTGCCGGGTGGATTGCAATTCAAATGCTTTTTTTCTCTTATAAACACATATAAACGGGCTCAGAAGTCCAAATTTTCACATTTTTAGATTTCGTTCCATATCCGGGTGGAGTTAATTAACATGCAATATTACACGTATATACACGCATAAACCGGGTAAGGAAGTCGTATTTTCAAATTTTTAGATTTCGTTCCATAGCCGGGTGCATTGAATAACATACATTTTTACACGTATGTACACACATAAACCAGCTAACAAGTCCGAATTTTCATATTTTCAGATTTCGTGCAATTGCCGGGTGGATTGAATTCAAATGCTTTTTTTCTCTTATAAACACATATAAACGGCTCAGAAGTCCAAATTTTCAAATTTTTAGATTTCGTTCCATAGCCGCGTGCATTGAATTAACATACATTTTTACATGTATATACACACAATAAATGGCTAAGAAGTCCAAATTTTCAAATTTTTAGATTTCGTTCAATTGCCGGGTGGATTGAATTCAAATCCTTTTTTTCTCTTATAAACACATATAAACGGGCTAAGAAGTCCAAATTTTCAAATTTTTAGATTTCGTTCCATAGCCGCGTGCATTGAATTAACATACATTTTTACATGTATATACACACAAAAACCGGCTAAGGAGTCCAAATTTTCTAATTTTTAGATTTCGTTCCATAGCCTGGTGGATTGCAATACCATGTAATATTACACGTATATACACGCATAAACCGGCTAAGGAGTCCAAATTTTCCAATTTTTAGATTTCGTTCCATAGCCGGGTGCATTGAATAAACATACATTTGTACACGTATGTACAAACATAAACCAGCTAAGAAGTCCAAATTTTCATATTTTCAGATTTCGTTCAATTGCCGGGTGGATTGAATTTAAATGCTTTTTTTCCCTTATAAACACTTATAAACGGGCTCAGAAGTCAAAATTTTCAAATTTTAGATTTCGTTCCATTGCCGCGTGCATTGAATTAACATACATTTTTACATGTATATACACACAAAAACCGTCTAAGGAGTCCAAATTTTCAAATTTTTAGATTTCGTTCCATAGCCGGATTCAATGAATAAACATACATTTTTACACGTATGTACACACATAAACCAGCTAAGAAGTCCAAATTTTCATATTTTCAGATTTCGTTCAATTGCCGGGTGGATTGAATTCAAATGCTTTTTTTCTCTTATAAACACATATAAACGGCCTAAGAAGTCCAAATTTTCAAATTTTTAGATTTCGTTCCATAGCCGGGAGGATTGCAATAACATGTAATATTACACGTATATACACGCATAAACCGGCTAAAGAGTCCAAATTTTCCAATTTTTAGATTTCGTTCCATTGCCGGGTGCTTTGAATTCAAATGTTCTTTTACACGTATGTACACACATGAACCAGCTAAGAAGACCAGATTTTCAAATTTTTTAATTTTGTTCCAAAGCCGGGTGGATTGAATAAACACACATTTTTACACGTATGTACACACATAAACCAGCTAAGAAGTCCAAATTTTCATATTTTCAGATTTCGTTCAATTGGCGGGTGGATTGAATTCAAATGCTTTTTTTCTCTTATAAACACATATAAACGGGCTAAGAAGTCCAAATTTTCAAATTTTTAGTGTTCGTTCCATAGCCGCGTGCATTGAATTAACATACATTTTTACATTTATATACATACAATAACAGGCTAAGAAGTCCAATTTTTCAATATTTTTGATTTCGTTCCATAGCCGGGTGCAATGAATAAACAGACATTTTTACACGTATGTACACACATAAACCAGGTAAGAAGTCCAAATTTTCATATTTTCAGATTTCGTGCAATTGCCGGGTGGATTGAATTCAAATGCTTTTTTTCTCTTATAAACACATATAAACGGGCTCAGAAGTCCAAATTTTCAAATTTTTAGCGTTCGTTCCATAGCCGGGTGGATTGCAATAACATGCAATATTACACGTATATACACGCATAAACCGGGTAAGAAGTCGTATTTTCAAATTTTTAGATTTCGTTCCATAGCCGGGTGCATTGAAATAACATACATTTTTACATGTATATACACACAAAAACCAGCTAAGGAGTCCAAATTTTCAATTTTTTTGATTTCGTTCCATAGCCGGATTCAATGAATAAACATACATTTTTACACGTATGTACACACATAAACCAGCTAAGAAGTCCAAATTTTCATATTTTCAGATTTCGTTCAATTGCCGGGTGGATTGAATTCAAATGCTTTTTTTCTCTTATAAACACATATATACGGTCTAAGAAGTCCAAATTTTCAAATTTTAGATTTCGTTCCATATCCGGGTGGAGTTAATTAACATGCAATATTACACGTATATGCACGCATAAACCGGGTAGGAAGTCGTATTTTCAAATTTTTAGATTTCGTTCCATAGCCGGGTGCACTGAATTAACATAAATTTTTACACGTATGTACACACATGAACCAGCTAAGAAGACCAGATTTTCAAATTTTTTAATTTTGTTCCAAAGCCGGGTGGATTGAATAAACACACATTTTTACACGTATGTACACACATAAACCAGCTAAGAAGTCCAAATTTTCATATTTTCAGATTTCGTTCAATTGGCGGGTGGATTGAATTCAAATGCTTTTTTTCTCTTATAAACACATATAAACGGGCTAAGAAGTCCAAATTTTCAAATTTTTAGTGTTCGTTCCATAGCCGCGTGCATTGAATTAACATACATTTTTACATGTATATACACGCATAAACCAGCTAAGAAGTCCAAATTTTCATATTTTCAGATTTCGTTCAATTGCCGGGTGGATTGAATTCAAATGCTTTTTTTCTCTTATAAACACATATAAACGGGCTCAGAATTCAATATTATCAAATTTTTAGATTTCGTTCCATAGCCGGGTGGATTGCAATAACATGCAATATTACACGTATATACACGCATAAACCGGGTAAGAAGTCGTATTTTCAAATTTTTAGATTTCGTTCCATAGCCGGGTGCATTGAAATAACATACATTTTTACATGTATATACACACAAAAACCAGCTAAGGAGTCCAAATTTTCAAATTTTTATATTTCGTTCCATAGCCGGGTGGATAGCAATAACATGTAATATTACACGTATATACACGCATAAACCGGCTAAGGAGTGCAAATTTTCCAATTTTTAGATTTCGTTCCATAGCCGCGTGCTTTGAATTCAAATGTATTTTTTCACGTATCAACACATATAAACAGGCTAAGAAGTCAAAAATTTCAAAATTTTAGTTTTTGTTCCATAGCCGGGTGCATTGAATTAACATACATTTTTACATGTATATACACACAATAAACGGCTCAGAAGTCCAAATTTTAAATTTTTTGATTTCGTTCTATAGCCGGGTGCAATGAATAAACATACATTTTTACACGTATGTACACACATAAACCAGCTAAGAAGTCCAAATTTTCATATTTTCAGATTTCGTTCAATTGGCGGGTAGATTGAATACAAATGCTTTTTTTCTCTTATAAACACATATAAACGGGCTAAGAAGTCCAAATTTTCAAATTTTTAGTGTTCGTTCCATAGCCGCGTGCATTGAATTAACATACATTTTTACATGTATATACATACGATAACCGGCTAAGAAGTCCAAATTGTCAATTTTTTTGATTTCGTTCCATAGCCGGGTGCAATGAATAAACATACATTTTTACACGTATGTACACACATAAACCAGCTAAGAAGTCCAAATTTTCATATTTTCAGATTTCGTTCAATTGCCTGGTGGATTGAATTCAAATGCTTTTTTTCTCTTATAAACACATATACATGGGCTCAGAAGTCCAAATTTTCAAATTTTTAGATTTCGTTCCATAGCCGCGTGCATTGAATTACCATACATTTTTACATGTATATACACACAAAAAGCGACTAAGGAGTCCAAATTTTCAAATTTTTAGATTTCGTTCCATAGCCGGGTGGATTGTAATACCATGTAATATTACACGTATATACACGCATAAACCGTCTAAGGAGTCCAAATTTTCAAATTTTTAGATTTCGTTCCATAGCCGGGTGGATTGCAATAACATGTAATATTACACGTATATACACGCATAAACCGGCTAAGGAGTCCAAATTTTCCAATTTTTAGATTTCGTTCAATTGCCGGGTGGATTGAATTCAAATGCTTTTTTTCTCTTATAAACACATATAAACGGGCTAAGAAGTCCAAATTTTCAAATTTTTAGAGTTCGTTCCATAGCCGGGTGGATTGCAATAACATGCAATATTACACGTATATACACGCAAAACCGGGTAAGAAGTCGTATTTTCAAATTTTTAGATTTCGTTCCATAGCCGGGTGCATTGAAATAACATACATTTTTACATGTATATACACACAAAAACCAGCTAAGGAGTCCAAATTTTCAAATTTTTATATTTCGTTCCATAGCCGGGTGGATAGCAATAACATGTAATATTACACGTATATACACGCATAAACCGGCTAAGGAGTGCAAATTTTCCAATTTTTAGATTTCGTTCCATAGCCGCGTGCTTTGAATTCAAATGTATTTTTTCACGTATCAACACATATAAACAGGCTAAGAAGTCAAAATTTTCAAATTTTTAGTTTTCGTTCCATAGCCGGGTGCACTGAATTAACATACATTTTTACATGTATATACACACAATAACCGGCTCAGAAGTCCAAATTTTCAATTTTTTTGATTTCGTTCCATAGCCGGGTGCAATGAATAAACATACATTTTTACACGTATGTACACACATAAACCAGCTAAGAAGTCCAAATTTTCATATTTTCAGATTTCGTTCAATTGCCGGGTGGATTGAATTCAAATGCTTTTTTTCTCTTATAAACACATATAAACGGGCTCAGAATTCAATATTATCAAATTTTTAGATTTCGTTCCATGTCCGGGTGGAGTTAATTAACATGCAATATTACACGTATATGCACGCATAAACCGGGTAAGAAGTCGTATTTTCAAATTTTTAGACTTCGTTCCATAGCCGGGTGCACTGAATTAACATACATTTTTACATGTATATACACACAATAACCGGCTCAGAGTCCAAATTTTAAATTTTTTTGATTTCGTTCTTTAGCCGGGTGCAATGAATAAACATACATTTTTACACGTATGAACACACATAAACCAGCTAAGAAGTCCAGATTTTCAAATTTTTTAATTATGTTCCAAAGCCGGGTGGATTGAATAAACACACATTTTTACACGTATGAACACACATAAACCAGCTAAGAAGTCCAATTTTTCATATTTTCAGATTTCGTTCAATTGCCGGGTGGATTGAATTCAAATGCTTTTTTTCTCTTATAAACACATATAAACGGGCTCAGAAGTCCAAATTTTCACATTTGTAGATTTCGTTCCATAGCCGCGTGCATTGAATTAACATACATTTTTACATGTATATACACGCATAAACCAGCTAAGAAGTCCAAATTTTCATATTTTCAGATTTCGTTCAATTGCCGGGTGGATTGAATTCAAATGCTTTTTTTCTCTTATAAACACATATAAACGGGCTCAGAATTCAATATTATCAAATTTTTAGATTTCGTTCCATGTCCGGGTGGAGTTAATTAACATGCAATATTACACGTATATGCACGCATAAACCGGGTAAGAAGTCGTATTTTCAAATTTTTAGACTTCGTTCCATAGCCGGGTGCACTGAATTAACATACATTTTTACATGTATATACACACAATAACCGGCTCAGAGTCCAAATTTTAAATTTTTTTGATTTCGTTCTATAGCCGGGTGCAATGAATAAACATACATTTTTACACGTATGAACACACATAAACCAGCTAAGAAGTCCAGATTTTCAAATTTTTTAATTATGTTCCAAAGCCGGGTGGATTGAATAAACACACATTTTTACACGTATGAACACACATAAACCAGCTAAGAAGTCCATTTTTTCATATTTTCAGATTTCGTTCAATTGCCGGGTGGATTGAATTCAAATGCTTTTTTTCTCTTATAAACAAATATAAACGGGCTAAGAAGTCCAAATTTTCAAATTTTTAGATTTCGTTCCATATCCGGGTGGAGTTAATTAACATGCAATATTACACGTATATGCACGCATAAACCGGGTAAGAAGTCGTATTTTCAAATTTTTAGATTTCGTTCCATAGCCGGGTGCACTGAATTAACATAAATTTTTACACGTATGTACACACATGAACCAGCTAAGAAGACCAGATTTTCAAATTTTTTAATTTTGTTCCAAAGCCGGGTGGATTGAATAAACACACATTTTTACACGTATGTACACACATAAACCAGCTAACAAGTCCCAAATTTTCATATTTTCAGATTTCGTTCAATTGCCGGGTGGATTGAATTCAAATGCTTTTTTTCTCTTATAAACACATATAAACGGGCTCAGAAGTCCAAATTTTAAATTTTTAGATTTCGTTCCATAGCCGCGTGCATTGAATTAACATACATTTTTACATGTATATACACACAATAAATGGCTAAGAAGTCCAAATTTTCAAATTTTTAGATTTCGTTCAATTGCCGGGTGGATCAATTCAAATGCTTTTTTCAAATATTTTTAGATTTCGTTCAATTGCCGGGTGGATTCAATTCAATGCTTTTTTCTCTTATAAACAGCATATAAACGGGCTCAGAAGTCCAAATTTTCCACATTTTTAGATTTCGTTCCATATGCCGGGTGAGTTAATTAACATGCAATATTACACGTATATGCACGCATAAACCGGGTAGGAAGTCGTATTTTCAAATTTTTAGATTTCGTTCCATAGCGGAGTGCAATGAATAAACAGACATTTTTTACACGTATGTACACACATAAACCAGGTAAGAAGTCCAAATTTTCATATTTTCAGATTTCGTGCAATTGCCGGGTGGATTGAATTCAAATGCTTTTTTTCTCTTATAAACACATATAAACGGGCTCAGAAGTCCAAATTTTCAAATTTTTAGCGTTCGTTCCATAGCCGGGTGGATTGCAATAACATGCAATATTACACGTATATACACGCATAAACCGGGTAAGAAGTCGTATTTTCAAATTTTTAGATTTCGTTCCATAGCCGGGTGCATTGAAATAACATACATTTTTACATGTATATACACACAAAAACCAGCTAAGGAGTCCAAATTTTCAATTTTTTTGATTTCGTTCCATAGCCGGATTCAATGAATAAACATACATTTTTACACGTATGTACACACATAAACCAGCTAAGAAGTCCAAATTTTCATATTTTCAGATTTCGTTCAATTGCCGGGTGGATTGAATTCAAATGCTTTTTTTCTCTTATAAACACATATATACGGTCTAAGAAGTCCAAATTTTCAAATTTTTAGATTTCGTTCCATATCCGGGTGGAGTTAATTAACATGCAAAATTACACGTATATGCACGCATAAACCGGGTAGGAAGTCGTATTTTCAAATTTTTAGATTTCGTTCCATAGCCGGGTGCACTGAATTAACATAAATTTTTACACGTATGTACACACATGAACCAGCTAAGAAGACCAGATTTTCAAATTTTTTAATTTTGTTCCAAAGCCGGGTGGATTGAATAAACACACATTTTTACACGTATGTACACACATAAACCAGCTAAGAAGTCCAAATTTTCATATTTTCAGATTTCGTTCAATTGGCGGGTGGATTGAATTCAAATGCTTTTTTTCTCTTATAAACACATATAAACGGGCTAAGAAGTCCAAATTTTCAAATTTTTAGTGTTCGTTCCATAGCCGCGTGCATTGAATTAACATACATTTTTACATGTATATACACGCATAAACCAGCTAAGAAGTCCAAATTTTCATATTTTCAGATTTCGTTCAATTGCCGGGTGGATTGAATTCAAATGCTTTTTTTCTCTTATAAACACATATAAACGGGCTCAGAATTCAATATTATCAAATTTTTAGATTTCGTTCCATAGCCGGGTGGATTGCAATAACATGCAATATTACACGTATATACACGCATAAACCGGGTAAGAAGTCGTATTTTCAAATTTTTAGATTTCGTTCCATAGCCGGGTGCATTGAAATAACATACATTTTTACATGTATATACACACAAAAACCAGCTAAGGAGTCCAAATTTTCAAATTTTTATATTTCGTTCCATAGCCGGGTGGATAGCAATAACATGTAATATTACACGTATATACACGCATAAACCGGCTAAGGAGTGCAAATTTTCCAATTTTTAGATTTCGTTCCATAGCCGCGTGCTTTGAATTCAAATGTATTTTTTCACGTATCAACACATATAAACAGGCTAAGAAGTCAAAAATTTCAAAATTTTAGTTTTTGTTCCATAGCCGGGTGCATTGAATTAACATACATTTTTACATGTATATACACACAATAAACGGCTCAGAAGTCCAAATTTTAAATTTTTTTGATTTCGTTCTATAGCCGGGTGCAATGAATAAACATACATTTTTACACGTATGTACACACATAAACCAGCTAAGAAGTCCAAATTTTCATATTTTCAGATTTCGTTCAATTGGCGGGTAGATTGAATACAAATGCTTTTTTTCTCTTATAAACACATATAAACGGGCTAAGAAGTCCAAATTTTCAAATTTTTAGTGTTCGTTCCATAGCCGCGTGCATTGAATTAACATACATTTTTACATGTATATACATACGATAACCGGCTAAGAAGTCCAAATTGTCAATTTTTTTGATTTCGTTCCATAGCCGGGTGCAATGAATAAACATACATTTTTACACGTATGTACACACATAAACCAGCTAAGAAGTCCAAATTTTCATATTTTCAGATTTCGTTCAATTGCCTGGTGGATTGAATTCAAATGCTTTTTTTCTCTTATAAACACATATACATGGGCTCAGAAGTCCAAATTTTCAAATTTTTAGATTTCGTTCCATAGCCGCGTGCATTGAATTACCATACATTTTTACATGTATATACACACAAAAAGCGACTAAGGAGTCCAAATTTTCAAATTTTTAGATTTCGTTCCATAGCCGGGTGGATTGTAACCATGTAATATTACACGTATATACACGCATAAACCGTCTAAGGAGTCCAAATTTTCAAATTTTTAGATTTCGTTCCATAGCCGGGTGGATTGCAATAACATGTAATATTACACGTATATACACGCATAAACCGGCTAAGGAGTCCAAATTTTCCAATTTTTAGATTTCGTTCAATTGCCGGGTGGATTGAATTCAAATGCTTTTTTTCTCTTATAAACACATATAAACGGGCTAAGAAGTCCAAATTTTCAAATTTTTAGAGTTCGTTCCATAGCCGGGTGGATTGCAATAACATGCAATATTACACGTATATACACGCAAAACCGGGTAAGAAGTCGTATTTTCAAATTTTTAGATTTCGTTCCATAGCCGGGTGCATTGAAATAACATACATTTTTACATGTATATACACACAAAAACCAGCTAAGGAGTCCAAATTTTCAAATTTTTATATTTCGTTCCATAGCCGGGTGGATAGCAATAACATGTAATATTACACGTATATACACGCATAAACCGGCTAAGGAGTGCAAATTTTCCAATTTTTAGATTTCGTTCCATAGCCGCGTGCTTTGAATTCAAATGTATTTTTTCACGTATCAACACATATAAACAGGCTAAGAAGTCAAAATTTTCAAATTTTTAGTTTTCGTTCCATAGCCGGGTGCACTGAATTAACATACATTTTTACATGTATATACACACAATAACCGGCTCAGAAGTCCAAATTTTCAATTTTTTTGATTTCGTTCCATAGCCGGGTGCAATGAATAAACATACATTTTTACACGTATGTACACACATAAACCAGCTAAGAAGTCCAAATTTTCATATTTTCAGATTTCGTTCAATTGCCGGGTGGATTGAATTCAAATGCTTTTTTTCTCTTATAAACACATATAAACGGGCTCAGAATTCAATATTATCAAATTTTTAGATTTCGTTCCATGTCCGGGTGGAGTTAATTAACATGCAATATTACACGTATATGCACGCATAAACCGGGTAAGAAGTCGTATTTTCAAATTTTTAGACTTCGTTCCATAGCCGGGTGCACTGAATTAACATACATTTTTACATGTATATACACACAATAACCGGCTCAGAGTCCAAATTTTAAATTTTTTTGATTTCGTTCTTTAGCCGGGTGCAATGAATAAACATACATTTTTACACGTATGAACACACATAAACCAGCTAAGAAGTCCAGATTTTCAAATTTTTTAATTATGTTCCAAAGCCGGGTGGATTGAATAAACACACATTTTTACACGTATGAACACACATAAACCAGCTAAGAAGTCCAATTTTTCATATTTTCAGATTTCGTTCAATTGCCGGGTGGATTGAATTCAAATGCTTTTTTTCTCTTATAAACACATATAAACGGGCTCAGAAGTCCAAATTTTCACATTTGTAGATTTCGTTCCATAGCCGCGTGCATTGAATTAACATACATTTTTACATGTATATACACGCATAAACCAGCTAAGAAGTCCAAATTTTCATATTTTCAGATTTCGTTCAATTGCCGGGTGGATTGAATTCAAATGCTTTTTTTCTCTTATAAACACATATAAACGGGCTCAGAATTCAATATTATCAAATTTTTAGATTTCGTTCCATGTCCGGGTGGAGTTAATTAACATGCAATATTACACGTATATGCACGCATAAACCGGGTAAGAAGTCGTATTTTCAAATTTTTAGACTTCGTTCCATAGCCGGGTGCACTGAATTAACATACATTTTTACATGTATATACACACAATAACCGGCTCAGAGTCCAAATTTTAAATTTTTTTGATTTCGTTCTATAGCCGGGTGCAATGAATAAACATACATTTTTACACGTATGAACACACATAAACCAGCTAAGAAGTCCAGATTTTCAAATTTTTTAATTATGTTCCAAAGCCGGGTGGATTGAATAAACACACATTTTTACACGTATGAACACACATAAACCAGCTAAGAAGTCCATTTTTTCATATTTTCAGATTTCGTTCAATTGCCGGGTGGATTGAATTCAAATGCTTTTTTTCTCTTATAAACAAATATAAACGGGCTAAGAAGTCCAAATTTTCAAATTTTTAGATTTCGTTCCATATCCGGGTGGAGTTAATTAACATGCAATATTACACGTATATGCACGCATAAACCGGGTAAGAAGTCGTATTTTCAAATTTTTAGATTTCGTTCCATAGCCGGGTGCACTGAATTAACATAAATTTTTACACGTATGTACACACATGAACCAGCTAAGAAGACCAGATTTTCAAATTTTTTAATTTTGTTCCAAAGCCGGGTGGATTGAATAAACACACATTTTTACACGTATGTACACACATAAACCAGCTAACAAGTCCAAATTTTCATATTTTCAGATTTCGTTCAATTGCCGGGTGGATTGAATTCAAATGCTTTTTTTCTCTTATAAACACATATAAACGGGCTCAGAAGTCCAAATTTTAAATTTTTAGATTTCGTTCCATAGCCGCGTGCATTGAATTAACATACATTTTTACATGTATATACACACAATAAATGGCTAAGAAGTCCAAATTTTCAAATTTTTAGATTTCGTTCAATTGCCGGGTGGATTCAATTCAAATGCTTTTTTTCTCTTATAAACACATATAAACGGGCTCAGAAGTCCAAATTTTCACATTTTTAGATTTCGTTCCATAGCCGCGTGCATTGAATTAACATACATTTTTACATGTATATATACACAAAAACCGGCTAAGAAGTCTAAATTTTCATATGTTCTGATTTCGTTCAATTGCCGGGTGGATTCAATTCAAATCCTTTTTTTCTCTTAAAAACACATATAAACGGGCTCAGAAGTCCAAATTTTCAAATTTTTAGATTTCGTTCCATAGCCGCGTGCATTGAATTAACATACATTTTTACATGTATATACACACAATAAATGGCTAAGAAGTCCAAATTTTCATATTTTCAGATTTCGTTCAATTGCCGGGTGGATTGCAATAACATGTAATATTACACGTATATACACGCATAAACCAGCTAAGAAGTCCAAATTTTCATATTTTCAGATTTCGTTCAATTGGCGGGTGGATTGAATTCAAATGCTTTTTTTCTCTTATAAACACATATAAACGGGCTAAGAAGTCCAAATTTTCAAATTTTTAGTGTTCGTTCCATAGCCGCGTGCATTGAATTAACATACATTTTTACATTTATATACATACAATAACAGGCTAAGAAGTCCAATTTTTCAATATTTTTGATTTCGTTCCATAGCCGGGTGCAATGAATAAACAGACATTTTTACACGTATGTACACACATAAACCAGGTAAGAAGTCCAAATTTTCATATTTTCAGATTTCGTGCAATTGCCGGGTGGATTGAATTCAAATGCTTTTTTTCTCTTATAAACACATATAAACGGGCTCAGAAGTCCAAATTTTCAAATTTTTAGCGTTCGTTCCATAGCCGGGTGGATTGCAATAACATGCAATATTACACGTATATACACGCATAAACCGGGTAAGAAGTCGTATTTTCAAATTTTCAGATTTCGTTCAATTGCCGGGTGGATTGAATTCAAATGCTTTTTTTCTCTTATAAACACATATATACGGTCTAAGAAGTCCAAATTTTCAAATTTTTAGATTTCGTTCCATATCCGGGTGGAGTTAATTAACATGCAATATTACACGTATATGCACGCATAAACCGGGTAGGAAGTCGTATTTTCAAATTTTTAGATTTCGTTCCATAGCCGGGTGCACTGAATTAACATAAATTTTTACACGTATGTACACACATGAACCAGCTAAGAAGACCAGATTTTCAAATTTTTTAATTTTGTTCCAAAGCCGGGTGGATTGAATAAACACACATTTTACACGTATGTACACACATAAACCAGCTAAGAAGTCCAAATTTTCATATTTTCAGATTTCGTTCAATTGGCGGGTGGATTGAATTCAAATGCTTTTTTTCTCTTATAAACACATATAAACGGGCTAAGAAGTCCAAATTTTCAAATTTTTAGTGTTCGTTCCATAGCCGCGTGCATTGAATTAACATACATTTTTACATTTATATACATACAATAACAGGCTAAGAAGTCCAATTTTTCAATTTTTTTGATTTCGTTCCATAGCCGGGTGCAATGAATAAACAGACATTTTTACACGTATGTACACACATAAACCAGGTAAGAAGTCCAAATTTTCATATTTTCAGATTTCGTGCAATTGCCGGGTGGATTGAATTCAAATGCTTTTTTTCTCTTATAAACACATATAAACGGGCTCAGAAGTCCAAATTTTCAAATTTTTAGCGTTCGTTCCATAGCCGGGTGGATTGCAATAACATGCAATATTACACGTATATACACGCATAAACCGGGTAAGAAGTCGTATTTTCAAATTTTAGATTTCGTTCCATAGCCGGGTGCATTGAAATAACATACATTTTTACATGTATATACACACAAAAACCAGCTAAGGAGTCCAAATTTTCAAATTTTTAGATTTCGTTCCATAGCCGGGTGGATTGTAATACCATGTAATATTACACGTATATACACGCATAAACCGTCTAAGGAGTCCATTTTTTCAAATTTTAGATTTCGTTCCATACCCGGGTGGATTGCAATAACATGTAATATTACACGTATATACACGCATAAACCGGCTAAGGAGTCCAAATTTTCCAATTTTTAGATTCGTTCAATTGCCGGGTGGATTGAATTCAAATGCTTTTTTTCTCTTATAAACACATATAAACAGGCTAAGAAGTCAAAATTTTCAAATTTTTAGTTTTCGTTCCATAGCCGGGTGCATTGAATTAACATACATTTTACATTTATATACATACAATAACAGGCTAAGAAGTCCAATTTTTCAATTTTTTTGATTTCGTTCCATAGCCGGGTGCAATGAATAAACAGACATTTTTACACGTATGTACACACATAAACCAGGTAAGAAGTCCAAATTTTCATATTTTCAGATTTCGTGCAATTGCCGGGTGGATTGAATTCAAATGCTTTTTTTCTCTTATAAACACATATAAACGGGCTCAGAAGTCCAAATTTTCAAATTTTTAGCGTTCGTTCCATAGCCGGGTGGATTGCAATAACATGCAATATTACACGTATATACACGCATAAACCGGGTAAGAAGTCGTATTTTCAAATTTTTAGATTTCGTTCCATAGCCGGGTGCATTGAAATAACATACATTTTTACATGTATATACACACAAAAACCAGCTAAGGAGTCCAAATTTTCAAATTTTTAGATTTCGTTCCATAGCCGGGTGGATTGTAATACCATGTAATATTACACGTATATACACGCATGACCAGGAACCAATTTTCCAATTTTTAATTTGTCCAAAGCGGTGATTGAATAACAACATTTTTACACGTATAAACCAGACACTAAGAAGTCCAAATTTTCATATTCCGATTCGTTCAATTGGCGGGGGATTGAATTCAAATGCTTTTTTTCTCTTCATAAACACATATAAACGGGCTAAGAAGTCCAAAATTTCAAATTTTTAGTGTTCGTTCCATAGCCGCGTGCATTGAATTAACATACGATTTTTTACATTTACTATACATACAATAACAGGCCTAAGAAGTCCAATTTTTCATTTTTTTGATTTCGTTCCATAGCCGGTGCAATGAATAAACAGACATTTTTTACACGTATGTACACACATAAACCAGGTAAGAAGTCCAAATTTTCATATTTCAGATTTCGTGCAATTGCCGGGTGGATTGAATTCAAATGCTTTTTTTCTCTTATAAACACATATAAACGGGTCTCAGAAGTCCAAATTTTCAAATTTTTAGCGTTCGTTCCATAGCCGGGTGGATTGCAATAACATGCAATATTACACGTATATACACGCATAAACCGGGTAAGAAGTCGTATTTTCAAATTTTTAGATTTCGTTCCATAGCCGGGTGCATTGAAATAACATACATTTTTACATGTATATACACACAAAAACCAGCTAAGGAGTCCAAATTTTCAAATTTTTAGATTTCGTTCCATAGCCGGGTGGATTGTAATACCATGTAATATTACACGTATATACACGCATAAACCGTCTAAGGAGTCCATTTTTTCAAATTTTTAGATTTCGTTCCATACCCGGGTGGATTGCAATAACATGTAATATTACACGTATATACACGCATAAACCGGCTAAGGAGTCCAAATTTTCCAATTTTTAGATTTCGTTCAATTGCCGGGTGGATTGAATTCAAATGCTTTTTTTCTCTTATAAACACATATAAACAGGCTAAGAAGTCAAAATTTTCAAATTTTTAGTTTTCGTTCCATAGCCGGGTGCATTGAATTAACATACATTTTTACATGTATATACACACAATAACCGGCTCAGAAGTCCAAATTTTCAATTTTTTTGATTTCGTTCCATAGCCGGGTGCAATGAATAAACATACATTTTTACATGTATATACACACAATAACCGGCTCAGAGTCCAAATTTTAAATTTTTTTGATTTCGTTCTATAGCCGGGTGCAATGAATAAACATACATTTTTACACGTATGAACACACATAAACCAGCTAAGAAGTCCAGATTTTCAAATTTTTTAATTATGTTCCAAAGCCGGGTGGATTGAATAAACACACATTTTTACACGTATGAACACACATAAACCAGCTAAGAAGTCCAAATTTTCATATTTTCAGATTTCGTTCAATTGCCGGGTGGATTGAATTCAAATGCTTTTTTTCTCTCATAAACACATATAAACGGGCTCAGAAGACCAAATTTTCAAATTTTTAGATTTCGTTCCATAGCCGCGTGCATTGAATTAACATACATTTTTACATGTATATACACAATAAAAACCGGTTAAGGAGTCCAAATTTTCAAATTCTTAGATTTCGTTCCATAGCCGGGTGGATTGCAATAACATGTAATATTACACGTATATACACACATAAACCGGCTGAGGAGACCAAATTTTCCAATTTTTAGATTTCGTTCCATAGCCGCGTGCTTTGAATTCAAATGTTTTTTTTCACGTATCAACACATATAAACAGGCTAAGAAGTCAAAAATTTCAAATTTTTAGTTTTCGTTCCATAGCCGGGTGCATTGAATTAACATATATTTTTACATGTATATACACACAATAACCGGCTCAGAAGTCCAAATTTTAAATTTTTTTGATTTCGTTCCATAGCCGGGTGCAATGAATAAACAGACATTTTTACACGTATGTACACACATAAACCAGGTAAGAAGTCCAAATTTTCATATTTTCAGATTTCGTGCAATTGCCGGGTGGATTGAATTCAAATGCTTTTTTTCTCTTATAAACACATATAAACGGGCTCAGAAGTCCAAATTTTCAAATTTTTAGAGTTCGTTCCATAGCCGGGTGGATTGCAATAACATGCAATATTACACGTATATACACGCATAAACCGGGTAAGAAGTCGTATTTTCAAATTTTTAGATTTCGTTCCATAGCCGGGTGCATTGAAATAACATACATTTTTACATGTATATACACACAAAAACCAGCTAAGGAGTCCAAATTTTCAATTTTTTGATTTCGTTCCATAGCCGGATTCAATTAATAAACATACATTTTTACACGTATGTACACACATAAACCAGCTAAGAAGTCCAAATTTTCATATTTTCAGATTTCGTTCAATTGCCGGGTGGATTGAATTCAAATGCTTTTTTTCTCTTATAAACACATATATACGGTCTAAGAAGTCCAAATTTTCAAATTTTTAGATTTCGTTCCATATCCGGGTGGAGTTAATTAACATGCAATATTACACGTATATGCACGCATAAACCGGGTAGGAAGTCGTATTTTCAAATTTTTAGATTTCGTTCCATAGCCGGGTGCACTGAATTAACATAAATTTTTACACGTATGTACACACATGAACCAGCTAAGAAGACCAGATTTTCAAATTTTTTAATTTTGTTCCAAAGCCGGGTGGATTGAATAAACACACATTTTTACACGTATGTACACACATAAACCAGCTAAGAAGTCCAAATTTTCATATTTTCAGATTTCGTTCAATTGGCGGGTGGATTGAATTCAAATGCTTTTTTTCTCTTATAAACACATATAAACGGGCTAAGAAGTCCAAATTTTCAAATTTTTAGTGTTCGTTCCATAGCCGCGTGCATTGAATTAACATACATTTTTACATTTATATACATACAATAACAGGCTAAGAAGTCCAATTTTTCAATTTTTTTGATTTCGTTCCATAGCCGGGTGCAATGAATAAACAGACATTTTTACACGTATGTACACACATAAACCAGGTAAGAAGTCCAAATTTTCATATTTTCAGATTTCGTGCAATTGCCGGGTGGATTGAATTCAAATGCTTTTTTTTCTCTTATAAACACATATAAACGGGCTCAGAAGTCCAAATTTTCAAATTTTTAGAGTTCGTTCCATAGCCGGGTGGATTGCAATAACATGCAATATTACACGTATATACACGCATAAACCGGGTAAGAAGTCGTATTTTCAAATTTTTAGATTTCGTTCCATAGCCGGCTGCATTGAAATAACATACATTTTTACATGTATATACACACAAAAACCAGCTAAGGAGTCCAAATTTTCAAATTTTTAGATTTCGTTCCATAGCCGGGTGGATTGTAATACCATGTAATATTACACGTATATACACGCATAAACCGTCTGAGGAGTCCATTTTTTCAAATTTTTAGATTTCGTTCCATAGCCGGGTGGATTGCAATAACATGTAATATTACACGTATATACACGCATAAACCGGCTAAGGAGTCCAAATTTTCCAATTTTTAGATTTCGTTCCATAGCCGCGTGCTTTGAATTCAAATGTTTTTTTTTCACGTATCAACACATATAAACAGGCTAAGAAGTCAAAAATTTCAAATTTTTAGTTTTCGTTCCATAGCCGGGTGCATTGAATTAACATACATTTTTACATGTATATACACACAATAACCGGCTCAGAAGTCCAAATTTTAAATTTTTTTGATTTCGTTCTATAGCCGGGTGCAATGAATAAACATACATTTTTACACGTATGTACACACATAAACCAGCTAAGAAGTCCAAATTTTCATATTTTCAGATTTCGTTCAATTGGCGGGTGGATTGAATACAAATGCTTTTTTTCTCTTATAAACACATATAAACGGGCTAAGAAGTCCAAATTTTCAAATTTTTAGTGTTCGTTCCATAGCCGCGTGCATTGAATTAACATACATTTTTACATGTATATACATACGATAACCGGCTAAGAAGTCCAAATTTTCAATTTTTTTGATTTCGTTCCATAGCCGGGTGCAATGAATAACATACATTTTTACACGTATGTACACACATAAACCAGCTAAGAAGTCCAAATTTTCATATTTTCAGATTTCGTTCAATTGCCTGGTGGATTGAATTCAAATGCTTTTTTTCTCTTATAAACACATATACATGGGCTCAGAGGTCCAAATTTTCAAATTTTTAGATTTCGTTCCATAGCCGCGTGCATTGAATTACCATACATTTTTACATGTATATACACACAAAAAGCGACTAAGGAGTCCAAATTTTCAAATTTTTAGATTTCGTTCCATAGCCGGGTGGATTGCAATAACATGCAATATTACACGTATATACACGCATAAACCGGCTAAGGAGTCCAAATTTTCCAATTTTTAGATTTCGTTCAATTGCCGGGTGGATTGAATTCAAATGCTTTTTTTCTCTTATAAACACATATAAACAGGCTAAGAAGTCAAAATTTTCAAATTTTTAGTTTTCGTTCCATAGCCGGGTGCATTGAATTAACATACATTTTTACATGTATATACACACAATAACCGGCTCAGAAGTCCAAATTTTCAATTTTTTTGATTTCGTTCCATAGCCGGGTGCAATGAATAAACATACATTTTTACATGTATATACACACAATAACCGGCTCAGAGTCCAAATTTTAAATTTTTTTGATTTCGTTCTATAGCCGGGTGCAATGAATAAACATACATTTTTACACGTATGAACACACATAAACCAGCTAAGAAGTCCAGATTTTCAAATTTTTTAATTATGTTCCAAAGCCGGGTGGATTGAATAAACACACATTTTTACACGTATGAACACACATAAACCAGCTAAGAAGTCCAAATTTTCATATTTTCAGATTTCGTTCAATTGCCGGGTGGATTGAATTCAAATGCTTTTTTTCTCTCATAAACACATATAAACGGGCTCAGAAGACCAAATTTTCAAATTTTTAGATTTCGTTCCATAGCCGCGTGCATTGAATTAACATACATTTTTACATGTATATACACAATAAAAACCGGTTAAGGAGTCCAAATTTTCAAATTCTTAGATTTCGTTCCATAGCCGGGTGGATTGCAATAACATGTAATATTACACGTATATACACACATAAACCGGCTGAGGAGACCAAATTTTCCAATTTTTAGATTTCGTTCCATAGCCGCGTGCTTTGAATTCAAATGTTTTTTTTCACGTATCAACACATATAAACAGGCTAAGAAGTCAAAAATTTCAAATTTTTAGTTTTCGTTCCATAGCCGGGTGCATTGAATTAACATATATTTTTACATGTATATACACACAATAACCGGCTCAGAAGTCCAAATTTTAAATTTTTTTGATTTCGTTCCATAGCCGGGTGCAATGAATAAACAGACATTTTTACACGTATGTACACACATAAACCAGGTAAGAAGTCCAAATTTTCATATTTTCAGATTTCGTGCAATTGCCGGGTGGATTGAATTCAAATGCTTTTTTTCTCTTATAAACACATATAAACGGGCTCAGAAGTCCAAATTTTCAAATTTTTAGAGTTCGTTCCATAGCCGGGTGGATTGCAATAACATGCAATATTACACGTATATACACGCATAAACCGGGTAAGAAGTCGTATTTTCAAATTTTTAGATTTCGTTCCATAGCCGGGTGCATTGAAATAACATACATTTTTACATGTATATACACACAAAAACCAGCTAAGGAGTCCAAATTTTCAATTTTTTTGATTTCGTTCCATAGCCGGATTCAATTAATAAACATACATTTTTACACGTATGTACACACATAAACCAGCTAAGAAGTCCAAATTTTCATATTTTCAGATTTCGTTCAATTGCCGGGTGGATTGAATTCAAATGCTTTTTTTCTCTTATAAACACATATATACGGTCTAAGAAGTCCAAATTTTCAAATTTTTAGATTTCGTTCCATATCCGGGTGGAGTTAATTAACATGCAATATTACACGTATATGCACGCATAAACCGGGTAGGAAGTCGTATTTTCAAATTTTTAGATTTCGTTCCATAGCCGGGTGCACTGAATTAACATAAATTTTTACACGTATGTACACACATGAACCAGCTAAGAAGACCAGATTTTCAAATTTTTTAATTTTGTTCCAAAGCCGGGTGGATTGAATAAACACACATTTTTACACGTATGTACACACATAAACCAGCTAAGAAGTCCAAATTTTCATATTTTCAGATTTCGTTCAATTGGCGGGTGGATTGAATTCAAATGCTTTTTTTCTCTTATAAACACATATAAACGGGCTAAGAAGTCCAAATTTTCAAATTTTTAGTGTTCGTTCCATAGCCGCGTGCATTGAATTAACATACATTTTTACATTTATATACATACAATAACAGGCTAAGAAGTCCAATTTTTCAATTTTTTTGATTTCGTTCCATAGCCGGGTGCAATGAATAAACAGACATTTTTACACGTATGTACACACATAAACCAGGTAAGAAGTCCAAATTTTCATATTTTCAGATTTCGTGCAATTGCCGGGTGGATTGAATTCAAATGCTTTTTTTCTCTTATAAACACATATAAACGGGCTCAGAAGTCCAAATTTTCAAATTTTTAGAGTTCGTTCCATAGCCGGGTGGATTGCAATAACATGCAATATTACACGTATATACACGCATAAACCGGGTAAGAAGTCGTATTTTCAAATTTTTAGATTTCGTTCCATAGCCGGGTGCATTGAAATAACATACATTTTTACATGTATATACACACAAAAACCAGCTAAGGAGTCCAAATTTTCAAATTTTTAGATTTCGTTCCATAGCCGGGTGGATTGTAATACCATGTAATATTACACGTATATACACGCATAAACCGTCTGAGGAGTCCATTTTTTCAAATTTTTTGATTTCGTTCCATAGCCGGGTGGATTGCAATAACATGTAATATTACACGTATATACACGCATAAACCGGCTAAGGAGTCCAAATTTTCCAATTTTTAGATTTCGTTCCATAGCCGCGTGCTTTGAATTCAAATGTTTTTTTTCACGTATCAACACATATAAACAGGCTAAGAAGTCAAAAATTTCAAATTTTTAGTTTTCGTTCCATAGCCGGGTGCATTGAATTAACATACATTTTTACATGTATATACACACAATAACCGGCTCAGAAGTCCAAATTTTAAATTTTTTTGATTTCGTTCTATAGCCGGGTGCAATGAATAAACATACATTTTTACACGTATGTACACACATAAACCAGCTAAGAAGTCCAAATTTTCATATTTTCAGATTTCGTTCAATTGGCGGGTGGATTGAATACAAATGCTTTTTTTCTCTTATAAACACATATAAACGGGCTAAGAAGTCCAAATTTTCAAATTTTTAGTGTTCGTTCCATAGCCGCGTGCATTGAATTAACATACATTTTACATGTATATACATACGATAACCGGCTAAGAAGTCCAAATTTTCAATTTTTTTGATTTCGTTCCATAGCCGGGTGCAATGAATAAACATACATTTTTACACGTATGTACACACATAAACCAGCTAAGAAGTCCAAATTTTCATATTTTCAGATTTCGTTCAATTGCCTGGTGGATTGAATTCAAATGCTTTTTTTCTCTTATAAACACATATACATGGGCTCAGAGGTCCAAATTTTCAAATTTTTAGATTTCGTTCCATAGCCGCGTGCATTGAATTACCATACATTTTTACATGTATATACACACAAAAAGCGACTAAGGAGTCCAAATTTTCAAATTTTTAGATTTCGTTCCATAGCCGGGTGGATTGCAATAACATGCAATATTACACGTATATACACGCATAAACCGGCTAAGGAGTCCAAATTTTCCAATTTTTAGATTTCGTTCAATTGCCGGGTGGATTGAATTCAAATGCTTTTTTTCTCTTATAAACACATATAAACGGGCTAAGAAGTCCAAATTTTCAAATTTTTAGAGTTCGTTCCATAGCCGGGTGGATTGCAATAACATGCAATATTACACGTATATACACGCATAAACCGGGTAAAAAGTCGTATTTTCAAATTTTTAGATTTCGTTCCATAGCCGCGTGCTTTGAATTCAAATGTTTTTTTTTCACGTATCAAAACATATAAACAGGCTAAGAAGTCAAAATTTTCAAATTTTTAGTTTTCGTTCCATAGCCGGGTGCATTGAATTAACATACATTTTTACATGTATATACACACAATAACCGGCTCAGAAGTCCAAATTTTCAATTTTTTGATTTCGTTCCATAGCCGGGTGCAATGAATAAACATACATTTTTACACGTATGTACACATATAAACCAGCTAAGAAGTCCAAATTTTCATATTTTCAGATTTCGTTCAATTGCCGGGTGGATTGATTTCAAATGCTTTTTTTCTCTTATAAACAAATATAAACGGGCTAAGAAGTCCAAATTTTCAAATTTTTAGATTTCGTTCCATATCCGGGTGGAGTTAATTAACATGCAATATTACACGTATATGCACGCATAAACCGGGTAAGAAGTCGTATTTTCAAATTTTTAGATTTCGTTCCATAGCCGGGTGCACTGAATTAACATAAATTTTTACACGTATGTACACACATGAACCAGCTAAGAAGACCAGATTTTCAAATTTTTTAATTTTGTTCCAAAGCCGGGTGGATTGAATAAACACACATTTTTATATGTATCTACACACATAAACCAGCTAGCAAGTCCAAATTTTCATATTTTCAGATTTCGTTCAATTGCCGGGTGGATTGAATTCAAATTCTTTTTTTCTCTTATAAACACATATAAACGGGCTCAGAAGTCCAAATTTTCAAATTTTTAGATTTCGTTCCATAGCCGCGTGCATTGAATTAACATACATTTTTACATGTATATACACACAATAAATGGCTAAGAAGTCCAAATTTTCAAATTTTTAGATTTCGTTCAATTGCCGGGTGGATTCAATTCAAATGCTTTTTTTCTCGTATAAACACATATAAACGGGCTCAGAAGTCCAAATTTTCACATTTTTAGATTTCGTTCCATAGCCGCGTGCATTGAATTAACATACATTTTTACACGTATGTACACACATAAACCAGCTAAGAAGTCCAAATTTTCATATTTTCAGATTTCGTTCAATTGCCGGGTGGATTCAATTCAAATGCTTTTTTTCTCTTATAAACACATATAAACGAGCTCAGAATTCCAAATTTTCAAATTTTTAGATTTCGTTCCATAGCCGCGTGCATTGAATTAACATACATTTTTACATGTATATACACACAATAAACGGCTAAGAAGTCCAAATTTTCAAATTTTTAGATTTCGTTTCATAGCCGCGTGCATTGAATTAACATACATTTTTACATGTATATACACACAAAAACCGGTTAAGGAGTCCAAATTTTCAAATTTTTAGATTTCGTTCCATAGCCGGGTGGATTGCAATAACATGCAATATTACACGTATATACACGCATAAACCGGCTAAGGAGTCCAAATTTTCCAATTTTTAGATTTCGTTCCATAGCCGGATTCAATGAATAAACATACATTTTTACACGTATGTACACACATAAACCAGCTAAGAAGTCCAAATTTTCATATTTTCAGATTTCGTTCAATTGCCGGGTGGATTGAATTCAAATGCTTTTTTTCTCTTATAAACACATATAAACGGCCTAAGAAGTCCAAATTTTCAAATTTTTAGATTTCGTTCCATATCCGGGTGGAGTTAATTAACATGCAATATTACACGTATATGCACGCATAAACCGGGTAGGAAGTAGTATTTTCAAATTTTTAGACTTCGTTCCATAGCCGGGTGCACTGAATTGACATAAATTTTTACACGTATGTACACACATGAACCAGCTAAGAAGACCAGATTTTCAAATTTTTTAATTTTGTTCCAAAGCCGGGTGGATTGAATAAACACACATTTTTACACGTATGTACACACATAAACCAGCTAAGAAGTCCAAATTTTCATATTTTCAGATTTCGTTCAATTGGCGGGTGGATTGAATTCAAATGCTTTTTTTCTCTTATAAACACATATAAACGGGCTAAGAAGTCCAAATTTTCAAATTTTTAGTGTTCGTTCCATAGCCGGGTGCATTGAATTAACATACATTTTTACATTTATATACATACATTAACAGGCTAAGAAGTCCAATTTTTCAATTTTTTTGATTTCGTTCCATAGCCGGGTGCAATGAATAAACAGACATTTTTACACGTATGTACACACATAAACCAGGTAAGAAGTCCAAATTTTCATATTTTCAGATTTCGTGCAATTGCCGGGTGGATTGAATTCAAATGCTTTTTTTTCTCTTATAAACACATATAAACGGGCTCAGAAGTCCAAATTTTCAAATTTTAAAGTTCGTTCCATAGCCGGGTGGATTGCAATAACATGCAATATTACACGTATATACACGCATAACCGGGTAAGAAGTCGTATTTTCAAATTTTTAGATTTCGTTCCATAGCCGGGTGCATTGAAATAACATACATTTTTACATGTATATACACACAAAACCAGCTAAGGAGTCCAAATTTTCAAATTTTTAGATTTCGTTCCATAGCCGGGTGGATTGTAATACCATGTAATATTACACGTATATACACGCATAAACCGTCTAAGGAGTCCATTTTTTCAAATTTTTAGATTTCGTTCCATAGCCGGGTGGATTGAAATAACATGTAATATTACACGTATATACACGCATAAACGGCTAAGGAGTCCAAATTTTCCAATTTTTAGATTTCGTTCAATTGCCGGGTGGATTGAATTCAAATGCTTTTTTTCTCTTATAAACACATATAAACAGGCTAAGAAGTCAAAATTTTCAAATTTTTAGTTTTCGTTCCATAGCCGGGTGCATTGAATTAACATACATTTTTACATGTATATACACACAATAACCGGCTCAGAAGTCCAAATTTTCAATTTTTTTGATTTCGTTCCATAGCCGGGTGCAATGAATAAACATACATTTTTACATGTATATACACACAATAACCGGCTCAGAGTCCAAATTTTAAATTTTTTTGATTTCGTTCTATAGCCGGGTGCAATGAATAAACATACATTTTTACACGTATGAACACACATAAACCAGCTAAGAAGTCCAGATTTTCAAATTTTTTAATTATGTTCCAAAGCCGGGTGGATTGAATAAACACACATTTTTACACGTATGAACACACATAAACCAGCTAGGAAGTCCAAATTTTCATATTTTCAGATTTCGTTCAATTGCCGGGTGGATTGAATTCAAATGCTTTTTTTCTCTTATAAACACATATAAACGGGCTCAGAAGACCAAATTTTCAAATTTTTAGATTTCGTTCCATATCCGCGTGCATTGAATTAACATACATTTTTACATGTATATACACAATAAAAACCGGTTAAGGAGTCCAAATTTTCAAATTCTTAGATTTCGTTCCATAGCCGGGTGGATTGCAATAACATGTAATATTACACGTATATACACGCATAAACCGGCTAAGGAGACCAAATTTTCCAATTTTTAGATTTCGTTCCATAGCCACGTGCTTTGAATTCAAATGTTTTTTTTCACGTATCAACACATATAAACAGGCTAAGAAGTCAAAAATTTCAAATTTTTAGTTTTCGTTCCATAGCCGGGTGCATTGAATTAACATACATTTTTACATGTATATACACACAATAACCGGCTCAGAAGTCCAAATTTTAAATTTTTTGATTTCGTTCCATAGCCGGGTGCAATGAATAAACAGACATTTTTACACGTATGTACACACATAAACCAGGTAAGAAGTCCAAATTTTCATATTTTCAGATTTCGTGCAATTGCCGGGTGGATTGAATTCAAATGCTTTTTTTCTCTTATAAACACATATAAACGGGCTCAGAAGTCCAAATTTTCAAATTTTTAGAGTTCGTTCCATAGCCGGGTGGATTGCAATAACATGCAATATTACACGTATATACACGCATAAACCGGGTAAGAAGTCGTATTTTCAAATTTTTAGATTTCGTTCCATAGCCGGGTGCATTGAAATAACATACATTTTTACATGTATATACACACAAAAACCAGCTAAGGAGTCCAAATTTTCAATTTTTTTGATTTCGTTCCATAGCCGGATTCAATGAATAAACATACATTTTTACACGTATGTACACACATAAACCAGCTAAGAAGTCCAAATTTTCATATTTTCAGATTTCGTTCAATTGCCGGGTGGATTGAATTCAAATGCTTTTTTTCTCTTATAAACACATATATACGGTCTAAGAAGTCCAAATTTTCAAATTTTTAGATTTCGTTCCATATCCGGGTGGAGTTAATTAACATGCAATATTACACGTATATGCACGCATAAACCGGGTAGGAAGTCGTATTTTCAAATTTTTAGATTTCGTTCCATAGCCGGGTGCACTGAATTAACATAAATTTTTACACGTATGTACACACATGAACCAGCTAAGAAGACCAGATTTTCAAATTTTTTAATTTTGTTCCAAAGCCGGGTGGATTGAATAAACACACATTTTTACGCGTATGTACACACATAAACCAGCTAAGAAGTCCAAATTTTCATATTTTCAGATTTCGTTCAATTGGCGGGTGGATTGAATTCAAATGCTTTTTTTCTCTTATAAACACATATAAACGGGCTAAGAAGTCCAAATTTTCAAATTTTTAGTGTTCGTTCCATAGCCGCGTGCATTGAATTAACATACATTTTTACATTTATATACATACAATAACAGGCTAAGAAGTCCAATTTTTCAATTTTTTTGATTTCGTTCCATAGCCGGGTGCAATGAATAAACAGACATTTTTACACGTATGTACACACATAAACCAGGTAAGAAGTCCAAATTTTCATATTTTCAGATTTCGTGCAATTGCCGGGTGGATTGAATTCAAATGCTTTTTTTCTCTTATAAACACATATAAACGGGCTCAGAAGTCCAAATTTTCAAATTTTTAGAGTTCGTTCCATAGCCGGGTGGATTGCAATAACATGCAATATTACACGTATATACACGCATAAACCGGGTAAGAAGTCGTATTTTCAAATTTTTAGATTTCGTTCCATAGCCGGGTGCATTGAAATAACATACATTTTTACATGTATATACACACAAAAACCAGCTAAGGAGTCAAAATTTTCAAATTTTTAGATTTCGTTCCATAGCCGGGTGGATTGTAATACCATGTAATATTACACGTATATACACGCATAAACCGTCTAAGGAGTCCATTTTTTCAAATTTTTAGATTTCGTTCCATAGCCGGGTGGATTGCAATAACATGTAATATTACACGTATATACACGCATAAACCGGCTAAGGAGTCCAAATTTTCCAATTTTTAGATTTCGTTCCATAGCCGCGTGCTTTGAATTCAAATGTTTTTTTTCACGTATCAACACATATAAACAGGCTAAGAAGTCAAAAATTTCTAATTTTTAGTTTTCGTTCCATAGCCGGGTGCATTGAATTAACATACATTTTTACATGTATATACACACAACAACCGGCTCAGAAGTCCAAATTTTAAATTTTTTTGATTTCGTTCCATAGCCGGGTGCAATGAATAAACATACATTTTTACACGTATGTACACACATAAACCAGCTAAGAAGTCCAAATTTTCATATTTTCAGATTTCGTTCAATTGCCTGGTGGATTGAATTCAAATGCTTTTTTTCTCTTATAAACACATATACATGGGCTCAGAAGTCCAAATTTTCAAATTTTTAGATTTCGTTCCATAGCCGCGTGCATTGAATTACCATACATTTTTACATGTATATACACACAAAAAGCGACTAAGGAGTCCAAATTTTCAAATTTTTAGATTTCGTTCCATAGCCGGGTGGATTGCAATAACATGCAATATTACACGTATATACACGCATAAACCGGCTAAGGAGTCCAAATTTTCCAATTTTTAGATTTCGTTCAATTGCCGGGTGGATTGAATTCAAATGCTTTTTTTCTCTTATAAACACATATAAACGGGCTAAGAAGTCCAAATTTTCAAATTTTTAGAGTTCGTTCCATAGCCGGGTGGATTGCAATAACATGCAATATTACACGTATATACACGCATAAACCGGGTAAAAAGTCGTATTTTCAAATTTTTAGATTTCGTTCCATAGCCGCGTGCTTTGAATTCAAATGTTTTTTTTCACGTATCAAAACATATAAACAGGCTAAGAAGTCAAAATTTTCAAATTTTTAGTTTTCGTTCCATAGCCGGGTGCATTGAATTAACATACATTTTTACATGTATATACACACAATAACCGGCTCAGAAGTCCAAATTTTCAATTTTTTGATTTCGTTCCATAGCCGGGTGCAATGAATAAACATACATTTTTACACGTATGTACACATATAAACCAGCTAAGAAGTCCAAATTTTCATATTTTCAGATTTCGTTCAATTGCCGGGTGGATTGATTTCAAATGCTTTTTTTCTCTTATAAACAAATATAAACGGGCTAAGAAGTCCAAATTTTCAAATTTTTAGATTTCGTTCCATATCCGGGTGGAGTTAATTAACATGCAATATTACACGTATATGCACGCATAAACCGGGTAAGAAGTCGTATTTTCAAATTTTTAGATTTCGTTCCATAGCCGGGTGCACTGAATTAACATAAATTTTTACACGTATGTACACACATGAACCAGCTAAGAAGTCCAGATTTTCAAATTTTTTAATTATGTTCCAAAGCCGGGTGGATTGAATAAACACACATTTTTACACGTATGAACACACATAAACCAGCTAAGAAGTCCAAATTTTCATATTTTCAGATTTCGTTCATTTGCCGGGTGGATTGAATTCAAATGCTTTTTTTCTCTTATAAACACATATAAACGGGCTCAGAAAACCAAATTTTCAAATTTTTAGATTTCGTTCCATAGCCGCGTGCATTGAATTAACATACATTTTTACATGTATATACACAATAAAAACCGGTTAAGGAGTCCAAATTTTCAAATTCTTAGATTTCGTTCCATAGCCGGGTGGATTGCAATAACATGTAATATTACACGTATATACACGCATAAACCGGCTAAGGAGACCAAATTTTCCAATTTTTAGATTTCGTTCCATAGCCGCGTGCTTTGAATTCAAATGTTTTTTTTCACGTATCAACACATATAAACAGGCTAAGAAGTCAAAAATTTCAAATTTTTAGTTTTCGTTCCATAGCCGGGTGCATTGAATTAACATACATTTTTACATGTATATACACACAACAACCGGCTCAGAAGTCCAAATTTTAAATTTTTTTGATTTCGTTCTATAGCCGGGTGCAATGAATAAACATACATTTTTACACGTATGTACACACATAAACCAGCTAAGAAGTCCAAATTTTCATATTTTCAGATTTCGTTCAATTGGCGGGTGGATTGAATACAAATGCTTTTTTTCTCTTATAAACACATATAAACGGGCTAAGAAGTCCAAATTTTCAAATTTTTAGTGTTCGTTCCATAGCCGCGTGCATTGAATTAACATACATTTTTACATGTATATACATACGATAACCGGCTAAGAAGTCCAAATTTTCAATTTTTTTGATTTCGTTCCATAGCCGGGTGCAATGAATAAACATACATTTTTACACGTATGTACACACATAAACCAGCTAAGAAGTCCAAATTTTCATATTTTCAGATTTCGTTCAATTGCCTGGTGGATTGAATTCAAATGCTTTTTTTCTCTTATAAACACATATACATGGGCTCAGAAGTCCAAATTTTCAAATTTTTAGATTTCGTTCCATAGCCGCGTGCATTGAATTACCATACATTTTTACATGTATATACACACAAAAAGCGACTAAGGAGTCCAAATTTTCAAATTTTTAGATTTCGTTCCATAGCCGGGTGGATTGCAATAACATGCAATATTACACGTATATACACGCATAAACCGGCTAAGGAGTCCAAATTTTCCAATTTTTAGATTTCGTTCAATTGCCGGGTGGATTGAATTCAAATGCTTTTTTTCTCTTATAAACACATATAAACGGGCTAAGAAGTCCAAATTTTCAAATTTTTAGAGTTCGTTCCATAGCCGGGTGGATTGCAATAACATGCAATATTACACGTATATACACGCATAAACCGGGTAAAAAGTCGTATTTTCAAATTTTTAGATTTCGTTCCATAGCCGCGTGCTTTGAATTCAAATGTTTTTTTTCACGTATCAAAACATATAAACAGGCTAAGAAGTCAAAATTTTCAAATTTTTAGTTTTCGTTCCATAGCCGGGTGCATTGAATTAACATACATTTTTACATGTATATACACACAATAACCGGCTCAGAAGTCCAAATTTTCAATTTTTTTGATTTCGTTCCATATCCGGGTGCAATGAATAAACATACATTTTTACACGTATGTACACATATAAACCAGCTAAGAAGTCCAAATTTTCATATTTTCAGATTTCGTTCAATTGCCGGGTGGATTGATTTCAAATGCTTTTTTTCTCTTATAAACAAATATAAACGGGCTAAGAAGTCCAAATTTTCAAATTTTTAGATTTCGTTCCATATCCGGGTGGAGTTAATTAACATGCAATATTACACGTATATGCACGCATAAACCGGGTAAGAAGTCGTATTTTCAAATTTTTAGATTTCGTTCCATAGCCGGGTGCACTGAATTAACATAAATTTTTACACGTATGTACACACATGAACCAGCTAAGAAGACCAGATTTTCAAATTTTTTAATTTTGTTTCAAAGCCGGGTGGATTGAATAAACACACATTTTTATATGTATCTACACACATAAACCAGCTAACAAGTCCAAATTTTCATATTTTCAGATTTCGTTCAATTGCCGGGTGGATTGAATTCAAATTCTTTTTTTCTCTTATAAACACATATAAACGGGCTCAGAAGTCCAAATTTTCAAATTTTTAGATTTCGTTCCATAGCCGCGTGCATTGAATTAACATACATTTTTACATGTATATACACACAATAAATGGCTAAGAAGTCCAAATTTTCAAATTTTTAGATTTCGTTCAATTGCCGGGTGGATTCAATTCAAATGCTTTTTTTCTCGTATAAACACATATAAACGGGCTCAGAAGTCCAAATTTTCACATTTTTAGATTTCGTTCCATAGCCGCGTGCATTGAATTAACATACATTTTTACACGTATGTACACACATAAACCAGCTAAGAAGTCCAAATTTTCATATTTTCAGATTTCGTTCAATTGCCGGGTGGATTCAATTCAAATGCTTTTTTTCTCTTATAAACACATATAAACGAGCTCAGAAGTCCAAATTTTCAAATTTTTAGAGTTCGTTCCATAGCAGGGTGGATTGCAATAACATGCAATATTACACGTATATACACGCATAAACCGGGTAAAAAGTCGTATTTTCAAATTTTTAGATTTCGTTCCATAGCCGCGTGCTTTGAATTCAAATGTTTTTTTTCACGTATCAAAACATATAAACAGGCTAAGAAGTCAAAATTTTCAAATTTTTAGTTTTCGTTCCATAGCCGGGTGCATTGAATTAACATACATTTTTACATGTATATACACACAATAACCGGCTCAGAAGTCCAAATTTTCAATTTTTTTGATTTCGTTCCATAGCCGGGTGCAATGAATAAACATACATTTTTACACGTATGTACACATATAAACCAGCTAAGAAGTCCAAATTTTCATATTTTCAGATTTCGTTAAATTGCCGGGTGGATTGATTTCAAATGCTTTTTTTCTCTTATAAACAAATATAAACGGGCTAAGAAGTCCAAATTTTCAAATTTTTAGATTTCGTTCCATATCCGGGTGGAGTTAATTAACATGCAATATTACACGTATATGCACGCATAAACCGGGTAAGAAGTCGTATTTTCAAATTTTTAGATTTCGTTCCATAGCCGGGTGCACTGAATTAACATAAATTTTTACACGTATGTACACACATGAAACAGCTAAGAAGACCAGATTTTCAAATTTTTTAATTTGTTCCAAAGCCGGGTGGATTGAATAAACACACATTTTTATATGTATCTACACACATAAACCAACTAACAAGTCCAAATTTTCATATTTTCAGATTTCGTTCAATTGCCGGGTGGATTGAATTCAAATTCTTTTTTTCTCTTATAAACACATATAAACGGGCTCAGAAGTCCAAATTTTCAAATTTTTAGATTTCGTTCCATAGCCGCGTGCATTGAATTAACATACATTTTTACATGTATATACACACAATAAATGGCTAAGAAGTCCAAATTTTCAAATTTTTAGATTTCGTTCAATTGCCGGGTGGATTCAATTCAAATGCTTTTTTTCTCGTATAAACACATATAAACGGGCTCAGAAGTCCAAATTTTCACATTTTTAGATTTCGTTCCATAGCCGCGTGCATTGAATTAACATACATTTTTACACGTATGTACACACATAAACCAGCTAAGAAGTCCAAATTTTCATATTTTCAGATTTCGTTCAATTGCCGGGTGGATTCAATTCAAATGCTTTTTTTCTCTTATAAACACATATAAACGAGCTCAGAAGTCCAAATTTTCAAATTTTTAGATTTCGTTCCATAGCCGCGTGCATTGAATTAACATACATTTTTACATGTATATACACACAATAAACGGCTAAGAAGTCCAAATTTTCAAATTTTTAGATTTCGTTTCATAGCCGCGTGCATTGAATTAACATACATTTTTACATGTATATACACACAAAAACCGGTTAAGGAGTCCAAATTTTCAAATTTTTAGATTTCGTTCCATAGCCGGGTGGATTGCAATAACATGCAATATTACACGTATATACACGCATAAACCGGCTAAGGAGTCCTAATTTTCCAATTTTTAGATTTCGTTCCATAGCCGGATTCAATGAATAAACATACATTTTTACACGTATGTACACACATAAACCAGCTAAGAAGTCCAAATTTTCATATTTTCAGATTTCGTGCAATTGCCGGGTGGATTGAATTCAAATGCTTTTTTTCTCTTATAAACACATATAAACGGGCTCAGAAGTCCAAATTTTCAAATTTTTAGAGTTCGTTCCATAGCCGGGTGGATTGCAATAACATGCAATATTACACGTATATACACGCATAAACCGGGTAAGAAGTCGTATTTTCAAATTTTTAGATTTCGTTCCATAGCCGGGTGCATTGAAATAACATACATTTTTACATGTATATACACACAAAAACCAGCTAAGGAGTCCAAATTTTCAAATTTTTAGATTTCGTTCCATAGCCGGGTGGATTGTAATACCATGTAATATTACACGTATATACACGCATAAACCGTCTAAGGAGTCCATTTTTCAAATTTTTAGATTTCGTTCCATAGCCGGGTGGATTGAAATAACATGTAATATTACACGTATATACACGCATAAACCGGCTAAGGAGTCCAAATTTTCCAATTTTTAGATTTCGTTCAATTGCCGGGTGGATTGAATTCAAATGCTTTTTTTCTCTTATAAACACATATAAACGGGCTCAGAAGACCAAATTTTCAAATTTTTAGATTTCGTTCCATATCCGCGTGCATTGAATTAACATACATTTTTACATGTATATACACAATAAAAACCGGTTAAGGAGTCCAAATTTTCAAATTCTTAGATTTCGTTCCATAGCCGGGTGGATTGCAATAACATGTAATATTACACGTATATACACGCATAAACCGGCTAAGGAGACCAAATTTTCCAATTTTTAGATTTCGTTCCATAGCCACGTGCTTTGAATTCAAATGTTTTTTTTCACGTATCAACACATATAAACAGGCTAAGAAGTCAAAAATTTCAAATTTTTAGTTTTCGTTCCATAGCCGGGTGCATTGAATTAACATACATTTTTACATGTATATACACACAATAACCGGCTCAGAAGTCCAAATTTTAAATTTTTTTGATTTCGTTCCATAGCCGGGTGCAATGAATAAACAGACATTTTTACACGTATGTACACACATAAACCAGGTAAGAAGTCCAAATTTTCATATTTTCAGATTTCGTGCAATTGCCGGGTGGATTGAATTCAAATGCTTTTTTTCTCTTATAAACACATATAAACGGGCTCAGAAGTCCAAATTTTCAAATTTTTAGAGTTCGTTCCATAGCCGGGTGGATTGCAATAACATGCAATATTACACGTATATACACGCATAAACCGGGTAAGAAGTCGTATTTTCAAATTTTTAGATTTCGTTCCATAGCCGGGTGCATTGAATTCAAATGCTTTTTTTCTCTTATAAACACATATAAACAGGCTAAGAAGTCAAAATTTTCAAATTTTTAGTTTTCGTTCCATAGCCGGGTGCATTGAATTAACATACATTTTTACATGTATATACACACAATAACCGGCTCAGAAGTCCAAATTTTCAATTTTTTTGATTTCGTTCCATAGCCGGGTGCAATGAATAAACATACATTTTTACACGTATGTACACACATAAACCAGCTAAGAAGTCCAAATTTTCATATTTTCAGATTTCGTTCAATTGCCGGGTGGATTGAATTCAAATGCTTTTTTTCTCTTATAAACACATATATACGGTCTAAGAAGTCCAAATTTTCAAATTTTTAGATTTCGTTCCATATCCGGGTGGAGTTAATTAACATGCAATATTACACGTATATGCACGCATAAACCGGGTAGGAAGTCGTATTTTCAAATTTTTAGATTTCGTTCCATAGCCGGGTGCACTGAATTAACATAAATTTTTACACGTATGTACACACATGAACCAGCTAAGAAGACCAGATTTTCAAATTTTTAATTTTGTTCCAAAGCCGGGTGGATTGAATAAACACACATTTTTACACGTATGTACACACATAAACCAGCTAAGAAGTCCAAATTTTCATATTTTCAGATTTCGTTCAATTGGCGGGTGGATTGAATTCAAATGCTTTTTTTCTCTTATAAACACATATAAACGGGCTCAGAAGTCCAAATTTTCAAATTTTTAGAGTTCGTTCCATAGCCGGGTGGATTGCAATAACATGCAATATTACACGTATATACACACAATAACCGGCTCAGAAGTCCAAATTTTCAAATTTTTAGTGTTCGTTCCATAGCCGCGTGCATTGAATTAACATACATTTTTACATTTATATACATACAATAACAGGCTAAGAAGTCCAATTTTTCAATTTTTTTGATTTCGTTCCATAGCCGGGTGCAATGAATAAACAGACATTTTTACACGTATGTACACACATAAACCAGGTAAGAAGTCCAAATTTTCATATTTTCAGATTTCGTGCAATTGCCGGGTGGATTGAATTCAAATGCTTTTTTTCTCTTATAAACACATATAAACGGGCTCAGAAGTCCAAATTTTCAAATTTTTAGAGTTCGTTCCATAGCCGGGTGGATTGCAATAACATGCAATATTACACGTATATACACGCATAAACAGGGTAAGAAGTCGTATTTTCAAATTTTAGATTTCGTTCCATAGCCGGGTGCATTGAAATAACATACATTTTTACATGTATATACACACAAAAACCAGCTAAGGAGTCCAAATTTTCAAATTTTTAGATTTCGTTCCATAGCCGGGTGGATTGTAATACCATGTAATATTACACGTATATACACGCATAAACCGTCTAAGGAGTCCATTTTTTCAAATTTTTAGATTTCGTTCCATAGCCGGGTGGATTGCAATAACATGTAATATTACACGTATATACACGCATAAACCGGCTAAGGAGTCCAAATTTTCCAATTTTTAGATTTCGTTCAATTGCCGGGTGGATTGAATTCAAATGCTTTTTTTCTCTTATAAACACATATAAACAGGCTAAGAAGTCAAAAATTTCAAATTTTTAGTTTTCGTTCCATAGCCGGGTGCATTGAATTAACATACATTTTTACATGTATATACACACAACAACCGGCTCAGAAGTCCAAATTTTAAATTTTTTTGATTTCGTTCTATAGCCGGGTGCAATGAATAAACATACATTTTTACACGTATGTACACACATAAACCAGCTAAGAAGTCCAAATTTTCATATTTTCAGATTTCGTTCAATTGGCGGGTGGATTGAATACAAATGCTTTTTTTCTCTTATAAACACATATAAACGGGCTAAGAAGTCCAAATTTTCAAATTTTTAGTGTTCGTTCCATAGCCGCGTGCATTGAATTAACATACATTTTTACATGTATATACATACGATAACCGGCTAAGAAGTCCAAATTTTCAATTTTTTTGATTTCGTTCCATAGCCGGGTGCAATGAATAAACATACATTTTACACGTATGTACACACATAAACCAGCTAAGAAGTCCAAATTTTCATATTTTCAGATTTCGTTCAATTGCCTGGTGGATTGAATTCAAATGCTTTTTTTCTCTTATAAACACATATACATGGGCTCAGAAGTCCAAATTTTCAAATTTTTAGATTTCGTTCCATAGCCGCGTGCATTGAATTACCATACATTTTTACATGTATATACACACAAAAAGCGACTAAGGAGTCCAAATTTTCAAATTTTTAGATTTCGTTCCATAGCCGGGTGGATTGCAATAACATGCAATATTACACGTATATACACGCATAAACCGGCTAAGGAGTCCAAATTTTCCAATTTTTAGATTTCGTTCAATTGCCGGGTGGATTGAATTCAAATGCTTTTTTTCTCTTATAAACACATATAAACGGGCTAAGAAGTCCAAATTTTCAAATTTTTAGAGTTCGTTCCATAGCCGGGTGGATTGCAATAACATGCAATATTACACGTATATACACGCATAAACCGGGTAAAAAGTCGTATTTTCAAATTTTTAGATTTCGTTCCATAGCCGCGTGCTTTGAATTCAAATGTTTTTTTTCACGTATCAAAACATATAAACAGGCTAAGAAGTCAAAATTTTCAAATTTTTAGTTTTCGTTCCATAGCCGGGTGCATTGAATTAACATACATTTTTACATGTATATACACACAATAACCGGCTCAGAAGTCCAAATTTTCAATTTTTTTGATTTCGTTCCATATCCGGGTGCAATGAATAAACATACATTTTTACACGTATGTACACATATAAACCAGCTAAGAAGTCCAAATTTTCATATTTTCAGATTTCGTTCAATTGCCGGGTGGATTGATTTCAAATGCTTTTTTTCTCTTATAAACAAATATAAACGGGCTAAGAAGTCCAAATTTTCAAATTTTTAGATTTCGTTCCATATCCGGGTGGAGTTAATTAACATGCAATATTACACGTATATGCACGCATAAACCGGGTAAGAAGTCGTATTTTCAAATTTTTAGATTTCGTTCCATAGCCGGGTGCACTGAATTAACATAAATTTTTACACGTATGTACACACATGAACCAGCTAAGAAGACCAGATTTTCAAATTTTTTAATTTTGTTTCAAAGCCGGGTGGATTGAATAAACACACATTTTTATATGTATCTACACACATAAACCAGCTAACAAGTCCAAATTTTCATATTTTCAGATTTCGTTCAATTGCCGGGTGGATTGAATTCAAATTCTTTTTTTCTCTTATAAACACATATAAACGGGCTCAGAAGTCCAAATTTTCAAATTTTTAGATTTCGTTCCATAGCCGCGTGCATTGAATTAACATACATTTTTACATGTATATACACACAATAAATGGCTAAGAAGTCCAAATTTTCAAATTTTTAGATTTCGTTCAATTGCCGGGTGGATTCAATTCAAATGCTTTTTTTCTCGTATAAACACATATAAACGGGCTCAGAAGTCCAAATTTTCACATTTTTAGATTTCGTTCCATAGCCGCGTGCATTGAATTAACATACATTTTTACACGTATGTACACACATAAACCAGCTAAGAAGTCCAAATTTTCATATTTTCAGATTTCGTTCAATTGCCGGGTGGATTCAATTCAAATGCTTTTTTTCTCTTATAAACACATATAAACGAGCTCAGAAGTCCAAATTTTCAAATTTTTAGAGTTCGTTCCATAGCAGGGTGGATTGCAATAACATGCAATATTACACGTATATACACGCATAAACCGGGTAAAAAGTCGTATTTTCAAATTTTTAGATTTCGTTCCATAGCCGCGTGCTTTGAATTCAAATGTTTTTTTTCACGTATCAAAACATATAAACAGGCTAAGAAGTCAAAATTTTCAAATTTTTAGTTTTCGTTCCATAGCCGGGTGCATTGAATTAACATACATTTTTACATGTATATACACACAATAACCGGCTCAGAAGTCCAAATTTTCAATTTTTTTGATTTCGTTCCATAGCCGGGTGCAATGAATAAACATACATTTTTACACGTATGTACACATATAAACCAGCTAAGAAGTCCAAATTTTCATATTTTCAGATTTCGTTAAATTGCCGGGTGGATTGATTTCAAATGCTTTTTTTCTCTTATAAACAAATATAAACGGGCTAAGAAGTCCAAATTTTCAAATTTTTAGATTTCGTTCCATATCCGGGTGGAGTTAATTAACATGCAATATTACACGTATATGCACGCATAAACCGGGTAAGAAGTCGTATTTTCAAATTTTTAGATTTCGTTCCATAGCCGGGTGCACTGAATTAACATAAATTTTTACACGTATGTACACACATGAACCAGCTAAGAAGACCAGATTTTCAAATTTTTTAATTTTGTTCCAAAGCCGGGTGGATTGAATAAACACACATTTTTATATGTATCTACACACATAAACCAACTAACAAGTCCAAATTTTCATATTTTCAGATTTCGTTCAATTGCCGGGTGGATTGAATTCAAATTCTTTTTTTCTCTTATAAACACATATAAACGGGCTCAGAAGTCCAAATTTTCAAATTTTTAGATTTCGTTCCATAGCCGCGTGCATTGAATTAACATACATTTTTACATGTATATACACACAATAAATGGCTAAGAAGTCCAAATTTTCAAATTTTTAGATTTCGTTCAATTGCCGGGTGGATTCAATTCAAATGCTTTTTTTCTCGTATAAACACATATAAACGGGCTCAGAAGTCCAAATTTTCACATTTTTAGATTTCGTTCCATAGCCGCGTGCATTGAATTAACATACATTTTTACACGTATGTACACACATAAACCAGCTAAGAAGTCCAAATTTTCATATTTTCAGATTTCGTTCAATTGCCGGGTGGATTCAATTCAAATGCTTTTTTTTCTCTTATAAACACATATAAACGAGCTCAGAAGTCCAAATTTTCAAATTTTTAGATTTCGTTCCATAGCCGCGTGCATTGAATTAACATACATTTTTACATGTATATACACACAATAAACGGCTAAGAAGTCCAAATTTTCAAATTTTTAGATTTCGTTTCATAGCCGCGTGCATTGAATTAACATACATTTTTACATGTATATACACACAAAAACCGGTTAAGGAGTCCAAATTTTCAAATTTTTAGATTTCGTTCCATAGCCGGGTGGATTGCAATAACATGCAATATTACACGTATATACACGCATAAACCGGCTAAGGAGTCCAAATTTTCCAATTTTTAGATTTCGTTCCATAGCCGGATTCAATGAATAAACATACATTTTTACACGTATGTACACACATAAACCAGCTAAGAAGTCCAAATTTTCATATTTTCAGATTTCGTGCAATTGCCGGGTGGATTGAATTCAAATGCTTTTTTTCTCTTATAAACACATATAAACGGGCTCAGAAGTCCAAATTTTCAAATTTTTAGAGTTCGTTCCATAGCCGGGTGGATTGCAATAACATGCAATATTACACGTATATACACGCATAAACCGGGTAAGAAGTCGTATTTTCAAATTTTTAGATTTCGTTCCATAGCCGGGTGCATTGAAATAACATACATTTTTACATGTATATACACACAAAAACCAGCTAAGGAGTCCAAATTTTCAAATTTTTAGATTTCGTTCCATAGCCGGGTGGATTGTAATACCATGTAATATTACACGTATATACACGCATAAACCGTCTAAGGAGTCCATTTTTTCAAATTTTTAGATTTCGTTCCATAGCCGGGTGGATTGAAATAACATGTAATATTACACGTATATACACGCATAAACCGGCTAAGGAGTCCAAATTTTCCAATTTTTAGATTTCGTTCAATTGCCGGGTGGATTGAATTCAAATGCTTTTTTTCTCTTATAAACACATATAAACGGGCTCAGAAGACCAAATTTTCAAATTTTTAGATTTCGTTCCATATCCGCGTGCATTGAATTAACATACATTTTTACATGTATATACACAATAAAAACCGGTTAAGGAGTCCAAATTTTCAAATTCTTAGATTTCGTTCCATAGCCGGGTGGATTGCAATAACATGTAATATTACACGTATATACACGCATAAACCGGCTAAGGAGACCAAATTTTCCAATTTTTAGATTTCGTTCCATAGCCACGTGCTTTGAATTCAAATGTTTTTTTTCACGTATCAACACATATAAACAGGCTAAGAAGTCAAAAATTTCAAATTTTTAGTTTTCGTTCCATAGCCGGGTGCATTGAATTAACATACATTTTTACATGTATATACACACAATAACCGGCTCAGAAGTCCAAATTTTAAATTTTTTTGATTTCGTTCCATAGCCGGGTGCAATGAATAAACAGACATTTTTACACGTATGTACACACATAAACCAGGTAAGAAGTCCAAATTTTCATATTTTCAGATTTCGTGCAATTGCCGGGTGGATTGAATTCAAATGCTTTTTTTCTCTTATAAACACATATAAACGGGCTCAGAAGTCCAAATTTTCAAATTTTTAGAGTTCGTTCCATAGCCGGGTGGATTGCAATAACATGCAATATTACACGTATATACACGCATAAACCGGGTAAGAAGTCGTATTTTCAAATTTTTAGATTTCGTTCCATAGCCGGGTGCATTGAATTCAAATGCTTTTTTTCTCTTATAAACACATATAAACAGGCTAAGAAGTCAAAATTTTCAAATTTTTAGTTTTCGTTCCATAGCCGGGTGCATTGAATTAACATACATTTTTACATGTATATACACACAATAACCGGCTCAGAAGTCCAAATTTTCAATTTTTTTGATTTCGTTCCATAGCCGGGTGCAATGAATAAACATACATTTTTACACGTATGTACACACATAAACCAGCTAAGAAGTCCAAATTTTCATATTTTCAGATTTCGTTCAATTGCCGGGTGGATTGAATTCAAATGCTTTTTTTCTCTTATAAACACATATATACGGTCTAAGAAGTCCAAATTTTCAAATTTTTAGATTTCGTTCCATATCCGGGTGGAGTTAATTAACATGCAATATTACACGTATATGCACGCATAAACCGGGTAGGAAGTCGTATTTTCAAATTTTTAGATTTCGTTCCATAGCCGGGTGCACTGAATTAACATAAATTTTTACACGTATGTACACACATGAACCAGCTAAGAAGACCAGATTTTCAAATTTTTTAATTTTGTTCCAAAGCCGGGTGGATTGAATAAACACACATTTTTACACGTATGTACACACATAAACCAGCTAAGAAGTCCAAATTTTCATATTTTCAGATTTCGTTCAATTGGCGGGTGGATTGAATTCAAATGCTTTTTTTCTCTTATAAACACATATAAACGGGCTCAGAAGTCCAAATTTTCAAATTTTTAGAGTTCGTTCCATAGCCGGGTGGATTGCAATAACATGCAATATTACACGTATATACACACAATAACCGGCTCAGAAGTCCAAATTTTCAAATTTTTAGTGTTCGTTCCATAGCCGCGTGCATTGAATTAACATACATTTTTACATTTATATACATACAATAACAGGCTAAGAAGTCCAATTTTTCAATTTTTTTGATTTCGTTCCATAGCCGGGTGCAATGAATAAACAGACATTTTTACACGTATGTACACACATAAACCAGGTAAGAAGTCCAAATTTTCATATTTCAGATTTCGTGCAATTGCCGGGTGGATTGAATTCAAATGCTTTTTTTCTCTTATAAACACATATAAACGGGCTCAGAAGTCCAAATTTTCAAATTTTTAGAGTTCGTTCCATAGCCGGGTGGATTGCAATAACATGCAATATTACACGTATATACACGCATAAACAGGGTAAGAAGTCGTATTTTCAAATTTTTAGATTTCGTTCCATAGCCGGGTGCATTGAAATAACATACATTTTTACATGTATATACACACAAAAACCAGCTAAGGAGTCCAAATTTTCAAATTTTTAGATTTCGTTCCATAGCCGGGTGGATTGTAATACCATGTAATATTACACGTATATACACGCATAAACCGTCTAAGGAGTCCATTTTTTCAAATTTTTAGATTTCGTTCCATAGCCGGGTGGATTGCAATAACATGTAATATTACACGTATATACACGCATAAACCGGCTAAGGAGTCCAAATTTTCCAATTTTTAGATTTCGTTCAATTGCCGGGTGGATTGAATTCAAATGCTTTTTTTTCTCTTATAAACACATATAAACAGGCTAAGAAGTCAAAATTTTCAAATTTTTAGTTTTCGTTCCATAGCCGGGTGCATTGAATTAACATCCATTTTTACATGTATATACACACAATAACCGGCTCAGAAGTCCAAATTTTCAATTTTTTTGATTTCGTTCCATAGCCGGGTGCAATGAATAAACATACATTTTTACATGTATATACACACAATAACCGGCTCAGAGTCCAAATTTTAAATTTTTTTGATTTCGTTCTATAGCCGTGTGCAATGAATAAACATACATTTTTACACGTATGAACACACATAAACCAGCTAAGAAGTCCAGATTTTCAAATTTTTAATTATGTTCCAAAGCCGGGTGGATTGAATAAACACACATTTTTACACGTATGAACACACATAAACCAGCTAAGAAGTCCAAATTTTCATATTTTCAGATTTCGTGCAATTGCCGGGTGGATTGAATTCAAATGCTTTTTTTCTCTTATAAACACATATAAACGGGCTCAGAAGACCAAATTTTCAAATTTTTAGATTTCGTTCCATAGCCGCGTGCATTGAATTAACATACATTTTTACATGTATATACACAATAAAAACCGGTTAAGGAGTCCAAATTTTCAAATTCTTAGATTTCGTTCCATAGCCGGGTGGATTGCAATAACATGTAATATTACACGTATATACACGCATAAACCGGCTAAGGAGACCAAATTTTCCAATTTTTAGATTTCGTTCCATAGCCGCGTGCTTTGAATTCAAATGTTTTTTTTCACGTATCAACACATATAAACAGGCTAAGAAGTCAAAAATTTCAAATTTTTAGTTTTCGTTCCATAGCCGGGTGCATTGAATTAACATACATTTTTACATGTATATACACACAATAACCGGCTCAGAAGTCCAAATTTTAAATTTTTTTGATTTCGTTCTATAGCCGGGTGCAATGAATAAACATACATTTTTACACGTATGTACACACATAAACCAGCTAAGAAGTCCAAATTTTCATATTTTCAGATTTCGTTCAATTGGCGGGTGGATTGAATACAAATGCTTTTTTTCTCTTATAAACACATATAAACGGGCTAAGAAGTCCAAATTTTCAAATTTTTAGTGTTCGTTCCATAGCCGCGTGCATTGAATTAACATACATTTTTACATGTATATACATACGATAACCGGCTAAGAAGTCCAAATTTTCAATTTTTTTGATTTCGTTCCATAGCCGGGTGCAATGAATAAACATACATTTTTACACGTATGTACACACATAAACCAGCTAAGAAGTCCAAATTTTCATATTTTCAGATTTCGTTCAATTGCCTGGTGGATTGAATTCAAATGCTTTTTTTCTCTTATAAACACATATACATGGGCTCAGAAGTCCAAATTTTCAAATTTTTAGATTTCGTTCCATAGCCGCGTGCATTGAATTACCATACATTTTTACATGTATATACACACAAAAAGCGACTAAGGAGTCCAAATTTTCAAATTTTTAGATTTCGTTCCATAGCCGGGTGGATTGCAATAACATGCAATATTACACGTATATACACGCATAAACCGGCTAAGGAGTCCAAATTTTCCAATTTTTAGATTTCGTTCAATTGCCGGGTGGATTGAATTCAAATGCTTTTTTCTCTTATAAACACATATAAACGGGCTAAGAAGTCCAAATTTTCAAATTTTTAGAGTTCGTTCCATAGCCGGGTGGATTGCAATAACATGCAATATTACACGTATATACACGCATAAACCGGGTAAAAAGTCGTATTTTCAAATTTTTAGATTTCGTTCCATAGCCGCGTGCTTTGAATTCAAATGTTTTTTTTCACGTATCAAAACATATAAACAGGCTAAGAAGTCAATATTTTCAAATTTTTAGTTTTCGTTCCATAGCCGGGTGCATTGAATTAACATACATTTTTACATGTATATACACACAATAACCGGCTCAGAAGTCCAAATTTTCAATTTTTTTGATTTCGTTCCATAGCCGGGTGCAATGAATAAACATACATTTTTACACGTATGTACACATATAAACCAGCTAAGAAGTCCAAATTTTCATATTTTCAGATTTCGTTCAATTGCCGGGTGGATTGATTTCAAATGCTTTTTTTCTCTTATAAACAAATATAAACGGGCTAAGAAGTCCAAATTTTCAAATTTTTAGATTTCGTTCCATATCCGGGTGGAGTTAATTAACATGCAATATTACACGTATATGCACGCATAAACCGGGTAAGAAGTCGTATTTTCAAATTTTTAGATTTCGTTCCATAGCCGGGTGCACTGAATTAACATAAATTTTTACACGTATGTACACACATGAACCAGCTAAGAAGACCAGATTTTCAAATTTTTTAATTTTGTTCCAAAGCCGGGTGGATTGAATAAACACACATTTTTATATGTATCTACAAACATAAACCAACTAACAAGTCCAAATTTTCATATTTTCAGATTTCGTTCAATTGCCGGGTGGATTGAATTCAAATTCTTTTTTTCTCTTATAAACACATATAAACGGGCTCAGAAGTCCAAATTTTCAAATTTTTAGATTTCGTTCCATAGCCGCGTGCATTGAATTAACATACATTTTTACATGTATATACACACAATAAATGGCTAAGAAGTCCAAATTTTCAAATTTTTAGATTTCGTTCAATTGCCGGGTGGATTCAATTCAAATGCTTTTTTTCTCGTATAAACACATATAAACGGGCTCAGAAGTCCAAATTTTCACATTTTTAGATTTCGTTCCATAGCCGCGTGCATTGAATTAACATACATTTTTACACGTATGTACACACATAAACCAGCTAAGAAGTCCAAATTTTCATATTTTCAGATTTCGTGCAATTGCCGGGTGGATTCAATTCAAATGCTTTTTTTCTCTTATAAACACATATAAACGAGCTCAGAAGTCCAAATTTTCAAATTTTTAGATTTCGTTCCATAGCCGCGTGCATTGAATTAACATACATTTTTACATGTATATACACACAATAAACGGCTAAGAAGTCCAAATTTTCAAATTTTTAGATTTCGTTTCATAGCCGCGTGCATTGAATTAACATACATTTTTACATGTATATACACACAAAAACCGGTTAAGGAGTCCAAATTTTCAAATTTTTAGATTTCGTTCCATAGCCGGGTGGATTGCAATAACATGCAATATTACACGTATATACACGCATAAACCGGCTAAGGAGTCCAAATTTTCCAATTTTTAGATTTCGTTCCATAGCCGGATTCAATGAATAAACATACATTTTTACACGTATGTACACACATAAACCAGCTAAGAAGTCCAAATTTTCATATTTTCAGATTTCGTTCAATTGCCGGGTGGATTGAATTCAAATGCTTTTTTTCTCTTATAAACACATATAAACGGCCTAAGAAGTCCAAATTTTCAAATTTTTAGATTTCGTTCCATATCCGGGTGGAGTTAATTAACATGCAATATTACACGTATATGCACGCATAAACCGGGTAGGAAGTAGTATTTTCAAATTTTTAGATTTCGTTCCATAGCCGGGTGCACTGAATTGACATAAATTTTTACACGTATGTACACACATGAACCAGCTAAGAAGACCAGATTTTCAAATTTTTTAATTTTGTTCCAAAGCCGGGTGGATTGAATAAACACACATTTTTATATGTATCTACACACATAAACCAACTAACAAGTCCAAATTTTCATATTTTCAGATTTCGTTCAATTGCCGGGTGGATTGAATTCAAATTCTTTTTTTCTCTTATAAACACATATAAACGGGCTCAGAAGTCCAAATTTTCAAATTTTTAGATTTCGTTCCATAGCCGCGTGCATTGAATTAACATACATTTTTACATGTATATACACACAAAAACCGGCTAAGGAGTCCAAATTTTCAAATTTTTAGATTTCGTTCCATAGCCGGGTGGATTGCAATAACATGCAATATTACACGTATATACACGCATAAACCGGGTAAGAAGTCGTATTTTCAAATTTTTAAATTTCGTTCCATAGCCGGGTGCATTGAATTAACATACATTTTTACATGTATATACACGCATAGACCGGCTAAGGAGTCCAAATTTTCCAATTTTTAGATTTCGTTCCATAGCCGCGTGCTTTGAATTCAAATGTTTTTTTCACGTATCAACACATATAAACAGGCAAAGAAGGCAAAATTTTCAAATTTTTAGTTTTCGTCCCATAGCCGGGTGCATTGAATTAACATACATTTTTACATGTATATACACACAATAACCGGCTCAGAAGTCCAAATTTTCAATTTTTTTGATTTCGTTCCATAGCCGGGTGCAATGAATAAACATACATTTTTACACGTATGTACACACATATACCAGCTAAGAAGTCCAAATTTTCATATTTTCAGATTTCGTTCAATTGCCGGGTGGATTGAATTCAAATGCTTTTTTTCTCTTATAAACACATATAAACGGGCTAAGAAGTCCAAATTTTCAAATTTTTAGATTTCGTTCCATATCCGGGTGGAGTTAATTAACATGCAATATTACACGTGTATGCACGCATAAACCGGGTAAGAAGTCGTATTTTCAAATTTTTAGATTTCGTTCCATAGCCGGGTGCACGGAATTAACATAAATTTTTACACGTATGTACACACATGAACCAGCTAAGAAGACCAGATTTTCAAATTTTTTAATTTTGTTCCAAAGCCGGGTGGATTGAATAAACACACATTTTTACACGTATGTACACACTTAAACCAGCTAAGAAGTCCAAATTTTCATATTTTCAGATTTCGTTCAATTGCCGGGTGGATTCAATTCAAATGCTTTTTTTCTCTTATAAACACATATAAACGAGCTCAGAAGTCCAAATTTTCAAATTTTTAGATTTCGTTCCATAGCCGCGTGCATTGAATTAACATACATTTTTACATGTATATACACACAAAAACCGGCTAAGGAGTCCATATTTTAAATTTTTACATTTCGTTCCATAGCCGGGTGGATTGCAATAACATGCAATATTACACGTATATACACGCATAAACCGGGTAAGAAGTCGTATTTTCAAATTTTTAGATTTCGTTCCATAGCCGGGTGCATTGAATTAATATACATTTTTACATGTATAAACACACAAAAACCGGCTAACGAGTCCAAATTTTCAAATTTTTAGATTTCGTTCCATAGCCGGGTGGATTGCAATAACATGTAATATTACACGTATATACACGCATAAACCGGCTAAGGAGTCCAAATTTTCCAATTTTTAGATTTCGTTCCATAGCCGCGTGCTTTGAATTCAAATGTTTTTTTTCACGTATCAACACGTATAAACAGGCTAAGAAGTCAAAATTTTCAAATTTTTAGTTTTCGTTCCATAGCCGGGTGCATTGAATTAACATACATTTTAACATGTATATACACACAATAACCGGCTCAGAAGTCCAAATTTTCAATTTTTTTGATTTCGTTCCATAGCCGGGTGCAATGAATAAACATACATTTTTACACGTATGTACACACATATACCAGCTAAGAAGTCCAAATTTTCATATTTTCAGATTTCGTTCAATTGCCGGGTGGATTGAATTCAAATGCTTTTTTTCTCTTATAAACACATATAACGGGCTAAGAAGTCCAAATTTTCAAATTTTTAGATTTCGTTCCATATCCGGGTGGAGTTAATTAACATGCAATATTACACGTGTATGCACGCATAAACCGGGTAAGAAGTCGTATTTTCAAATTTTTAGATTTCGTTCCATAGCCGGGTGCACGGAATTAACATAAATTTTTACACGTATGTACACACATGAACCAGCTAAGAAGACCAGATTTTCAAATTTTTTAATTTTGTTCCAAAGCCGGGTGGATGAATAAACACACATTTTTACACGTATGTACACACTTAAACCAGCTAAGAAGTCCAAATTTTCATATTTTCAGATTTCGTTCAATTGCCGGGTGGATTCAATTCAAATGCTTTTTTTCTCTTATAAACACATATAAACGGACTAAGAAGTCAAAATTTTCAAATTTTTTAGATTTCGTTCCATTTTTCGGATGGAGTTAATTAACATGCAATATTACACGTTTATGCACACAAAAACCGGCTAAGGATTCCATATTTTAAATTGTTACATTTCGTTCCATAGCCGGGTGGATTGCATAACATGCAATATTACACTGTATATACACGCATAAACGGGTAAGAAGTCGTATTTTCAATTTTAGATTCGTTCCATAGCCGGGTGCATTGAATTAATATACATTTTACATGTATAAACACACAAAAACCGGCTAACGAGTCCAATTTTCAAATTTTAGATTTCGTTCCCATCGCCGGTTGGATTGCAATAACATGTAATATTACACGTATATACACGCATAAACCGGCTAAGGAGTCCAAATTTCCAATTTTTAGATTTCGTTCCATAGGCCGCGTGCTTTGAATTCAAATGTTTTTTTTCACGTATCAACAGTATAAACAGGCTAAGAAGTCAAAATTTTCAAATTTTTAGTTTTCGTTCCATAGCCGGGTGCATTGAATTAACATACATTTTAACATGTATATACACACAATAACCGGCTCAGAAGTCCAAATTTTCAATTTTTTTGATTTCGTTCCATGGCCGGGTGCAATGAATAAACATACATTTTACACGTATGTACAACATAAACCAGCTAAGAAGTCCAAATTTTCATATTTTCAGATTTCGCTCAATTGCCGGGTGGATTGAATTCAAATGCTTTTTTTCTCTTATAAACACATATAAACGGACTAAGAAGTCAAAATTTTCAAATTTTTAGATTTCGTTCCATTTCGGAGTGGAGTTAATTAACATGCAATATTACACGTTTATGCACGCATAACCGGGTAAGAAGTCGTATTTTCAAATTTTTAGATTTCGTTCCATAGCCGGGTGCATTGAATTAACATACATTTTTACATGTATATCACACAAAAACCGGCTAAGGAGTCCAAACTTCAAATTTTTGATTTCGTTCCATAGCCGGTGGATTGCAATAACATGTAATATTACACATATATACACGCATAAACCGGCTAAGGAGTCCAAATTTTCCAATTTTTAGATTTCGTTCCATAGCCGCGTGCTTTGAATTCAAAGTTTTTTTCACGTATCAACACAATACAGGCAAAGAAGGCAAAAGTTTCATATTTTCAGATTTCGTTCCATAGTCGGGTGCATTGAATTAACATACATTTTTACATGTATATACACACAATACCGGCTCAGAAGTCCAAATTTTCAATTTTTTTGATTTCGTTCCATAGCCGGGTGCAATGATAACATACATTTTTACACTATGTACACACATAAACCAGCTAAGAAGTCCAAATTTTCATATTTTCAGATTTCGTTCAATTGCGGGTGGATTGAATTCAAATGCTTTTTTTCTTATAACACATATAAACGGGCTAAGAAGTGCAAATTTTCAAATTTTTAGATTTCGTTCCATATCCGGGTGGAGTTAATTAACATGCAATATTACACGTATATGCACGCATAAACCGGGTAAGAAGTCGTATTTTCAAATTTTAGGTTTCGTTCCATAGCCGGTGCACTGAATTAAACACATTTTTACACGTATGTACACACATAAACCAGCTAAGAGACCAGATTTTCAAATTTTTTAATTTTGTTCCAAGCCGGGTGGATTGAATAAACACACATTTTTACACGTATGTACACACATAAAGCAGCTAAGAAGTCCAAATTTTCATATTTTCAGATTTCGTTCAATTACCGGGTGGATTCAATTCAAATGCTTTCTTTCTCTTATAAACACATATAAACGGGCTAAGAAGTCCAAATTTTCAAATTTTTAGATTTCGTTCCATATCCGGGTGGATGCAATACCATGTCAATTCACGTATATACACGCATAAACCGGCTAAGGAGTCCAATTTTCCAATCTTAGATTTCGTTCCATAGCCGGGTGCAATGAATAAATACATTTTTACACGTATGTACACATAAACCAGCTAAGAAGTCCAAATTTTCATATTTTCAGATTTCGTTCAATTGCCGGGTTTGAATTCAAATGCTTTTTTTCCCTTATAAACACATATAAACGGCTCAGAAGTCAAAATTTTCAAATTTTTAGATTTAGTTCCATTGCCGCGTGCATTGCATTAACATACATTTTTACATGTATATACACACAATAACCGGCTCAGAAGTCCAAATTTTCAATTTTTTTGATTTCGTTCCATAGCCGGGTACAATGAATAAACATAATTTTACACGTATGTACACATAAACCAGCTAAGAAGTCCAAATTTTCATATTTTCAGATTTCGTTCAATTGCCGGGTGGATCAATTCAAATGCTTTTTTTCTCTTATAAACACAATAAACGGGATAAGAAGTCCAAATTTTCAAATTTTTAGAGTTCGTTCCCTAGCCGCGTGCATTGAATTAACATACATTTTTACATGTATATACACACAATAACCGGCTCAGAAGTCCAATTTTCAATTTTTTTTTTCGTTCCATAGCCGCGTGCATTGAATTAACATACATTTTTCATTATATACACACAAAAACCGGCTAACGAGTCCAAATTTTCAAATTTTTAGATTTCGTTCCATAGCGGGTGGATTGCAATAACATGTAATATTACACGTATATACACGCATAAACCGGCTAAGTCCAATTTTCCAATTTTTAGATTTCGTTCCATAGCCGCGTGCTTGAATTCAAATGTTTTTTTTCACGTATCAACACGTATAAAAGGCTAAAGAAGTCAAAATTTTCAAATTTTTAGTTTTCGTTCCATAGCCGGGTGCATTGAATTAACATACATTTTTACATGTATATACACACAAAACCGGATAAGGAGTCCAAATTTTAAAATTTTTAGATTTCGTTCCATAGCCGGGTGGATTGCAATAACATGCAATATTACACGTATATACACGCATAAACCGGGTAAGAAGTCCACATTTTCATATTTTCAGATGCGTTCAATGCCGGGTGGATTGAACAAATGCTTTTTTTCTCTTATAAACACATATAAACGGACTAAGAAGTCAAAATTTTCAAATTTTTAGATTTCGTTCCATTTTCGGATGGAGTTAATTAACATGCAATATTACACGTTTACGCACGCATAAACGGGTAAGAAGTCGTATTTTCAAATTTTTAGTTTTCGTTCCATGCCCGGGTGCACTGAATTAACATAAATTTTTACACGTATGTACACACATGAACCAGCTAAGAAGACCAGATTTTCAAATTTTTTAATTTTGTTCCAAAGCCGGGTGGATTGAATAAACACACATTTTTACACGTATGTACACACAGAAACCAGCTAAGAAGTCTAAATTTATATTTTCAGATTTCGTTCAATTGCCGGTGGATTCGATTCAAATGCTTTTTTTCTCTTATAAACACATATAAACGGGTAAGAAGTCCAAATTTTCAAATTTTTAGATTCGTTCCATAGCCGCGTGCATTGAATTAACATACATTTTTACATGTATATACACACAAAAACCGGCTAAGGAGTCCAAATTTTAAAATTTTTAGATTTCGTTCCATAGCCGGTGGATTGCATAACATGCAATATTACACGTATATACACGCATAAACCGGTAAGAAGTCCAAATTTTCATATTTTCAGATTTCGTTCAATTGCCGGGTGGATTGAATTCAAATGCTTTTTTTCTCTTATAAACACATAAACGGACTAAGAAGTCAAAATTTTCAAATTTTTAGATTTCGTTCCATTTTCGGATGGAGTTAATTAACAATGCATATTACACGTTTACGCACGCATAAACCGGGTAAGAAGTCGTATTTTCAATTTTTAGTTTTCGTTCCATACCCGGGTGCACTGAATTAACATAAATTTTTACACGTATGTACACACATGAACCAGCTAAGAAGACAATTTTCAATTTTTTAATTTTGTTCCAAAGCGGTGGATTGATAAACACACATTTTTACACGTATGTACACACAGAAACCAGCTAAGAAGTCTAAATTTTCATATTTTCAGATTTCGTTCAATTGGCCGGGTGGATTGAATTCAATTCTTTTTTTCTCTATAAACACATATAAACAGGCTAAGAAGTCAAAATTTTCAAATTTTTAGTTTTCGTTCCATAGCCGGGTGCATTGAATTAACATAACGTGCATTGAATTAACAATAACCGGCTAAGAAGTCCAAATTTTCAATTTTTTTGATTTCGTTCCATAGCCGGGTGCAATGAATAAACATACATTTTTACACGTATATACACATAAACCAGCTAAGAAGTCCAAATTTTATATTTTCAGATTTCGTTCAATTGCCGGGTGATTCAATTCAAATGCTTTTTTTCTCTTATAAACACATATAAACGGCTCAGAAGTCCAATTTTCACATTTGTAGATTTCGTTTCATAGCCGCGTGCATTGAATTAACATACATTTTTACATGTATATACACACAAAAACCGGCTAAGGAGTCCAAATTTTCAATTTTTAGATTTCGTTCCATAGCCGGGAGGATTGCAATAACATGTAATATTACACGTATATACACGCATAACCGGCTAAGGAGTCCAAATTTTCCAATTTTTAGATTTCGTTCCATAGCCGCGTGCTTTGAATTCAAATGTTTTTTTTCACGTATCAACACATATAAACAGGCAAAGAAGGCAAAATTTTCAAATTTCTAGTTTTCGTTCCATAGCCGGTGCATTGAATTAACATACATTTTTACATGTATATACACACAATAACCGGCTCAGAAGTCCAAATTTTCAATTTTTTTGATTTCGTTCCATACCCGGTGCAATGAATAAACATACATTTTTACACGTATGTACACACATATACCAGCTAAGAAGTCCAAATTTTCATATTTTCAGATTTCGTTCAATTGCCGGGTGGATTGAATTCAAATGCTTTTTTTCTCTTATAAACACATATAAACGGGCTAAGAAGTCCAAATTTTCAAATTTTTAGATTTCGTTCCATATCCGGTGGAGTTAATTAACATGCAATTACACGTATATGCACGCATAACCGGGTAAGAAGTCGTATTTTCAAATTTTTAGATTTCGTTCCATAGCCGGTGCACTGAATTAACATAAATTTTTACACGTATGTACACCACATGAACCAGCTAAGAAGACCAGATTTTCAATTTTTTAATTTTGTTCCAAAGCCGGGTGGATTGAATAAACACACATTTTTACACGTATGTACACACATAAACCAGCTAAGAAGTCCAAATTTTCATATTTTTAGTTTTTTCGTTCATACCCGGGTGCATTGAATTAACATACATTTTACATTTATACACACAATAACCGGCTAAGAAGTCCAAATTTTCAATTTTTTTGATTTCGTTCCATAGCCGGGTGCAATGAATAACATACATTTTTACACGTATGTACACACATAACCAGCTAAGAAGTCCAAATTTTCATATTTTCAGATTTCGTTCAATTGCCGGGTGGATTCAATTCAAATGCTTTTTTTCTCTTATAAACACATATAAACGAGCTCAGAAGTCCAAATTTTTCAAAATTTTAGATTTCGTTCCATAGCCGCGTGCATTGAATTACATACAGTTTTACATGTATAGACACACAAAAAACCGGCTAAGGAGTCCATATTTTAAATTTTTAGCATTTCGTTCCATAGCCGGGTGGATTGCAATAACATGCAATATTACACGTATATACACGCATAAACCGGTAAGAAGTCGTATTTCAATTTTTAGATTTCGTTCCATAGCCGGGTTGCATTGAATTAATATACATTTTTACATGTATAAACACACAAAAACCGGCTAACGAGTCCAAATTTTCAAATTTTTAGATTTCGTTTCCATAGCCGGTGGATTGCATAACATGTAATATTACACGTATAGACACGCATAAACCGGCTAAGGAGTCCCAAATTTTCCAATTTTTAGATTTCGTTCCATAGCCGCGTGCTTTGAATTCAAATGTTTTTTTTCACGTATCAACACGTATAAACAGGCTAAGAACTCAAAATTTCAAATTTTTAGTTTTCGTTCCATAGCCGGGTGCATTGAATTAACATACATTTTTACATGTATATACACACAATAACCGGCTAAGAAGTCCAAATTTAATTTTTTTGATTTCGTTCCATAGCGGTGCAATGAATAAACTACATTTTTACACGTATGTACACAATAAACCAGCTAAGAAGTCCAAATTTTCATATTTCAGATTTCGTTCAATTGCGGTGGATTCAATTCAAAAGCTTTTTTTCTCTATAAAACACATATAAACGGACTCAGAAGTCAAATTTCAAATTTTTCGATTTCGTTCCAAAGCCGCGTGCATTGAATTAACATACATTTTTACATGTATATACAACAAAAACCGGCTAAGAGTCCAATTTTAAATTTTTAGATTTCGTTCCATAGCCGGGAGGATTGCAATAACATGTAATGATACACGTATATACACGCATAAACCGGCTAAGGAGTCCAAATTTTCCAATTTTTAGATTTCGTTCCATAGCCGCGTGCTTTGAATTCAAATGTTTTTTTTCACGTATCAACACATATAAACAGGCAAAGAGGCAAAATTTTCAAATTTCTAGTTTTCGTTCCATAGCCGGGTGCATTGAATTAACATACATTTTTACATGTATATACACACAATAACCGGCTCAGAAGTCCAAATTTTCAATTTTTTTGATTTCGTTCCATAGCCGGGTGGAGTTAATTAACATGCATATTACACGTATATGCACGCATAAACCGGGTAAGAAGTCGTATTTTCAAATTTTTAGATTTCGTTCCATAGCCGGGTTGCACTGAATTAACATAAATTTTTACACGTATGTACACACATGAACCACTAAGAAGACCAGATTTTCAAATTTTTTAATTTTGTTCCAAGCCGGTGGATTGAATAAACACATTTTTACACGTATGTACACACATAAACCAGCTAAGAAGTCCAAATTTTCAAATTTTTAGTTTTCGTTCCATAGCCGGTGCATTGAATTAACATACATTTTTACATGTATATACACACAATAACCGGCTAAGAAGTCCAAATTTTCAATTTTTTTGATTTCGTTCCATATCCGGGTGCAATGAATAAACAACATTTTTACACGTATGTACACACATAAACAGCTAAGAAGTCCAAATTTTCATATTTTCAGATTTCGTTCAATTGCCGGGTGGATTCAATTCAAATGCTTTTTTTCTCTTATAAACATATAAACGAGCTCAGAAGTCCAAATTTTCAAATTTTTAGATTTCGTTCCATATCCGGGGGAGTTAATTAACATGCAATATTACACGTATATGCACGCATAAACCGGGTAAGAAGTCGTATTTTCAAATTTTTAGATTTCGTTCCATAGCCGGGTGCACTGAATTAACATAAATTTTTACACGTATGTACAACACATGACCAGCTAAGAAGACCAGATTTTCAATTTTTTAATTTTGTTCCAAAGCCGGGTGGATTGAATAAACACACATTTTTACACGTATGTACACACATAAACCCCTAAGAAGTCCAAATTTTCAAATTTTTAGTTTTCGTTCCATAGCCGGGTGCATTGAATTAACATACATTTTTACATGTATATACACACAATAACCGGCTAAGAAGTCCAATTTTCAAATTTTTAGATTTCGTTTCATAGCCGTGTGCATTGAATTAACATACATTTTTACATGTATATACACACAAAAACCGGCTAAGGAGTCCAAATTTTAAATTTTTAGATTTCGTTCCATAGCCGGGTGGATTGCAATAACTGCAATATTACACGTATATACACGCATAAACCGGGTAAGAAGTCGTATTTTCAAATTTTTAGATTTCGTTCCATAGCCGGTGCATTGATTAATATACATTTTTACATGTTATACACACAAAAACCGGCTAACGAGTCCAAATTTTCAAATTTTAATTTCGTTCCATAGCCGGGTGGATGCAATAACATGTATATTACACGTATATACACGTATAAACCGGCTAAGGAGTCCAAATTTTCCAATTTTTAGATTTCGTTCCATAGCCGCGTGCTTGAATTCAAATGTTTTTTTTCACGTATCAACACGTATAAACAGGCTAAGTCAAATTTTCAAATTTTTAGTTTTCGTTCCATAGCCGGGTGCATTGAATTAACATACATTATAACATGTATAGACACACAATACCGGCTCAGAAGTCCAAATTTTCAATTTTTTTGATTTCGTTCCATAGCCGGGTGCAATGAATAAACATACATTTTTACACGTATGTACAAACATAAACCACTAAGAAGTCCAAATTTTCATATTTTCAGATTTCGTTCATTGCCGGGTGGATTGAATTCAAATGCTTTTTTTCTCTTATAACACATATAAACGGCTCAGAAGTCCAAATTTTCAATTTTTTTGATTTCGTTCATAGCCGGGTGCAATGAATAAACATACATTTTTACACGTATGTACACACATAAACCAGCTAAGAAGTCCAAATTTTCATATTTTCAGATTTCGTTCAATTGCCGGGTGGATTGAGATCAAATGCTTTTTTTCCTTAGAAACACATATAAACGGGCTAAGAAGCCCAAATTTTCAAATTTTTAGATTTCGTTCCATAGTCGGGTGCATTGAATTAACATACATTTTTACATGTATATACACACAATAACCGGCTCAGAAGTCCAAATTTTCAATTTTTTTGATTTCGTTCCATAGCCGGTGCAATGAATAAACTACATTTTACACGTATGTACACACATAAACCACTAAGAAGTCCAAATTTTCATATTTTCAGATTTCGTTCAATTGCCGGTGGATTGAATTCAAATGCTTTTTTTCTCTTATAAACACATATAAACGGCTAAGAAGTCCAAATTTTCAAATTTTTAGATTTCGTTCCATATCCGGGTGGAGTTAATTAACCTGCAATATTACACGTATATGCACGCATAAACCGGGTAAGAAGTCGTATTTTCAAATTTTAGGTTTCGTTCCATAGCCGGTGCACTGAATTAACAGTATGTACACATAAACCAGCTAAGAAGTCCAAATTTTCATTTTCAGATTTCGTTCAATTGCCGGGTGGATTGAATTCAAATGCTTTTTTTCCTTATAAACACATATAAACGGCTCAGAAGTCAAAATTTTCAAATTTTTATATTTAGTTCCATTGCCGCGTGCATTGCATTAACATACATTTTTACATGTATATACACACAAAAACCGGCTAAGGATCCAAATTTTCAAATTTTTAGATTTCGTTCCATAGCCGGGTGGATTGCAATAACATGTAATATTACACGTATATACACGCATAAACCGGCTAAGGAGTCCAAATTTTCCAATTTTTAGATTTCGTTCAATTGCCGGGTGGATTCAAATGCTTTTTTTCTCTTATAAACACATATAAACGGGATAAGAAGTCCAAATTTTCAAATTTTTAGAGTTCGTTCCCTAGCCGCGTGCATTGAATTAACATCATTTTTACATGTATATACACACAATAACCGGCTCAGAAGTCCAAATTTTCAATTTTTTTGATTTCGTTCCATAGCCGGGTACAATGAATAAACATACATTTTTACACTATGTACACACATAACCAGCTAAGAAGTCCAAATTTTCATATTTTCAGATTTCGTTCAATTGCCGGGTGGATTCAATTCAAATGCTTTTTTTCTCTTATAAACACATATAAACGAGCTCAGAAGTCCAAATTTTCAAATTTTTAGATTTCGTTCCATAGCCGCGTGCATTGAATTAACATACATTTTTACATGTTATACACACAAAAACCGGCTAAGGAGTCCATATTTTAAATTTTTAGATTTCGTCCATAGCCGGGTGGATTGCAATAACATGCATATTACACGTATATACACGCATAAACCGGGTAAGAAGTCGTATTTTCAAATTTTTAGATTTCGTTCCATAGCCGGGTGCATTGAATTAATATACATTTTTACATGTAATAACACACAAAAACCGGCTAACGAGTCCAATTTTCAAATTTTTAGATTCGTTCCATAGCCGGGTGGATTGCAATAACATGTAATATTACACGTATATACACGCATAAACCGGCTAAGAGTCCAAATTTTCCAATTTTTAGATTTCGTTCCATAGCCGCGTGCTTTGAATTCAAATGTTTTTTTTCACGTATCAACACGTATAAACAGGCTAAGAAGTCAAATTTTCAAATTTTTAGTTTTCGTTCCATAGCCGGGTGCATTGAATTAACTACATTTTAACATGTATATACACACAATAACCGGCTAAGAAGTCCAAATTTCAATTTTTTTGATTTCGTTCCATAGCCGGGTGCTATTGCAATAATAACATACACTTTTACACGTAGTACAAACCATAAACCAGCTAAGAAGTCCAAATTTTCATATTTTCAGATTTCGTTCAATTGCCGGTGGATTGAATTCAAATGCTTTTTTTCTCTTATAACACATATAAACGACTAAGAAGTCAAAATTTTCAAATTTTTAGATTTCGTTCCATTTTCGGATGGATTTAATTAACATGCAATATTACACGTTTACGCACGCAAAACGGTAAGAAGTCGTATTTTCAAATTTTAGTTTTCGTTCCATACCCGGGTGCACTGAATTAACATAAATTTTTACACGTATGTACACACATGAACCAGCTAAGAAGACCATATTTCAAATTTTTTAATTTTGTTCCAAAGCCGGGTGATTGAATAAACACACATTTTCACGTATGTACACACAGAAACCAGCTAAGAAGTCTAAATTTTCATATTTTCAGATTTCGTTCAATTGCCGGGTGGATTGAATTCACTTCTTTTTTCTCTTATAAACACATATAAACAGGCTAAGAAGTCAAAATTTTCAAATTTTTAGTTTTCGTTCCATAGCCGGGTGCATTGAATTAACATACATTTAACATGTATCTACACCCAATACCGGCTCAGAAGTCCAAATTTTTCAATTATTTTTTGATTTCCGTTTCCATGGCCGGGTGCAATGCAATAAACATACATTTTTACACGTCTGTACAAACATAACCAGCTAAGCAGTCCAAATTTTCATATTTTCAGATTTCGCCTCCAATTGCCGGTGGTGGATTGAAATTCAAATGCTTTTTTTTTCTCTTATAAACACATCTAACCGGACTAAGAAGTCAAATTTTCAAGTTTTAGATTTCGTTCCATTTTCGGAATGAGTTAATTAACATGCAATATTACACCGTTTATGCACGCATAACCGGGTAAGGAAGTCGTATTTTCAATTTTTCGTTTTCGTTCATTACCCGGGTGCACTGAATAACATAAATTTTTACACGTATGTACACACATGAACCAGCTAAGAAGACCAGATTTTCAAATTTTTTAATTTGTATCAAAGGCCGGGTGGATTGAATAAACACACATTTTTACACGTATGTACACACAGAAACCAGCTAAGAAGTCCAAATTTCATATTTTCAGATTTCGTTCAATTGCCGGGTGGATTGAATTCAAATTCTTTTTTTCTCTTATAAACACATATAAACAGGCTAAGAAGTCAAAATTTTCAAATTTTTAGTTTTCGTTCCATAGCCGGGTGCATTGAATAACATAACGTGCATTGAATTAACATAAACGGCTAAGAAGTCCAAATTTTTCAATTTTTTGATTTCGTTCCATAGCCGGGTGCAATGAATAAACATACATTTTTACCACGTATGTACACACATAAACCAGCTAAGAAGTCCAAATTTTCATATTTTCAGATTTCGTTCAATTGCCGGGTGGATTCAATTCAAATGCTTTTTTTCTCTTATAACACATATAAACGGGCTCAGAAGTCCAAATTTTCACATTTGTAGATTTCGTTTCATAGCCGCGTGCATTGAATAACATACATTTTTACATGTATATACACACAAAAACCGGCTAAGGAGCCAAATTTTCAAAATTTTTAGATTTCGTTCCATAGCCGGGTGGATTGCAATAACATGCAATATTACACGTATATACACGCATAAACCGGGTAAGAAGTCGTAATTTCAAATTTTTAGATTTCGTTCCATAGCCGGGTGCATTGAATTAACATACATTTTACATGTATATACACACAAAACCGGCTAAGGAGTCCAAATTTTCAAATTTTTAGATTTCGTTCCATAGACGGGAGGATTGCAATAACATGTAATATTACACGTATATACACGCATAAACCGGCTAAGGAGTCCAAATTTTCCAATTTTTAGATTTCGTTCCATAGCCGCGTGCTTGTATTCAAATGTTTTTTTCACGTATCAACACATATAAACTGGCAAAGAAGGCAAAATTTTCAAATTTCTAGTTTTCGTTCCATAGCCGGGTGCATTGAATTAACATACATTTTTACATGTATATACACACAATAACCGGCTCAGAAGTCCAAATGTTCAATTTTTTTGATTTCGTTCCATAGCCGGGTGCAATGAATAAACATACATTTTACACGTATGTACACACATATACCGCTAAGAAGTCCAAATTTTCATATTTTCAGATTTCGTTCAATTGCCGGGTGGATTGAATTCAATGCTTTTTTTTCTCTTATAAACACATATTAAACGGGCCTAAGAAGTCCAAATTTTCAAATTTTAGATTTCGTTCCATTATCCGGGTGGAGTTAATTAACATGCAATATTACACGTATATGCACGCATAAACCGGGTAAGAAGTCGTATTTTCAAATTTTTAGATTTCGTTCCATAGCCGGGTGCACTGAATTAACATAAATTTTTACACGTATGTACACACATGAACCAGCTAAGAAGACCAGATTTCAAATTTTTTAATTTTGTTCCAAAGCCGGGTGGATTGAATAAACACACATTTTTACACGTATGTACACACATAAACCAGCTAAGAAGTCCAAATTTTCATATTTTCAGATTTCGTTCAAATTACCGGGTGGATTCAATTCAAATGCTTTTTTTCTCTTATAAACACATATAAACGGGCTCAGAAGTCCAAAATTTTCAATTTTTTAGATTTCGTTCCATAGCCGCGTGCATTGAATTAAACATACATTTTTACCATGTATATACACACAAAAACCGGCTAAGGAGTCCAAATTTTCAAATTTTTAGATTTCGTTCCATAGCCGGGAGGGATTTACAATACAATGTAATATTACACGTATACACGCATAAACCGGCTAAGGAGTCCAAATTTTCCAATTTTTAGATTTCGTTCCATAGCCGGGTGCTTTTAAATCAAATGATTTTTTTTCCCGTATCAACACATATAAACAGGCTAAAAAGTCCAAATTTTCAATTTTTTGATTCGTTCCATAGCCGGGTGCAATGAATAAACATACATTTTTACACGTATGTACACAAATAAACAGCTAAGAAGTCCAAATTTTCATATTTTCAGATTTCGTTCAATTGCCGGGTGGATTCAATTCAAATGCTTTTTTTTCTCTTATAAACACATTAAAACGAGCTCAGAAGTCCAAATTTACAAATTTTAGATTTCGTTCCATAGCCGCGTGCATTGACTTAACATACATTTTTACATGTATATACATACAATAAACGGCTAAGAAGTCCAAATTTTCAAATTTTTTAGATTTCGTTTCATAGCCGCGTGCATTGAATTAACATACATTTTACATGTATAACACACAAAAACCGGCTAAGGAGTCCAAATTTTCAATTTTTAGATTTCGTTCCATAGCCGGGTGGATTGCAATAACATGCAATATTACACGTATATACACGCATAAACCGGGTAAGAAGTCGTATTTTCAAATTTTTAGATTCGTTTCCATAGCGGGTGCATTGAATTAACATACATTTTTACATGTATAGACACACAAAACCGGCTAAGGAGTCCAAACTTTCAAATTTTTAGATTTCGTTCCATAGCCGGGAGGATTGCAATAACATGTAATATTACACGTATATACACGCATAAACCGGCTTAAGGAGTCCAAATTTTCCAATTTTTAGATTTCGTTCCATAGCCGCGTGCTTTGAATTCAAATGTTTTTTTCACGTATCAACACATATAAACAGGCAAAGAAGGCAAAAGTTTCATATTTTCAGATTTCGTTCCATAGCGGGTGCATTGAATTAACATACATTTTTACATGTATATACACACAATAACCGGCTCAGAAGTCCAAATTTTCAATTTTTTTGATTTCGTTCCATAGCCGGGTGCAATGAATAAACATACATTTTTACACGTATGTACACACATAAACCAGCTAAGAAGTCCAAATTTTCATATTTTCAGATTTCGTTCAATTGCCGGGTGGATTGAATTCAAATGCTTTTTTCTCTTATAAACACATATAAACGGGCTAAGAAGTGCAAATTTTCAATTTTTAGATTTCGTTCCATATCCGGGTGGAGTTAATTAACATGCATATTACACGTATATGCACGCATAAACCGGGTAAGAAGTCGTATTTTCAAATTTTTAGGTTCGTTCCATAGCCGGGTGCACTGAATTAACATACATTTTTACACGTATGTACACACATAAACCAGCTAAGAAGACCAGATTTTCAAATTTTTTATTTTGTTCCAAAGCCGGGTGGATTGAATAAACACACATTTTTACACGTATGTACACACATAAAGCAGCTAAGAAGTCCAAATTTTCATATTTTCAGATTTCGTTCAATTGCCGGGTGGATTCAATTCAAATGCTTTTTTTCTCTTATAAACACATATAAACGGGCTAAGAAGTCCAAATTTTCAAATTTTTAGATTTCGTTCCATAGCCGGGTGGATTGCAATACCATGTCATATTACACGTATATACACGCATAAACCGGCTAAGGAGTCCAAATTTTCCAATCTTTAGATTTCGTTCCATAGCCGGGTGCAATGAATAAACATACATTTTTACACGTATGTACACATAAACCAGCTAAGAAGTCCAAATTTTCATATTTTCAGATTTCGTTCAATTGCCGGGTGGATTGAATTCAAATGCTTTTTTTCCTTATAAACACATATAAACGGCTCAGAAGTCAAAATTTTCAAATTTTTAGATTTAGTTCCATTGCCGCGTGCATTGCATTAACATACATTTTTACATGTATATACACACCAATAACCGGCTCAGAAGTCCAAATTTTCAATTTTTTGGATTTCGTTCCATAGCCGGGGTACAATGAATAAACATACATTTTTACACGTATGTACACATAAACCAGCTAAGAAGTCCAAATTTTCATATTTCAGATTTCGTTCAATTGCCGGGTGGATTCAATTCAAATGCTTTTTTTCTCTTATAAACACATATAAACGGATAAGAAGTCCCAAATTTTCAAATTTTTAGAGTTCGTTCCCTAGCCGCGTGCATTGAATTAACATACATTTTTACATGATATACACACAATAACCGGCTCAGAAGTCCAAATTTTCAATTTTTTTGATTGTCGTTCCATAGCCGCGTGCATTGAATTAACATACATTTTTACATGTATATACACACAAAAACGGCTAACGAGTCCAAATTTTCAAATTTTAGATTTCGTTCCATAGCCGGGTGGATTGCAATAACATGTAATATTACACGTATATACACGCATAAACCGGCTAAGAAGTCCAATTTTCCAATTTTTAGATTTCGTTCCATAGCCGCGTGCTTTGAATTCAAATGTTTTTTTTCACGTATCAACACGTATAAACCAGGCTAAGAAGTCAAAATTTTCAACTTTTTTAGTTTTCGTTCCAATAGCCGTGTTGCATTGAATTAACATACACTTTTTACATGTATATACACACAAAAACGGCTAAGGAGTCAAATTTTAAAATTTTTAGATTTCGTTCCATAGCCGGGTGGATTGCAATAACATGCAATATTACACGTATATACACGCATAAACCGGGTAAGAAGTCCACATTTTCATATTTTCAGATTTCGTTCAATTGCCGGGTGGATTGAATTCAAATGCTTTTTTCTTCTTAAACACATATAAACGGACTAAGAAGTCAAAATTTTCAAATTTTTAGATTTCGTTCCATTTTCGGATGGAGTTAATTAACATGCAATATTACACGTTTACGCACGCATAAACCGGGTAAGAAGTCGTATTTTCAAATTTTTAGTTTTCGTTCCATACCCGGGTGCACTGAATTAACATAAATTTTTACACGTATGTACACACATGAACCAGCTAAGAAGACCAGATTTTCAAATTTTTTAATTTTGTTCCAAAGCCGGGTGGATTGAAAAACACACATTTTTATATTTATCTACACACATAAACCAACTAACAAGTCCAAATTTTCATTTTCAGATTTCGTTCAATTGCCGGGTGGATTGAATTCAAATTCTTTTTTTCTCTTATAAACACATATAAACGGGCTCAGAAGTCCAAATTTTCAAATTTTTAGATTTCGTTCCATAGCCGCGTGCATTGAATTAACATACATTTTTACATGTATATACACACAATAAATGGCTAAGAAGTTCAAATTTTCAAATTTTAGATTTCGTTCAATTGCCGGGTGGATTCAATTCAAATGCTTTTTTCTCGTATAAACACATATAAACGGGCTCAGAAGTCCAAATTTTCACATTTTTAGATTCGTTCCATAGCCGCGTGCATTGAATTAACATACATTTTTACACGTATGTACAACATAAACCAGCTAAGAAGTCCAAATTTTCATATTTTCAGATTTCGTTCAATTGCCGGGTGGATTCAATTCAAATGCTTTTTTTCTCTTATAAACACATATAAACGAGCTCAGAAGTCCAAATTTTCAAATTTTTAGATTTCGTTCCATAGCCGCGTGCATTGAATTAACATACATTTTTACATGTATATACACACAAAAACCGGCTAAGGAGTCCATATTTTAAATTTTTACATTTCGTTCCATAGCCGGGTGGATTGCAATAACATGCAATATTACACGTATATACACGCATAAACCGGGTAAGAAGTCGTATTTTTCAAATTTTTAGATTTCGTTCCATAGCCGGGTGCATTGAATTAATATACATTTTTACATGTATAAACACACAAAAACCGGCTAACGAGTCCAAATTTTCAAATTTTTAGATTTCGTTCCATAGCCGGGTGGATTGCAATAACATGTAATATTACACGTATATACACGCATAAACCGGCTAAGGAGTCCAAATTTTCCAATTTTTAGATTTCGTTCCATAGCCGCGTGCTTTGAATTCAAATGTTTTTTTTCACGTATCAACACGTATAAACAGGCTAAGAAGTCAAAATTTTCAAATTTTTAGTTTTCGTTCCATAGCCGGGTGCATTGAATTAACATACATTTTAACATGTATATACACACAATAACCGGCTCAGAAGTCCAAATTTTCAATTTTTTTGATTTCGTTCCATAGCCGGGTGCAATGAATAAACATACATTTTTACACGTATGTACAAACATAAACCAGCTAAGAAGTCCAAATTTTCATATTTTCAGATTTCGTTCAATTGCCGGGTGGATTGAATTCAAATGCTTTTTTTCTCTTATAAACACATATAAACGGACTAAGAAGTCAAAATTTTCAAATTTTTAGATTTCGTTCCATTTTCGGATGGAGTTAATTAACATGCAATATTACACGTTTATGCACGCATAAACCGGGTAAGAAGGTCGTATTTTCAAATTTTTAGTTTTCGTTCCATACCCGGGTGCACTGAATTAACATAAATTTTTACACGTATGTACACACATGAACCAGCTAAGAAGACCAGATTTTCAAATTTTTTAATTTTGTTCCAAAGCCGGGTGGATTGAATAAACACACATTTTTACACGTATGTACACACAGAAACCAGCTAAGAAGTCCAAATTTTCATATTTTCAGATTTCGTTCAATTGCCGGGTGGATTGAATTCAAATTCTTTTTTTTCTCTTATAAACACATATAAACAGGCTAAGAAGTCAAAATTTTCAAATTTTTAGTTTTCGTTCCATAGCCGGGTGCATTGAATTAACATAACGTGCATTGAATTAACAATAACCGGCTAAGAAGGTCCAAATTTTCAATTTTTTGATTTCGTTCCATAGCCGGGTGCAATGAATAAACATACATTTTTACACGTATGTACACACATAAACCAAGCTAAGAAGTCCAAATTTCATATTTTCAGATTTCGTTCAATTGCCGGGTGGATTCCATTCAAATGCTTTTTTCTCTTATAAACACATATAAACGAGCTCAGAAGTCCAAATTTTCAAATTTTTAGATTTCGTTCCATAGCCGCGTGCATTGAATTAACATACATTTTTACATGATATACACACAAAAACCGGCTCAGGAGTCCATATTTTAAATTTTTTACATTTCGTTCCATAGCCGGGTGGATTGCAATAAACATGCAATATTACACGTATATACACGCATAAACCGGGTAAGAAGTCGTATTTTCAAATTTTTAGATTTCGTTCCATAGCCGGGTGCATTGAATTAATATACATTTTTACATGTATAAACACACAAAAACCGGCTAACGAGTCCAAATTTTCAAATTTTTAGATTCGTTCCATAGCGGGTGGATTGCAATAACATGTAATATTACACGTATATACACGCATAAACCGGCTAAGGAGTCCCAAATTTTCCAATTTTTAGATTTCGTTCCATAGCCGCGTGCTTGAATTCAAATGTTTTTTTTCACGTATCAACACGTATAAAACAGTGCTAAGAAGTCAAAATTTTCAAATTTTTAGTTTTCGTCCATAGCCGGTGTGCATTGAATTAACATACATTTTAACATGTATATACACCCAATAACCGGCTCAGAAGTCCAAATTTTCAATTTTTTTGATTTCGTTCCATAGCCGGGTGCAATGAATAAACATACATTTTTACACGTATGTACAACATAAACCAGCTAAGAAGTCCAAATTTTCATATTTTCAGATTTCGCTCAATTGCCGGGTGGATTGAATTCAAATGCTTTTTTTCTCTTATAAACACATATAAACGGACTAAGAAGTCAAAATTTTCAAATTTTTAGATTTCGTTCCATTTCGGATGAGTTAATTAACATGCAATATTACACGTTTATGCACGCATAAACCGGGTAAGAAGTCGTAATTTCAATTTTTAGATTTCGTTCCATAGCCGGGTGCATTGAATTAACATACATTTTTACATGTATATACACACAAAAACCGGCTAAGGAGTCCAAATTTTCAAATTTTTAGATTTCGTTCCATAGACGGGAGGATTGCAATAACATGTAATATTACACGTATATACACGCATAAACCGGCTAAGGAGTCCAAATTTTCCAATTTTTAGATTTCGTTCCATAGCCGCGTGCTTTGTATTCAAATGTTTTTTTCACGTATCAACACATATAAACTGGCAAAGAAGGCAAAATTTTCAAATTTCTAGTTTTCGTTCCATAGCCGGGTGCATTGAATTAACATACATTTTTACATGTATATACACACAATAACCGGCTCAGAAGTCCAAATGTTCAATTTTTTTGATTTCGTTCCATAGCCGGGTGCAATGAATAAACATACATTTTTACACGTATGTACACACATACCAGCTAAGAAGTCCAAATTTTCATATTTTCAGATTTCGTTCAATTGCCGGGTGGATTGAATTCAAATGCTTTTTTTCTCTTATAAACACATATAAACGGGCTAAGAAGTCCAAATTTTCAAATTTTTAGATTTCGTTCCATATCCGGGTGGAGTTAATTAACATGCAATATTACACGTATATGCACGCATAAACCGGGTAAGAAGTCGTATTTTCAAATTTTTAGATTTTGTTCCATAGCCGGGTGCACTGAATTAACATAAATTTTTACACGTATGTACACACATGAACCAGCTAAGAAGACCAGATTTTCAAATTTTTTAATTTTGTTCCAAAGCCGGGTGGATTGAATAAACACACATTTTTACACGTATACACACATAAACCAGCTAAGAAGTCCAAATTTTCATATTTTCAGATTTCGTTCAATTACCGGTGGATTCAATTCAAATGCTTTTTTCTCTTATAAACACATATAAACGGGCTCAGAAGTCCAAATTTTCAAATTTTTAGATTTCGTTCCATAGCCGCGTGCATTGAATTAACATACATTTTTACATGTATATACACACAAAAACCGGCTAAGGAGTCCAAATTTTCAAATTTTTAGATTTCGTTCCATAGCCGGGAGGATTGCAATAACATGTAATATCACGTATATACACGCATAAACCGGCTAATGAGTCCAAATTTTCCAATTTTTAGATTTCGTTCCATAGCCGGGTGTTTTGAATTCAAATGTTTTTTTTCACGTATCAACGCATATAAACAGGCTAAAAAGTCCAAATTTTCAATTTTTTTGATTTCGTTCCATAGCCGGGTGCAAGAATAAACATACATTTTTACACGTATGTACACAAATAAACCAGCTAAGAAGTCCAAATTTTCATATTTTCAGATTTCGTTCAATTGCCGGGTGGATTCAATTCAAATGCTTTTTTTCTCTTATAAACACATATAAACGAGCTCAGAAGTCCAAATTTACAAATTTTTAGATTTCGTTCCATAGCCGCGTGCATTGAATTAACATACATTTTTACATGTATATACACACAATAAACGGCTAAGAAGTCCAAATTTTCAAATTTTTAGATTTCGTTCCATAGCCGCGTGCATTGAATTAACATACATTTTTACATGTATATACACACAAAAACCGGCTAAGGAGTCCATATTAAATTTTTACATTTCGTTCCATAGCCGGGTGGATTGCAATAACATGCAATATTACAGTATATCACGCATAAACCGGGTAAGAAGTCGTATTTTCAAATTTTTAGATTTCGTTCCATAGCCGGGTGCATTGAATTAATATACATTTTTACATGTATAAACACACAAAAACCGGCTAACGAGTCCAAATTTTCAAATTTTTAGATTTCGTTCCATAGCCGGGTGGATTGCAATAACATGTAATATTACACGTATATACACGCATAAACCGGCTAAGGAGTCCAAATTTTCCAATTTTTAGATTTCGTTCCATAGCCGCGTGCTTTGAATTCAAATGTTTTTTTTCACGTATCAACACGTATAAACAGGCTAAGAAGTCCAAATTTTCAAATTTTTAGATTTCGTTCCATAGCCGCGTGCATTGAATTAACATACATTTTTACATGTATATACACACAAAAACCGGCTAAGGAGTCCATATTTTAAATTTTTACATTTCGTTCCATAGCCGGGTGGATTGCAATAACATGCAATATTACACGTATATACACGCATAAACCGGGTAAGAAGTCGTATTTTCAAATTTTTAGATTTCGTTCCATAGCCGGGTGCATTGAATTAACATACATTTTTACATGTATATACACACAAAAACCGGCTAAGGAGTCCAAACTTTCAAATTTTTAGATTTCGTTCCATAGCCGGGAGGATTGCAATAACATGTAATATTACACATATATACACGCATAAACCGGCTAAGGAGTCCAAATTTTCCAATTTTTAGATTTCGTTCCATAGCCGCGTGCTTTGAATTCAAATGTTTTTTTCACGTATCAACACATATAAACAGGCAAAGAAGGCAAAAGTTTCATATTTTCAGATTTCGTTCCATAGTCGGGTGCATTGAATTAACATACATTTTTACATGTATATACACACAATAACCGGCTCAGAAGTCCAAATTTTCAATTTTTTTGATTTCGTTCCATAGCCGGGTGCAATGAATAAACATACATTTTTACACGTATGTACACACATAAACCAGCTAAGAAGTCCAAATTTTCATATTTTCAGATTTCGTTCAATTGCCGGGTGGATTGAATTCAAATGCTTTTTTTCTCTTATAAACACATATAAACGGGCTAAGAAGTGCAAATTTTCAAATTTTTAGATTTCGTTCCATATCCGGGTGGAGTTAATTAACATGCAATATTACACGTATATGCACGCATAAACCGGGTAAGAAGTCGTATTTTCAAATTTTTAGGTTTCGTTCCATAGCCGGGTGCACTGAATTAACACATTTTTACACGTATGTACACACATAAACCAGCTAAGAAGACCAGATTTTCAAATTTTTTAATTTTGTTCCAAAGCCGGGTGGATTGAATAAACACACATTTTTACACGTATGTACACACATAAAGCAGCTAAGAAGTCCAAATTTTCATATTTTCAGATTTCGTTCAATTACCGGGTGGATTCAATTCAAATGCTTTTTTCTCTTATAAACACATATAAACGGGCTAAGAAGTCCAAATTTTCAAATTTTTAGATTTCGTTCCATATCCGGGTGGATTGCAATACCATGTCATATTACACGTATATACACGCATAAACCGGCTAAGGAGTCCAAATTTTCCAATCTTTAGATTTCGTTCCATAGCCGGGTGCAATGAATAAACATACATTTTTACACGTATGTACACATAAACCAGCTAAGAAGTCCAAATTTTCATATTTTCAGATTTCGTTCAATTGCCGGGTGGATTGAATTCAAATGCTTTTTTCCCTTATAAACACATATAAACGGGCTCAGAAGTCAAAATTTTCAAATTTTTAGATTTAGTTCCATTGCCGCGTGCATTGCATTAACATACATTTTTACATGTATATACACACAATAACCGGCTCAGAAGTCCAAATTTTCAATTTTTTTGATTTCGTTCCATAGCCGGGTACAATGAATAAACATACATTTTTACACGTATGTACACATAAACCAGCTAAGAAGTCCAAATTTTCATATTTTCAGATTTCGTTCAATTGCCGGGTGGATTCAATTCAAATGCTTTTTTTCTCTTATAAACACATATAAACGGGATAAGAAGTCCAAATTTTCAAATTTTTAGAGTTCGTTCCCTAGCCGCGTGCATTGAATTAACATACATTTTTACATGTATATACACACAATAACCGGCTCAGAAGTCCAAATTTTCAATTTTTTTGATTTCGTTCCATAGCCGCGTGCATTGAATTAACATACATTTTTACATGTATATACACACAAAAACCGGCTAACGAGTCCAAATTTTCAAATTTTTAGATTTCGTTCCATAGCCGGGTGGATTGCAATAACATGTAATATTACACGTATATACACGCATAAACCGGCTAAGAAGTCCAATTTTCCAATTTTTAGATTTCGTTCCATAGCCGCGTGCTTTGAATTCAAATGTTTTTTTCACGTATCAACACGTATAAACAGGCTAAGAAGTCAAAATTTTCAAATTTTTAGTTTTCGTTCCATAGCCGGGTGCATTGAATTAACATACATTTTTACATGTATATACACAAAAAACCGGATAAGGAGTCCAAATTTTAAATTTTTAGATTTCGTTCCATAGCCGGGTGGATTGCAATAACATGCAATATTACACGTATATACACGCATAAACCGGGTAAGAAGTCCACATTTTCATATTTTCAGATTTCGTTCAATTGCCGGGTGGATTGAATTCAAATGCTTTTTTTCTCTTATAAACACATATAAACGGACTAAGAAGTCAAAATTTTCAAATTTTTAGATTTCGTTCCATTTTCGGATGGAGTTAATTAACATGCAATATTACACGTTTACGCACGCATAAACCGGGTAAGAAGTCGTATTTTCAAATTTTTAGTTTTCGTTCCATGCCCGGGTGCACTGAATTAACATAAATTTTTACACGTATGTACACACATGAACCAGCTAAGAAGACCAGATTTTCAAATTTTTTAATTTTGTTCCAAAGCCGGGTGGATTGAATAAACACACATTTTTACACGTATGTACACACAGAAACCAGCTAAGAAGTCTAAATTTTCATATTTTCAGATTTCGTTCAATTGCCGGTGGATTCGATTCAAATGCTTTTTTTCTCTTATAAACACATATAAACGGGCTAAGAAGTCCAAATTTTCAAATTTTTAGATTTCGTTCCATAGCCGCGTGCATTGAATTAACATACATTTTTACATGTATATACACACAAAAACCGGCTAAGGAGTCCAAATTTTAAATTTTTAGATTTCGTTCCATAGCCGGGTGGATTGCAATAACATGCAATATTACACGTATATACACGCATAAACCGGGTAAGAAGTCCAATTTTCATATTTTCAGATTTCGTTCAATTGCCGGGTGGATTGAATTCAAATGCTTTTTTTCTCTTATAAACACATAAACGGACTAAGAAGTCAAAATTTTCAATTTTTAGATTTCGTTCCATTTCGGATGGAGTTAATTAACATGCATATTACACGTTTACGCACGCATAAAGGGTAAGAAGTCGTATTTTCAAATTTTTAGTTTTCGTTCCATACCCGGGTGCACTGAATTAACATAAATTTTTACGTATGTACACACATGAACCAGCTAAGAAGACCAGATTTTCAAATTTTTTAATTTTGTTCCAAAGGGTGGATTGAATAAACACACATTTTTACACGTATGTACACACAGAAACCAGCTAAGAAGTCTAAATTTCATATTTTCAGATTTCGTTCAATTGCCGGGTGGATTGAATTCAAATTCTTTTTTTCTCTATAAACACATATAAACAGGCTAAGAAGTCAAAATTTTCAAATTTTTAGTTTTCGTTCCATAGCCGGGTGCATTGAATTAACATAACGTGCATTGAATTACAATAACCGGCTAAGAAGTCCAAATTTTCAATTTTTTTGATTTCGTTCCATAGCGGGTGCAATGAATAAACATACATTTTTACACGTATATACACACAAACCAGCTAAGAAGTCCAAATTTTCATATTTTCAGATTTCGTTCAATTGCCGGGTGGATTCAATTCAAATGCTTTTTTTCTCTTATAAACACATATAAACGGGCTCAGAAGTCCAAATTTTCACATTTGAGATTTCGTTTCATAGCCGCGTGCATTGAATTAACATACATTTTTACATGTATATACACACAAAAACCGGCTAAGGAGTCCAAATTTTCAAATTTTTAGATTTCGTTCCATAGCCGGGAGATTGCAATAACATGTAATATTACCTTATAACACGCATAACCGGCTAAGGAGTCCAAATTTTCCAATTTTTAGATTTCGTTCCATAGCCGCGTGCTTTGAATTCAAATGTTTTTTTCACGTATCAACACATATAAACAGGCAAAGAAGGCAAAATTTTCAAATTTCTAGTTTTCTTTCCATCCATAGGGTGCATTGAATTAACATAATTTTTACATGTATATACACACAATAACCGGCTCAGAAGTCCAAATTTTCAATTTTTTTGATTTCGTTCCATACCCGGGTGCAATGAATAAACATACATTTTTACACGTATGTACACACATATACCAGCTAAGAAGTCCAAATTTTCATTTTCAGATTTCGTTCAATTGCCGGGTGGATTGAATTCAAATGCTTTTTTTCTCTTATAAACACATATAAACGGGCTAAGAAGTCCAAATTTTCAAATTTTTAGATTTCGTTCCATATCCGGGTGGAGTTAATTAACATGCAATATTACACGTATATGCACGCATAAACCGGGTAAGAAGTCGTATTTTCAAATTTTTAGATTTCGTTCCATAGCCGGGTGCACTGAATTAACATAAATTTTTACACGTATGTACACACATGAACCAGCTAAGAAGACCAGATTTTCAAATTTTTTAATTTTGTTCCAAAGCCGGGTGGATTGAATAAACACACATTTTTACACGTATGTACACACATAAACCAGCTAAGAAGTCCAAATTTTCATATTTTTAGTTTTCGTTCCATACCCGGGTGCATTGAATTAACATACATTTTTACATGTATATACACACAATAACCGGCTAAGAAGTCCAAATTTTCAATTTTTTTGATTTCGTTCCATAGCCGGGTGCAATGAATAAACATACATTTTTACACGTATGTACACACATAAACCAGCTAAGAAGTCCAAATTTTCATATTTTCAGATTTCGTTCAATTGCCGGGTGGATTCAATTCAAATGCTTTTTTTCTCTTATAAACACATATAAACGAGCTCAGAAGTCCAAATTTTCAAATTTTTAGATTCCGTTCCATAGCCGCGTGCATTGAATTAACATACATTTTTACATGTATATACACAAAAAACCGGCTAAGGAGTCCAAATTTTAAATTTTTAGATTTCGTTCCATAGCCGGGTGGATTGCAATAACATGCAATATTACACGTATATACACGCATAAACCGGGTAAGAAGTCGTATTTTCAAATTTTTAGATTTCGTTCCATAGCCGGGTGCATTGAATTAATATACATTTTTACATGTATATACACACAAAAACAGCTAACGAGTCCAAATTTTCAAATTTTTAGATTTCGTTCCATAGCCGGGTGGATTGCAATAACATGTAATATTACACGTATATACACGTATAAACCGGCTAAGGAGTCCAAATTTTCCAATTTTTAGATTCGTTCCATAGCCGCGTGCTTTGAATTCAAATGTTTTTTTTCACGTATCAACACGTAAAACAGGCTAAGAACTCAAAATTTTCAAATTTTTAGTTTTCGTTCCATAGCCGGGTGCATTGAATTAACATACATTTTTACATGTATATACACACAATAACCGGCTAAGAAGTCCAAATTTTCAATTTTTTTGATTTCGTTCCATAGCCGGGTGCAATGAATAAACATACATTTTTACACGTATGTACACACATAAACCAGCTAAGAAGTCCAAATTTTCATATTTTCAGATTTCGTTCAATTGCCGGGTGGATTCAATTCAAAAGCTTTTTTTCTCTTATAAACACATATAAACGAGCTCAGAAGTCCAAATTTTCAAATTTTTAGATTTCGTTCCAAAGCCGCGTGCATTGAATTAACATACATTTTTACATGTATATACACACAAAAACCGGCTAAGGAGTCCATATTTTAAATTTTTAGATTTCGTTCCATAGCCGGGAGGATTGCAATAACATGTAATATTACACGTATATACACGCATAAACCGGCTAAGGAGTCCAAATTTTCCAATTTTTAGATTTCGTTCCATAGCCGCGTGCTTTGAATTCAAATGTTTTTTTCACGTATCAACACATATAAACAGGCAAAGAAGGCAAAATTTTCAAATTTCTAGTTTTCGTTCCATAGCCGGGTGCATTGAATTAACATACATTTTTACATGTATATACACAATAACCGGCTCAGAAGTCCAAATTTTCAATTTTTTTGATTTCGTTCCATAGCCGGTGGAGTTAATTAACATGCAATATTACACGTATATGCACGCATAAACCGGGTAAGAAGTCGTATTTTCAAATTTTTAGATTTCGTTCCATAGCCGGGTGCACTGAATTAACATAAATTTTTACACGTATGTACACACATGAACCAGCTAAGAAGACCAGATTTTCAAATTTTTTAATTTTGTTCCAAAGCCGGGTGGATTGAATAAACACACATTTTTACACGTATGTACACACATAAACCAGCTAAGAAGTCCAAATTTTCAAATTTTTAGTTTTCGTTCCATAGCCGGGTGCATTGAATTAACATACATTTTTACATGTATATACACACAATAACCGGCTAAGAAGTCCAAATTTTCAATTTTTTTGATTTCGTTCCATATCCGGGTGCAATGAATAAACATACATTTTTACACGTATGTACACACATAAACCAGCTAAGAAGTCCAAATTTTCATATTTTCAGATTTCGTTCAATTGCCGGGTGGATTCAATTCAAATGCTTTTTTTCTCTTATAAACACATATAAACGAGCTCAGAAGTCCAAATTTTCAAATTTTTAGATTTCGTTCCATATCCGGGTGGAGTTAATTAACATGCAATATACACGTATATGCACGCATAAACCGGGTAAGAAGTCGTATTTTCAAATTTTTAGATTTCGTTCCATAGCCGGGTGCACTGAATTAACATAAATTTTTACACGTATGTACACACATGAACCAGCTAAGAAGACCAGATTTTCAAATTTTTTAATTTTGTTCCAAAGCCGGGTGGATTGAATAAACACACATTTTTACACGTATGTACACACATAAACCAGCTAAGAAGTCCAAATTTTCAAATTTTTAGTTTTCGTTCCATAGCCGGGTGCATTGAATTAACATACATTTTTACATGTATATACACACAATAACCGGCTAAGAAGTCCAAATTTTCAAATTTTTAGATTTCGTTCATAGCCGTGTGCATTGAATTAACATACATTTTTACATGTATATACACACAAAAACCGGCTAAGGAGTCCAAATTTTAAATTTTTAGATTTCGTTCCATAGCCGGGTGGATTGCAATAACATGCAATATTACACGTATATACACGCATAAACCGGGTAAGAAGTCGTATTTTCAAATTTTTAGATTTCGTTCCATAGCCGGGTGCATTGAATTAATATACATTTTTACATGTATATACACACAAAAACCGGCTAACGAGTCCAAATTTTCAAATTTTTAGATTTCGTTCCATAGCCGGGTGGATTGCAATAACATGTAATATTACACGTATATACACGTATAAACCGGCTAAGGAGTCCAAATTTTCCAATTTTTAGATTTCGTTCCATAGCCGCGTGCTTTGAATTCAAATGTTTTTTTTCACGTATCAACACGTATAAACAGGCTAAGTAGTCAAAATTTTCAAATTTTTAGTTTTCGTTCCATAGCCGGGTGCATTGAATTAACATACATTATAACATGTATATACACAATAACCGGCTCAGAAGTCCAAATTTTCAATTTTTTTGATTTCGTTCCATAGCCGGGTGCAATGAATAAACATACATTTTTACACGTATGTACAAACATAAACCAGCTAAGAAGTCCAAATTTTCATATTTTCAGATTTCGTTCAATTGCCGGGTGGATTGAATTCAAATGCTTTTTTTCTCTTATAAACACATATAAACGGGCTCAGAAGTCCAAATTTTCAATTTTTTTGATTTCGTTCATAGCCGGGTGCAATGAATAAACATACATTTTTACACGTATGTACACACATAAACCAGCTAAGAAGTCCAAATTTTCATATTTTCAGATTTCGTTCAATTGCCGGGTGGATTGAGATCAAATGCTTTTTTTCTCTTAGAAACACATATAAACGGGCTAAGAAGCCCAAATTTTTCAAATTTTTAGATTTCGTTCCATAGTCGGGTGCATTGAATTAACATACATTTTTACATGTATATACACACAATAACCGGCTCAGAAGTCCAAATTTTCAATTTTTTTGATTTCGTTCCATAGCCGGGTGCAATGAATAAACATACATTTTTACACGTATGTACACACATAAACCAGCTAAGAAGTCCAAATTTTCATATTTTCAGATTTCGTTCAATTGCCGGGTGGATTGAATTCAAATGCTTTTTTTCTCTTATAAACACATATAAAGGCTAAGAAGTCCAAATTTTCAAATTTTTAGATTTCGTTCCATATCCGGGTGGAGTTAATTAACATGCAATATTACACGTATATGCACGCATAAACCGGGTAAGAAGTCGTATTTTCAAATTTTTAGGTTTCGTTCCATAGCCGGGTGCACTGAATTAACAGTATGTACACATAACCAGCTAAGAAGTCCAAATTTTCATATTTTCAGATTCGTTCAATTGCCGGGTGGATTGAATTCAAATGCTTTTTTCCTTATAAACACATATAAACGGGCTCAGAAGTCAAAATTTTCAAATTTTTATATTTAGTTCCATTGCCGCGTGCATTGCATTAACATACATTTTTACATGTATATACACACAAAAACCGGCTAAGGAGTCCAAATTTTCAAATTTTTAGATTTCGTTCCATAGCCGGGTGGATTGCAATAACATGTAATATTACACGTATATACACGCATAAACCGGCTAAGGAGTCCAAATTTTCCAATTTTTAGATTTCGTTCAATTGCCGGGTGATTCAAATGCTTTTTTTCTTATAAACACATAAACGGGATAAGAAGTCCAAATTTTCAAATTTTTAGAGTTCGTTCCCTAGCCGCGTGCATTGAATTAACATACATTTTTACATGTATATACACACAATAACCGGCTCAGAAGTCCAAATTTTCAATTTTTTTGATTTCGTTCCATAGCCGGGTACAATGAATAAACATACATTTTTACACGTATGTACACACAAACCAGCTAAGAAGTCCAAATTTTCATATTTTCAGATTTCGTTCAATTGCCGGGTGGATTCAATTCAAATGCTTTTTTCTCTTATAAACACATATAAACGAGCTCAGAAGTCCAAATTTTCAAATTTTTAGATTTCGTTCCATAGCCGCGTGCATTGAATTAACATACATTTTTACATGTATATACACACAAAAACCGGCTAAGGAGTCCATATTTTAAATTTTAGATTTCGTTCCATAGCCGGGTGGATTGCAATAACATGCAATATTACACGTATACACGCATAAACCGGGTAAGAAGTCGTATTTTCAAATTTTTAGATTTCGTTCCATAGCCGGGTGCATTGAATTAATATACATTTTTACATGTATACACACAAAAACCGGCTAACGAGCCCAATTTTCAAATTTTTAGATTTCGTTCCATAGCCGGGTGGATTGCAATAACATGTAATATTACACGTATATACACGCATAAACCGGCTAAGAAGTCCAAATTTTCCAATTTTTAGATTTCGTTCCATAGCCGCGTGCTTTGAATTCAAATGTTTTTTTTCACGTATCAACACGTATAAACAGGCTAAGAAGTCAAAATTTTCAAATTTTTAGTTTTCGTTCCATAGCCGGGTGCATTGAATTAACATACATTTTTACATGTATATACACACAAAAACCGGCTAAGGAGTCCAAATTTTAAATTTTTAGATTTCGTTCCATAGCCGGGTGGATTGCAATAACATGCAATATTACACGTATACACACGCATAAACCGGGTAAGAAGTCCAAATTTTCATATTTTCAGATTTCGTTCAATTGCCGGGTGGATTGAATTCAAATGCTTTTTTTCTCTTATAAACACATATAAACGGACTAAGAAGTCAAAATTTTCAAATTTTTAGATTTCGTTCCATTTTCGGATGGATTTAATTAACATGCAATATTACACGTTTACGCACGCATAAACCGGGTAAGAAGTCGTATTTTCAAATTTTTAGTTTTCGTTCCATACCCGGGTGCACTGAATTAACATAAATTTTTACACGTATGTACACACATGAACAGCTAAGAAGACCAGATTTTCAAATTTTTTAATTTTGTTCCAAAGCCGGGTGGATTGAATAAACACACATTTTTACACGTATGTACACACAGAAACCAGCTAAGAAGTCTAATTTTCATATTTTCAGATTTCGTTCAATTGCCGGGTGGATTGAATTCAAATTCTTTTTTCTCTTATAAACACATATAAACAGGCTAAGAAGTCAAAATTTTCAAATTTTTAGTTTTCGTTCCATAGCCGGGTGCATTGAATTAACATAACGTGCATTGAATTAACAATAACCGGCTAAGAAGTCCAAATTTTCAATTTTTTTGATTTCGTTCCATAGCCGGGTGCAATGAATAAACATACATTTTTACACGTATGTACACACATAAACCAGCTAAGAAGTCCAAATTTTCATATTTTCAGATTTCGTTCAATTGCCGGGTGGATTGAATTCAAATGCTTTTTTTCTCTTATAAACACATATAAACGGGCTAAGAAGTGCAAATTTTCAAATTTTTAGATTTCGTTCCATATCCGGGTGGAGTTAATTAACATGCAATATTACACGTATATGCACGCATAAACCGGGTAAGAAGTCGTATTTTCAAATTTTTAGGTTTCGTTCCATAGCCGGGTGCAGAATTAACATACATTTTTACACGTATGTACACACATAAACCAGCTAAGAAGACCAGATTTTCAAATTTTTTAATTTTGTTCCAAAGCCGGGTGGATTGAATAAACACATTTTTACACGTATGTACACACATAAAGCAGCTAAGAAGTCCAAATTTTCATATTTTCAGATTTCGTTCAATTGCCGGGTGGATTCAATTCAAATGCTTTTTTTCTCTTATAAACATATAAACGGGCTAAGAAGTCCAAATTTTCAAATTTTTAGATTTCGTTCCATAGCCGGGTGGATTGCAATACCATGTCATATTACACGTATATACACGCATAAACCGGCTAAGAGTCCAAATTTTCCAATCTTTAGATTTCGTTCCATAGCCGGGTGCAATGAATAAACATACATTTTTACACGTATGTACACTAAACCAGCTAAGAAGTCCAAATTTTCATATTTTCAGATTTCGTTCAATTGCCGGGTGGATTGAATTCAAATGCTTTTTTTCCCTTATAACACATATAAACGGCTCAGAAGTCAAAATTTTCAAATTTTTAGATTAGTTCCATTGCCGCGTGCATTGCATTAACATACATTTTTACATGATATACACACAATAACCGGCTCAGAAGTCCAAATTTTCAATTTTTTTGATTTCGTTCCTAGCCGGGTACAATGAATAAACATACATTTTTACACGTATGTACCATAAACCAGCTAAGAAGTCCAAATTTTCATATTTTCAGATTTCGTTCAATTGCCGGGTGGATTCAATTCAAATGCTTTTTTTCTCTTATAAACACATATAAACGGGATAAGAAGTCCAAATTTTCAAATTTTTAGAGTTCGTTCCCTAGCCGCGTGCATTGAATTAACATACATTTTTACATGTATATACACACAATAACCGGCTCAGAAGTCCAAATTTTCAATTTTTTTGATTTCGTTCCATAGCCGCGTGCATTGAATTAACATACATTTTTACATGTATATCACACAAAAACCGGCTAACGAGTCCAAATTTTCAAATTTTTAGATTTCGTTCCATAGCCGGTGGATTGCAATAACATGTAATATTACACGTATATACACGCATAAACCGGCTAAGAAGTCCAATTTTCCAATTTTTAGATTTCGTTCCATAGCCGCGTGCTTTGAATTCAAATGTTTTTTTTCACGTATCAACACGTATAAACAGGCTAAGAAGTCAAAATTTTCAAATTTTTAGTTTTCGTTCCATAGCCGGGTGCATTGAATTAACATACATTTTTACATGTATATACACACAAAAACCGGCTAAGGAGTCCAAATTTTAAAATTTTTAGATTTCGTTCCATAGCCGGGTGGATTGCAATACATGCATATTACACTATATACACGCATAAACCGGGTAAGAAGTCCACATTTTCATATTTTCAGATTTCGTTCAATTGCCGGGTGGATTGAATTCAAATGCTTTTTTTCTCTATAACACATATAACGGACTAAGAAGTCAAAATTTTCAAATTTTTAGATTTCGTTCCATTTTCGGATGGAGTTAATAACATGCAATATTACACGTTTACGCACGCATAAACCGGGTAAGAAGTCGTATTTTCAAATTTTTAGTTTTCGTTCCATACCCGGTGCACTGAATTAACATAAATTTTTACACGTATGTACACACATGAACCAGCTAAGAAGACCAGATTTTCAAATTTTTTAATTTTGTTCCAAAGCCGGGTGGATTGAATAAACACACATTTTTATATTTATCTACACACATAAACCAACTAACAAGTCCAAATTTTCATATTTTCAGATTTCGTTCAATTGCCGGGTGGATTGAATTCAAATTCTTTTTTTCTCTTATAAACACATATAAACAGGCTAAGAAGTCAAAATTTTCAAATTTTTAGTTTTCGTTCCATAGCCGGGTGCATTGAATTAACATAACGTGCATTGAATTAACAAAACCGGCTAAGAAGTCCAAATTTTCAATTTTTTTGATTTCGTTCCATAGCCGGGTGCAATGAATAAACATACATTTTTACACGTATGTACACACATAAACCAGCTAAGAAGTCCAAATTTTCATATTTTCAGATTTCGTTCAATTGCCGGGTGGATTCAATTCAAATGCTTTTTTTCTCTTATAAACACATATAAACGAGCTCAGAAGTCCAAATTTTCAAATTTTTAGATTTCGTTCCATAGCCGCGTGCATTGAATTAACATACATTTTTACATGTATACACACAAAAACCGGCTCAGGAGTCCATATTTTAAATTTTACATTTCGTTCCATAGCCGGGTGGATTGCAATAACATGCAATATTACACGTATATACACGCATAAACCGGGTAAGAAGTCGTATTTTCAAATTTTTAGATTTCGTTCCATAGCCGGGTGCATTGAATTAATATACATTTTTACATGTATAAACACACAAAAACCGGCTAACGAGTCCAAATTTTCAAATTTTTAGATTTCGTTCCATAGCCGGGTGGATTGCAATAACATGTAATATTACACGTATATACACGCATAAACCGGCTAAGGAGTCCAAATTTTCCAATTTTTAGATTTCGTTCCATAGCCGCGTGCTTTGAATTCAAATGTTTTTTTTCACGTATCAACACGTATAAACAGGCTAAGAAGTCAAAATTTTCAAATTTTTAGTTTTCGTTCCATAGCCGGGTGCATTGAATTCATACATTTTAACATGTATATACACACAATAACCGGCTCAGAAGTCCAAATTTTCAATTTTTTTGATTTCGTTCCATAGCCGGGTGCAATGAATAAACATACATTTTTACACGTATGTACAAACATAAACCAGCTAAGAAGTCCAAATTTTCATATTTTCAGATTTCGCTCAATTGCCGGGTGGATTGAATTCAAATGCTTTTTTTCTCTTATAAACACATATAAACGGACTAAGAAGTCAAAATTTTCAAATTTTTAGATTTCGTTCCATTTTCGGATGGAGTTAATTAACATGCAATATTACACGTTTATGCACGCATAAACCGGGTAAGAAGTCGTAATTTCAAATTTTTAGATTTCGTTCCATAGCCGGGTGCATTGAATTAACATACATTTTTACATGTATATACACACAAAAACCGGCTAAGGAGTCCAAATTTTCAAATTTTTAGATTTCGTTCCATAGACGGGAGGATTGCAATAACATGTAATATTACACGTATATACACGCATAAACCGGCTAAGGAGTCCAAATTTTCCAATTTTTAGATTTCGTTCCATAGCCGCGTGCTTTGTATTCAAATGTTTTTTTTCACGTATCAACACATATAAACTGGCAAAGAAGGCAAAATTTTCAAATTTCTAGTTTTCGTTCCATAGCCGGGTGCATTGAATTAACATACATTTTTACATGTATATACACACAATAACCGGCTCAGAAGTCCAAATGTTCAATTTTTTTGATTTCGTTCCATAGCCGGGTGCAATGAATAAACATACATTTTTACACGTATGTACACACATATACCAGCTAAGAAGTCCAAATTTTCATATTTTCAGATTTCGTTCAATTGCCGGGTGGATTGAATTCAAATGCTTTTTTTCTCTTATAAACACTATAACGGGCTAAGAAGTCCAAATTTTCAAATTTTTAGATTTCGTTCCATATCCGGGTGGAGTTAATTAACATGCAATATTACACGTATATGCACGCATAAACCGGGTAAGAAGTCGTATTTTCAAATTTTTAGATTTTGTTCCATAGCCGGGTGCACTGAATTAACATAAATTTTTACACGTATGTACACACATGAACCAGCTAAGAAGACCAGATTTTCAAATTTTTTAATTTTGTTCCAAAGCCGGGTGGATTGAATAAACACACATTTTTACACGTATGTACACACATAAACCAGCTAAGAAGTCCAAATTTTCATATTTTCAGATTTCGTTCAATTACCGGTGGATTCAATTCAAATGCTTTTTTTCTCTTATAAACACATATAAACGGGCTCAGAAGTCCAAATTTTCAAATTTTTAGATTTCGTTCCATAGCCGCGTGCATTGAATTAACATACATTTTTACATGTATATACACACAAAAACCGGCTAAGGAGTCCAAATTTTCAAATTTTTAGATTTCGTTCCATAGCCGGAGGATTACAATAAAATGTAATATTACACGTATATACACGCATAAACCGGCTAAGGAGTCCAAATTTTCCAATTTTTAGATTTCGTTCCATAGCCGGGTGCTTTAAATCAAATGTTTTTTTTCACGTATCAACACATATAAACAGGCTAAAAAGTCCAAATTTTCAATTTTTTTGATTTCGTTCCATAGCCGGGTGCAATGAATAAACATACATTTTTACACGTATGTACACAAATAAACCAGCTAAGAAGTCCAAATTTTCATATTTTCAGATTTCGTTCAATTGCCGGGGGATTCAATTCAAATGCTTTTTTTCTCTTATAAACACATATAAACGAGCTCAGAAGTCCAAATTTACAAATTTTTAGATTTCGTTCCATAGCCGCGTGCATTGAATTAACATACATTTTTACATGTATATACATACAAAAACGGCTAAGAAGTCCAAATTTTCAAATTTTTAGATTTCGTTTCATAGCCGCGTGCATTGAATTAACATACATTTTTACATGTATATACACACAAAAACCGGCTAAGGAGTCCAAATTTTCAAATTTTTAGATTTCGTTCCATAGCCGGGTGGATTGCAATAACATGCAATATTACACGTATATACACGCATAAACCGGGTAAGAAGTCGTATTTTCAAATTTTTAGATTTCGTTCCATAGCCGGGTGCATTGAATAACATACATTTTTACATGTATATACACAATAAAAACCGGTTAAGGAGTCCAAATTTTCAAATTCTTAGATTTCGTTCCATAGCCGGGTGGATTGCAATAACATGTAATATTACACGTATATACACGCATAAACCGGCTAAGGAGACCAAATTTTCCAATTTTTAGATTTCGTTCCATAGCCACGTGCTTTGAATTCAAATGTTTTTTTTCACGTATCAACACATATAAACAGGCTAAGAAGTCAAAAATTTCAAATTTTTAGTTTTCGTTCCATAGCCGGGTGCATTGAATTAACATACATTTTTACATGTATATACACACAATAACCGGCTCAGAAGTCCAAATTTTAAATTTTTTTGATTTCGTTCCATAGCCGGTGCAATGAATAAACAGACATTTTTACACGTATGTACACACATAAACCAGGTAAGAAGTCCAAATTTTCATATTTTCAGATTTCGTGCAATTGCCGGGTGGATTGAATTCAAATGCTTTTTTTCTCTTATAAACACATATAAACGGGCTCAGAAGTCCAAATTTTCAAATTTTTAGATTTCGTTCCATAGCCGGGTGGATTGCAATACCATGTCATATTACACGATATACACGCATAAACCGGGTAAGAAGTCGTATTTTCAAATTTTTAGGTTTCGTTCCATAGCCGGGTGCACTGAATTAACATACATTTTTACACGTATGTACACACATAAACCAGCTAAGAAGACCAGATTTTCAAATTTTTTAATTTTGTTCCAAAGCCGGGGGATTGAATAAACACCATTTTTACACGTATGTACACACATAAAGCAGCTAAGAAGTCCAAATTTTCATATTTTCAGATTTCGTTCAATTGCCGGGTGGATTCAATTCAAATGCTTTTTTTCTCTTATAAACACATATAAACGGGCTAAGAAGTCCAAATTTTCAAATTTTTAGATTTCGTTCCATAGCGGGTGGATTGCAATACCATGTCATATTACACGTATATACACGCATAAACCGGCTAAGGAGTCCAAATTTTCCAATCTTTAGATTTCGTTCCATAGCCGGGTGCAATGAATAAACATACATTTTTACACGTATGTACACATAAACCAGCTAAGAAGTCCAAATTTTCATATTTTCAGATTTCGTTCAATTGCCGGGTGGATTGAATTCAAATGCTTTTTTTCCCTTATAAACACATATAAACGGGCTCAGAAGTCAAAATTTTCAAATTTTTAGATTTAGTTCCATTGCCGCGTGCATTGCATTAACATACATTTTTACATGTATATACACACAATAACCGGCTCAGAAGTCCAAATTTTCAATTTTTTTGATTTCGTTCCATAGCCGGGTACAATGAATAAACATACATTTTTACACGTATGTACACATAAACCAGCTAAGAAGTCCAAATTTTCATATTTTCAGATTTCGTTCAATTGCCGGGTGGATTCAATTCAAATGCTTTTTTTCTCATAAACACTATAAACGGGATAAGAAGTCCAAATTTTCAAATTTTTAGAGTTCGTTCCCTAGCCGCGTGCATTGAATTAACATACATTTTTACATGTATATACACACAATAACCGGCTCAGAAGTCCAAATTTTCAATTTTTTTGATTTCGTTCCATAGCCGCGTGCATTGAATTAACATACATTTTTACATGTATATACACACAAAAACCGGCTAACGAGTCCAAATTTTCAAATTTTTAGATTTCGTTCCATAGCCGGGTGGATTGCAATAACATGTAATATTACACGTATATACACGCATAAACCGGCTAAGAAGTCCAATTTTCCAATTTTTAGATTTCGTTCCATAGCCGCGTGCTTTGAATTCAAATGTTTTTTTTCACGTATCAACACGTATAAATAGGCTAAGAAGTCAAAATTTTCAAATTTTTAGTTTTCGTTCCATAGTTGGGTGCATTGAATTAACATACATTTTTACATGTATATACACACAAAAACCGGCTAAGGAGTCCAAATTTTAAAATTTTTAGATTTCGTTCCATAGCCGGGTGGATTGCAATAACATGCAATATTACACGTATATACACGCATAAACCGGGTAAGAAGTCCACATTTTCATATTTTCAGATTTCGTTCAATTGCCGGGTGGATTGAATTCAAATGCTTTTTTTCTCTTATAAACACATATAAACGGACTAAGAAGTCAAAATTTTCAAATTTTTAGATTTCGTTCCATTTTCGGATGGAGTTAATTAACATGCAATATTACACGTTTACGCACGCATAAACCGGGTAAGAAGTCGATTTTCAAATTTTTAGTTTTCGTTCCATACCCGGGTGCACTGAATTAACATAAATTTTTACACGTATGTACACACATGAACCAGCTAAGAAGACCAGATTTTCAAATTTTTTAATTTTGTTCCAAAGCCGGGTGGATTGAATAAACACACATTTTTATATTTATCTACACACATAAACCAACTAACAAGTCCAAATTTTCATATTTTCAGATTTCGTTCAATTGCCGGGTGGATTGAATTCAAATTCTTTTTTTCTCTTATAAACACATATAAACGGGCTCAGAAGTCCAAATTTTCAAATTTTTAGATTTCGTTCCATAGCCGCGTGCATGAATTAACATACATTTTTACATGTATATACACACAATAAATGGCTAAGAAGTCCAAATTTTCAAATTTTTAGATTTCGTTCAATTGCCGGGTGGATTCAATTCAAATGCTTTTTTCTCGTATAAACACATATAAACGGGCTCAGAAGTCCAAATTTTCACATTTTTAGATTTCGTTCCATAGCCGCGTGCATTGAATTAACATACATTTTTACACGTATGTACACACATAAACCAGCTAAGAAGTCCAAATTTTCATATTTTCAGATTCGTTCAATTGCCGGGTGGATTCAATTCAAATGCTTTTTTTCTCTTATAAACACTATAAACGGGCTCAGAAGTCCAAATTTTCAAATTTTTAGATTTCGTTCCATAGCCGCGTGCATTGAATTAACATACATTTTTACATGTATATACACACAATAAATGGCTAAGAAGTCCAAATTTTCAAATTTTTAGATTTCGTTCAATTGCCGGGTGGATTCAATTCAAATGCTTTTTTCTCGTATAAACACATATAAACGGGCTCAGAAGTCCAAATTTTCACATTTTTAGATTTCGTTCCATAGCCGCGTGCATTGAATTAACATACATTTTTACACGTATGTACACACATAAACCAGCTAAGAAGTCCAAATTTTCATATTTTCAGATTTCGTTCAATTGCCGGGTGGATTCAATTCAAATGCTTTTTTTCTTATAAACACATATAAACGAGCTCAGAAGTCCAAATTTTCAAATTTTTAGATTTCGTTCCATAGCCGCGTGCATTGAATTAACATACATTTTTACATGTATATACACACAATAAACGGCTAAGAAGTCCAAATTTTCAAATTTTTAGATTTCGTTTCATAGCCGCGTGCATTGAATTAACATACATTTTTACATGTATATACACACAAAAACCGGTTAAGGAGTCCAAATTTTCAAATTTTTAGATTTCGTTCCATAGCCGGGTGGATTGCAATAACATGCAATATTACACGTATATACACGCATAAACCGGGTAAGAAGTCGTATTTTCAAATTTTTAGATTTCGTTCCATAGCCGGGTGCATTGAAATAACATACATTTTTACATGTATATACACACAAAAACCAGCTAAGGAGTCCAAATTTTCAAATTTTTAGATTTCGTTCCATAGCCGGGTGGATTGTAATACCATGTAATATTACACGTATATACACGCATAAACCGTCTAAGGAGTCCATTTTTTCAAATTTTTAGATTTCGTTCCATAGCCGGGTGGATTGAAATAACATGTAATATTACACGTATACACGCATAAACCGGCTAAGGAGTCCAAATTTTCCAATTTTTAGATTTCGTTCAATTGCCGGGTGGATTGAATTCAAATGCTTTTTTTCTCTTATAAACATATAAACAGGCTAAGAAGTCAAAATTTTCAAATTTTTAGTTTTCGTTCCATAGCCGGGTGCATTGAATTAACATACATTTTTACATGTATATACACACAATAACCGGCTCAGAAGTCCAAATTTTCAATTTTTTTGATTTCGTTCCATAGCCGGGTGCAATGAATAAACATACATTTTTACATGTATATACACACAATAACCGGCTCAGAGTCCAAATTTTAAATTTTTTTGATTTCGTTCTATAGCCGGGTGCAATGAATAAACATACATTTTTACACGTATGAACACACATAAACCAGCTAAGAAGTCCAGATTTTCAAATTTTTTAATTATGTTCCAAAGCCGGGTGGATTGAATAAACACACATTTTTACACGTATGAACACACATAAACCAGCTAGGAAGTCCAAATTTTCATATTTTCAGATTTCGTTCAATTGCCGGGTGGATTGAATTCAAATGCTTTTTTTCTCTTATAAACACATATAAACGGGCTCAGAAGACCAAATTTTCAAATTTTTAGATTTCGTTCCATATCCGCGTGCATTGAATTAACATACATTTTTACATGTATATACACAATAAAAACCGGTTAAGGAGTCCAAATTTTCAAATTCTTAGATTTCGTTCCATAGCCGGGTGGATTGCAATAACATGTAATATTACACGTATATACACGCATAAACCGGCTAAGGAGACCAAATTTTCCAATTTTTAGATTTCGTTCCATAGCCACGTGCTTTGAATTCAAATTTTTTTTCACGTATCAACACATATAAACAGGCTAAGAAGTCAAAAATTTCAAATTTTTAGTTTTCGTTCCATAGCCGCGTGCATTGAATAACATACATTTTTACATGTATATACACACAATAACCGGCTCAGAAGTCCAAATTTTAAATTTTTTTGATTTCGTTCCATAGCCGGGTGCAATGAATAAACAGACATTTTTACACGTATGTACACACATAAACCAGGTAAGAAGTCCAAATTTTCATATTTTCAGATTTCGTGCAATTGCCGGGTGGATTGAATTCAAATGCTTTTTTTCTCTTATAAACACATATAAACGGGCTCAGAAGTCCAAATTTTCAAATTTTTAGATTTCGTTCCATAGCCGGGTGGATTGCAATACATGTCATATTACACGTATATACACGCATAAACCGGGTAAGAAGTCGTATTTTCAAATTTTTAGGTTTCGTTCCATAGCCGGGTGCACTGAATTAACATACATTTTTACACGTATGTACACACATAAACCAGCTAAGAAGACCAGATTTTCAAATTTTTTAATTTCGTTCCATAGCCGGGTGCAATGAATAAACAGACATTTTTACACGTATGTACACACATAAACCAGGTAAGAAGTCCAAATTTTCATATTTTCAGATTTCGTGCAATTGCCGGGTGGATTGAATTCAAATGCTTTTTTTCTCTTATAAACACATATAAAGCGGCTAAGAAGTGCCAATTTTCTAATTTTTATGATTTCGTTCCATATCCGGTGGAGTTAATTAACATGCAATATTACACGTATATGCACGCATAAACCGGGTAAGAAGTCGTATTTTCAAATTTTTAGGTTTCGTTCCATAGCCGGGTGCACTGAATTACAACATACATTTTTACACGTTGTACACACATAAACCAGCTAAGAAGACCAGATTTCAAATTTTTTAATTTGTTCCAAAGCCGGGTGGATGAAAAACACACCATTTTACAGTATGTACACACATAAAGCAGCTAAGAAGTCCAAATTTCATATTTTCAGATTTCGTTCAATTGCGGGTGGATTCAATTCAAAATGCTTTTTTTTCTCTTATAAAACACTATAAACGGGCTAAGAAGTCCAAATTTTCAAATTTTTAGATTTCGTTCCATAGCCGGGTGGATTGCAATACCATGTCATATACACGTATATACACGCATAAACCGGCTAAGGAGTCCAAATTTTCCAATCTTTAGAATTTCGTTCCATAGCCGGGTGCAATGAATAAACATACATTTTTACACGTATGTACACATAAACCAGCTAAGAAGTCCAAATTTCATATTTTCAGATTTCGTTCAATTGCCGGGTGGATTGAATTCAAATGCTTTTTTTCCCTTATAAACCACATATAAACGGGCTCAGAAGTAAAATTTTCAATTTTTAGATTTAGTTCCATTGCCGCGTGCATTGCATTAACATACATTTTTACATGTATATACACACAATAACCGGCTCAGAAGTCCAAATTTTCAATTTTTTTGATTCGTTCCATAGCCGGGTACATGAATAAACATACATTTTTACACGTATGTACACATAAACCAGCTAAGAAGTCAAATTTTCATATTTTCAGATTTCGTTCAATTGCCGGGTGGATTCAATTCAAATGCTTTTTTTCTCTTATAAACACATATAAACGGGATAAGAAGTCCAAATTTTCAAATTTTTAGAGTTCGTTCCCTAGCCGCGTGCATTGAATTAACATACATTTTTACATGTATATACACACAATAACCGGCTCAGAAGTCCAAATTTTCAATTTTTTGATTTCGTTCCATAGCCGCGTGCATTTAATTAACATACATTTTTACATGTATATACACACAAAAACCGGCTAACGAGTCCAAATTTTCAAATTTTTAGATTTCGTTCCATAGCCGGGTGGATTGCAATACATGTCATATTACACGTATATACACGCATAAACCGGCTAAGAAGTCCAATTTTCCAATTTTTAGATTTCGTTCCATAGCCGCGTGCTTTGAATTCAAATGTTTTTTTTCACGTATAAACACATATAAACGGGATAAGAAGTCCAAATTTTCAAATTTTTAGATTTCGTTCCATAGCCGGGTGCATTGAATTAACATACATTTTTACATGTATATACACACAATAACCGGCTCAGAAGTCCAAATTTTCAATTTTTTTGATTTCGTTCCATAGCCCGTGCATTGAATTAACATACATTTTTACATGTTATACACACAAAACCGGCTAACGAGTCCAAATTTTCAAATTTTTAGATTTCGTGCCATAGCCGGGTGGATTGCAATAACATGTAATATTACACGTATATACACGCATAAACCGGCTAAGAAGTCCAATTTCCAATTTTTAGATTTCGTTCCATAGCCGCGTGCTTTGAATTCAAATGTTTTTTTTCACGTATCAACACGTATAAACAGGCTAAGAAGTCAAAATTTTCAAATTTTTAGTTTTCGTTCCATAGCCGGGGCATTGAATTAACATACATTTTTACATGTAATACACACAAAAACGGCTAATGGAGTCCAAATTTAAAATTTTAGATTTCGTTCCATAGCCGGGTGGATTGCAATAACATGCAATATTACACGTATATACACGCATAAACCGGGTAAGAAGTCCACATTTTCATATTTTCAGATTTCGTTCAATTGCCGGGTGGATTGAATTCAAATGCTTTTTTTCTCTTATAAACACATATAAACGGACTAAGAAGTCAAAATTTTCAAATTTTTAGATTTCGTTCCATTTTCGGATGGAGTTAATTAACATGCAATATTACACGTTTACGCACGCATAAACCGGGTAAGAAGTCGTATTTTCAAATTTTTAGTTTTCGTTCCATACCCGGGTGCACTGAATTAACATAAATTTTTACACGTATGTACACACATGAACCAGCTAAGAAGACCAGATTTTCAAATTTTTTAATTTTGTTCCAAAGCCGGGTGGATTGAATAAACACACATTTTTATATTTATCTACACACATAAACCAACTAACAAGTCCAAATTTTCATATTTTCAGATTTCGTTCAATTGCCGGGTGGATTGAATTCAAATTCTTTTTTCTCTTATAAACACATATAAACGGGCTCAGAAGTCCAAATTTTCAAATTTTTAGATTTCGTTCCATAGCCGCGTGCATTGAATTAACATACATTTTTACATGTATATACACACAATAAATGGCTAAGAAGTTCAAATTTTCAAATTTTTAGATTTCGTTCAATTGCCGGGTGGATTCAATTCAAATGCTTTTTTTCTCGTATAAACACATATAAACGGGCTCAGAAGTCCAAATTTTCACATTTTTAGATTTCGTTCCATAGCCGCGTGCATTGAATTAACATACATTTTTACACGTATGTACACACATAAACCAGCTAAGAAGTCCAAATTTTCATATTTTCAGATTTCGTTCAATTGCCGGGTGGATTCAATTCAAATGCTTTTTTTCTCTTATAAACACATATAAACGAGCTCAGAAGTCCAAATTTTCAAATTTTTAGATTTCGTTCCATAGCCGCGTGCATTGAATTAACATACATTTTTACATGTATATACACACAAAAACCGGCTAAGGAGTCCATATTTTAAATTTTTACATTTCGTTCCATAGCCGGGTGGATTGCAATAACATGCAATATTACACGTATATACACGCATAAACCGGGTAAGAAGTCGTATTTTCAAATTTTTAGATTTCGTTCCATAGCCGGGTGCATTGAATTAATATACATTTTTTACATGTATAAACACACAAAAACCGGCTAACGAGTCCAAATTTTCAAATTTTTAGATTTCGTTCCATAGCCGGGTGGATTGCAATAACATGTAATATTACACGTATATACACGCATAAACCGGCTAAGGAGTCCAAATTTTCCAATTTTTAGATTTCGTTCCATAGCCGCGTGCTTTGAATTCAAATGTTTTTTTTCACGTATCAACACGTATAAACAGGCTAAGAAGTCAAAATTTTCAAATTTTTAGTTTTCGTTCCATAGCCGGGTGCATTGAATTAACATACATTTTAACATGTATATACACACAATAACCGGCTCAGAAGTCCAAATTTTCAATTTTTTTGATTTCGTTCCATAGCCGGGTGCAATGAATAAACATACATTTTTACACGTATGTACAAACATAAACCAGCTAAGAAGTCCAAATTTTCATATTTTCAGATTTCGTTCAATTGCCGGGTGGATTGAATTCAAATGCTTTTTTTCTCTTATAAACACATATAAACGGACTAAGAAGTCAAAATTTTCAAATTTTTAGATTTCGTTCCATTTTCGGATGGAGTTAATTAACATGCAATATTACACGTTTATGCACGCATAAACCGGGTAAGAAGTCGTATTTTCAAATTTTTAGTTTTCGTTCCATACCCGGGTGCACTGAATTAACATAAATTTTTACACGTATGTACACACATGAACCAGCTAAGAAGACCAGATTTTCAAATTTTTTAATTTTGTTCCAAAGCCGGGTGGATTGAATAAACACACATTTTTACACGTATGTACACACAGAAACCAGCTAAGAAGTCCAAATTTTCATATTTTCAGATTTCGTTCAATTGCCGGGTGGATTGAATTCAAATTCTTTTTTTCTCTTATAAACACATATAAACAGGCTAAGAAGTCAAAATTTTCAAATTTTTAGTTTTCGTTCCATAGCCGGGTGCATTGAATTAACATAACGTGCATTGAATTAACAATAACCGGCTAAGAAGTCCAAATTTTCAATTTTTTTGATTTCGTTCCATAGCCGGGTGCAATGAATAAACATACATTTTTACACGTATGTACACACATAAACCAGCTAAGAAGTCCAAATTTTCATATTTTCAGATTTCGTTCAATTGCCGGGTGGATTCAATTCAAATGCTTTTTTTCTCTTATAAACACATATAAACGAGCTCAGAAGTCCAAATTTTCAAATTTTTAGATTTCGTTCCATAGCCGCGTGCATTGAATTAACATACATTTTTACATGTATATACACACAAAAACCGGCTCAGGAGTCCATATTTTAAATTTTTACATTTCGTTCCATAGCCGGGTGGATTGCAATAACATGCAATATTACACGTATATACACGCATAAACCGGGTAAGAAGTCGTATTTTCAAATTTTTAGATTTCGTTCCATAGCCGGGTGCATTGAATTAATATACATTTTTACATGTATAAACACACAAAAACCGGCTAACGAGTCCAAATTTTCAAATTTTTAGATTTCGTTCCATAGCCGGGTGGATTGCAATAACATGTAATATTACACGTATATACACGCATAAACCGGCTAAGGAGTCCAAATTTTCCAATTTTTAGATTTCGTTCCATAGCCGCGTGCTTTGAATTCAAATGTTTTTTTTCACGTATCAACACGTATAAACAGGCTAAGAAGTCAAAATTTTCAAATTTTTAGTTTTCGTTCCATAGCCGGGTGCATTGAATTAACATACATTTTAACATGTATATACACACAATAACCGGCTCAGAAGTCCAAATTTTCAATTTTTTTGATTTCGTTCCATAGCCGGGTGCAATGAATAAACATACATTTTTACACGTATGTACAAACATAAACCAGCTAAGAAGTCCAAATTTTCATATTTTCAGATTTCGCTCAATTGCCGGGTGGATTGAATTCAAATGCTTTTTTTCTCTTATAAACACATATAAACGGACTAAGAAGTCAAAATTTTCAAATTTTTAGATTTCGTTCCATTTTCGGATGGAGTTAATTAACATGCAATATTACACGTTTATGCACGCATAAACCGGGTAAGAAGTCGTAATTTCAAATTTTTAGATTTCGTTCCATAGCCGGGTGCATTGAATTAACATACATTTTTACATGTATATACACACAAAAACCGGCTAAGGAGTCCAAATTTTCAAATTTTTAGATTTCGTTCCATAGACGGGAGGATTGCAATAACATGTAATATTACACGTATATACACGCATAAACCGGCTAAGGAGTCCAAATTTTCCAATTTTTAGATTTCGTTCCATAGCCGCGTGCTTTGTATTCAAATGTTTTTTTCACGTATCAACACATATAAACTGGCAAAGAAGGCAAAATTTTCAAATTTCTAGTTTTCGTTCCATAGCCGGGTGCATTGAATTAACATACATTTTTACATGTATATACACACAATAACCGGCTCAGAAGTCCAAATGTTCAATTTTTTTGATTTCGTTCCATAGCCGGGTGCAATGAATAAACATACATTTTTACACGTATGTACACACATATACCAGCTAAGAAGTCCAAATTTTCATATTTTCAGATTTCGTTCAATTGCCGGGTGGATTGAATTCAAATGCTTTTTTTCTCTTATAAACACATATAAACGGGCTAAGAAGTCCAAATTTTCAAATTTTTAGATTTCGTTCCATATCCGGGTGGAGTTAATTAACATGCAATATTACACGTATATGCACGCATAAACCGGGTAAGAAGTCGTATTTTCAAATTTTTAGATTTTGTTCCATAGCCGGGTGCACTGAATTAACATAAATTTTTACACGTATGTACACACATGAACCAGCTAAGAAGACCAGATTTTCAAATTTTTTAATTTTGTTCCAAAGCCGGGTGGATTGAATAAACACACATTTTTACACGTATGTACACACATAAACCAGCTAAGAAGTCCAAATTTTCATATTTTCAGATTTCGTTCAATTACCGGGTGGATTCAATTCAAATGCTTTTTTTCTCTTATAAACACATATAAACGGGCTCAGAAGTCCAAATTTTCAAATTTTTAGATTTCGTTCCATAGCCGCGTGCATTGAATTAACATACATTTTTACATGTATATACACACAAAAACCGGCTAAGGAGTCCAAATTTTCAAATTTTTAGATTTCGTTCCATAGCCGGGAGGATTACAATAAAATGTAATATTACACGTATATACACGCATAAACCGGCTAAGGAGTCCAAATTTTCCAATTTTTAGATTTCGTTCCATAGCCGGGTGCTTTTAAATCAAATGTTTTTTTTCACGTATCAACACATATAAACAGGCTAAAAAGTCCAAATTTTCAATTTTTTTGATTTCGTTCCATAGCCGGGTGCAATGAATAAACATACATTTTTACACGTATGTACACAAATAAACCAGCTAAGAAGTCCAAATTTTCATATTTTCAGATTTCGTTCAATTGCCGGGTGGATTCAATTCAAATGCTTTTTTTCTCTTATAAACACATATAAACGAGCTCAGAAGTCCAAATTTACAAATTTTTAGATTTCGTTCCATAGCCGCGTGCATTGAATTAACATACATTTTTACATGTATATACATACAATAAACGGCTAAGAAGTCCAAATTTTCAAATTTTTAGATTTCGTTTCATAGCCGCGTGCATTGAATTAACATACATTTTTACATGTATATACACACAAAAACCGGCTAAGGAGTCCAAATTTTCAAATTTTTAGATTTCGTTCCATAGCCGGGTGGATTGCAATAACATGCAATATTACACGTATATACACGCATAAACCGGGTAAGAAGTCGTATTTTCAAATTTTTAGATTTCGTTCCATAGCCGGGTGCATTGAATTAACATACATTTTTACATGTATATACACAATAAAAACCGGTTAAGGAGTCCAAATTTTCAAATTCTTAGATTTCGTTCCATAGCCGGGTGGATTGCAATAACATGTAATATTACACGTATATACACGCATAAACCGGCTAAGGAGACCAAATTTTCCAATTTTTAGATTTCGTTCCATAGCCACGTGCTTTGAATTCAAATGTTTTTTTTCACGTATCAACACATATAAACAGGCTAAGAAGTCAAAAATTTCAAATTTTTAGTTTTCGTTCCATAGCCGGGTGCATTGAATTAACATACATTTTTACATGTATATACACACAATAACCGGCTCAGAAGTCCAAATTTTAAATTTTTTTGATTTCGTTCCATAGCCGGGTGCAATGAATAAACAGACATTTTTACACGTATGTACACACATAAACCAGGTAAGAAGTCCAAATTTTCATATTTTCAGATTTCGTGCAATTGCCGGGTGGATTGAATTCAAATGCTTTTTTTCTCTTATAAACACATATAAACGGGCTCAGAAGTCCAAATTTTCAAATTTTTAGATTTCGTTCCATAGCCGGGTGGATTGCAATACCATGTCATATTACACGTATATACACGCATAAACCGGGTAAGAAGTCGTATTTTCAAATTTTTAGGTTTCGTTCCATAGCCGGGTGCACTGAATTAACATACATTTTTACACGTATGTACACACATAAACCAGCTAAGAAGACCAGATTTTCAAATTTTTTAATTTTGTTCCAAAGCCGGGTGGATTGAATAAACACACATTTTTACACGTATGTACACACATAAAGCAGCTAAGAAGTCCAAATTTTCATATTTTCAGATTTCGTTCAATTGCCGGGTGGATTCAATTCAAATGCTTTTTTTCTCTTATAAACACATATAAACGGGCTAAGAAGTCCAAATTTTCAAATTTTTAGATTTCGTTCCATAGCCGGGTGGATTGCAATACCATGTCATATTACACGTATATACACGCATAAACCGGCTAAGGAGTCCAAATTTTCCAATCTTTAGATTTCGTTCCATAGCCGGGTGCAATGAATAAACATACATTTTTACACGTATGTACACATAAACCAGCTAAGAAGTCCAAATTTTCATATTTTCAGATTTCGTTCAATTGCCGGGTGGATTGAATTCAAATGCTTTTTTTCCCTTATAAACACATATAAACGGGCTCAGAAGTCAAAATTTTCAAATTTTTAGATTTAGTTCCATTGCCGCGTGCATTGCATTAACATACATTTTTACATGTATATACACACAATAACCGGCTCAGAAGTCCAAATTTTCAATTTTTTTGATTTCGTTCCATAGCCGGGTACAATGAATAAACATACATTTTTACACGTATGTACACATAAACCAGCTAAGAAGTCCAAATTTTCATATTTTCAGATTTCGTTCAATTGCCGGGTGGATTCAATTCAAATGCTTTTTTTCTCTTATAAACACATATAAACGGGATAAGAAGTCCAAATTTTCAAATTTTTAGAGTTCGTTCCCTAGCCGCGTGCATTGAATTAACATACATTTTTACATGTATATACACACAATAACCGGCTCAGAAGTCCAAATTTTCAATTTTTTTGATTTCGTTCCATAGCCGCGTGCATTGAATTAACATACATTTTTACATGTATATACACACAAAAACCGGCTAACGAGTCCAAATTTTCAAATTTTTAGATTTCGTTCCATAGCCGGGTGGATTGCAATAACATGTAATATTACACGTATATACACGCATAAACCGGCTAAGAAGTCCAATTTTCCAATTTTTAGATTTCGTTCCATAGCCGCGTGCTTTGAATTCAAATGTTTTTTTTCACGTATCAACACGTATAAATAGGCTAAGAAGTCAAAATTTTCAAATTTTTAGTTTTCGTTCCATAGTTGGGTGCATTGAATTAACATACATTTTTACATGTATATACACACAAAAACCGGCTAAGGAGTCCAAATTTTAAAATTTTTAGATTTCGTTCCATAGCCGGGTGGATTGCAATAACATGCAATATTACACGTATATACACGCATAAACCGGGTAAGAAGTCCACATTTTCATATTTTCAGATTTCGTTCAATTGCCGGGTGGATTGAATTCAAATGCTTTTTTTCTCTTATAAACACATATAAACGGACTAAGAAGTCAAAATTTTCAAATTTTTAGATTTCGTTCCATTTTCGGATGGAGTTAATTAACATGCAATATTACACGTTTACGCACGCATAAACCGGGTAAGAAGTCGTATTTTCAAATTTTTAGTTTTCGTTCCATACCCGGGTGCACTGAATTAACATAAATTTTTACACGTATGTACACACATGAACCAGCTAAGAAGACCAGATTTTCAAATTTTTTAATTTTGTTCCAAAGCCGGGTGGATTGAATAAACACACATTTTTATATTTATCTACACACATAAACCAACTAACAAGTCCAAATTTTCATATTTTCAGATTTCGTTCAATTGCCGGGTGGATTGAATTCAAATTCTTTTTTTCTCTTATAAACACATATAAACGGGCTCAGAAGTCCAAATTTTCAAATTTTTAGATTTCGTTCCATAGCCGCGTGCATTGAATTAACATACATTTTTACATGTATATACACACAATAAATGGCTAAGAAGTCCAAATTTTCAAATTTTTAGATTTCGTTCAATTGCCGGGTGGATTCAATTCAAATGCTTTTTTTCTCGTATAAACACATATAAACGGGCTCAGAAGTCCAAATTTTCACATTTTTAGATTTCGTTCCATAGCCGCGTGCATTGAATTAACATACATTTTTACACGTATGTACACACATAAACCAGCTAAGAAGTCCAAATTTTCATATTTTCAGATTTCGTTCAATTGCCGGGTGGATTCAATTCAAATGCTTTTTTTCTCTTATAAACACATATAAACGAGCTCAGAAGTCCAAATTTTCAAATTTTTAGATTTCGTTCCATAGCCGCGTGCATTGAATTAACATACATTTTTACATGTATATACACACAATAAACGGCTAAGAAGTCCAAATTTTCAAATTTTTAGATTTCGTTTCATAGCCGCGTGCATTGAATTAACATACATTTTTACATGTATATACACACAAAAACCGGTTAAGGAGTCCAAATTTTCAAATTTTTAGATTTCGTTCCATAGCCGGGTGGATTGCAATAACATGCAATATTACACGTATATACACGCATAAACCGGGTAAGAAGTCGTATTTTCAAATTTTTAGATTTCGTTCCATAGCCGGGTGCATTGAAATAACATACATTTTTACATGTATATACACACAAAAACCAGCTAAGGAGTCCAAATTTTCAAATTTTTAGATTTCGTTCCATAGCCGGGTGGATTGTAATACCATGTAATATTACACGTATATACACGCATAAACCGTCTAAGGAGTCCATTTTTTCAAATTTTTAGATTTCGTTCCATAGCCGGGTGGATTGAAATAACATGTAATATTACACGTATATACACGCATAAACCGGCTAAGGAGTCCAAATTTTCCAATTTTTAGATTTCGTTCAATTGCCGGGTGGATTGAATTCAAATGCTTTTTTTCTCTTATAAACACATATAAACAGGCTAAGAAGTCAAAATTTTCAAATTTTTAGTTTTCGTTCCATAGCCGGGTGCATTGAATTAACATACATTTTTACATGTATATACACACAATAACCGGCTCAGAAGTCCAAATTTTCAATTTTTTTGATTTCGTTCCATAGCCGGGTGCAATGAATAAACATACATTTTTACATGTATATACACACAATAACCGGCTCAGAGTCCAAATTTTAAATTTTTTTGATTTCGTTCTATAGCCGGGTGCAATGAATAAACATACATTTTTACACGTATGAACACACATAAACCAGCTAAGAAGTCCAGATTTTCAAATTTTTTAATTATGTTCCAAAGCCGGGTGGATTGAATAAACACACATTTTTACACGTATGAACACACATAAACCAGCTAGGAAGTCCAAATTTTCATATTTTCAGATTTCGTTCAATTGCCGGGTGGATTGAATTCAAATGCTTTTTTTCTCTTATAAACACATATAAACGGGCTCAGAAGACCAAATTTTCAAATTTTTAGATTTCGTTCCATATCCGCGTGCATTGAATTAACATACATTTTTACATGTATATACACAATAAAAACCGGTTAAGGAGTCCAAATTTTCAAATTCTTAGATTTCGTTCCATAGCCGGGTGGATTGCAATAACATGTAATATTACACGTATATACACGCATAAACCGGCTAAGGAGACCAAATTTTCCAATTTTTAGATTTCGTTCCATAGCCACGTGCTTTGAATTCAAATGTTTTTTTTCACGTATCAACACATATAAACAGGCTAAGAAGTCAAAAATTTCAAATTTTTAGTTTTCGTTCCATAGCCGGGTGCATTGAATTAACATACATTTTTACATGTATATACACACAATAACCGGCTCAGAAGTCCAAATTTTAAATTTTTTTGATTTCGTTCCATAGCCGGGTGCAATGAATAAACAGACATTTTTACACGTATGTACACACATAAACCAGGTAAGAAGTCCAAATTTTCATATTTTCAGATTTCGTGCAATTGCCGGGTGGATTGAATTCAAATGCTTTTTTTCTCTTATAAACACATATAAACGGGCTCAGAAGTCCAAATTTTCAAATTTTTAGATTTCGTTCCATAGCCGGGTGGATTGCAATACCATGTCATATTACACGTATATACACGCATAAACCGGGTAAGAAGTCGTATTTTCAAATTTTTAGGTTTCGTTCCATAGCCGGGTGCACTGAATTAACATACATTTTTACACGTATGTACACACATAAACCAGCTAAGAAGACCAGATTTTCAAATTTTTTAATTTTGTTCCAAAGCCGGGTGGATTGAATAAACACACATTTTTACACGTATGTACACACATAAAGCAGCTAAGAAGTCCAAATTTTCATATTTTCAGATTTCGTTCAATTGCCGGGTGGATTCAATTCAAATGCTTTTTTTCTCTTATAAACACATATAAACGGGCTAAGAAGTCCAAATTTTCAAATTTTTAGATTTCGTTCCATAGCCGGGTGGATTGCAATACCATGTCATATTACACGTATATACACGCATAAACCGGCTAAGGAGTCCAAATTTTCCAATCTTTAGATTTCGTTCCATAGCCGGGTGCAATGAATAAACATACATTTTTACACGTATGTACACATAAACCAGCTAAGAAGTCCAAATTTTCATATTTTCAGATTTCGTTCAATTGCCGGGTGGATTGAATTCAAATGCTTTTTTTCCCTTATAAACACATATAAACGGGCTCAGAAGTCAAAATTTTCAAATTTTTAGATTTAGTTCCATTGCCGCGTGCATTGCATTAACATACATTTTTACATGTATATACACACAATAACCGGCTCAGAAGTCCAAATTTTCAATTTTTTTGATTTCGTTCCATAGCCGGGTACAATGAATAAACATACATTTTTACACGTATGTACACATAAACCAGCTAAGAAGTCCAAATTTTCATATTTTCAGATTTCGTTCAATTGCCGGGTGGATTCAATTCAAATGCTTTTTTTCTCTTATAAACACATATAAACGGGATAAGAAGTCCAAATTTTCAAATTTTTAGAGTTCGTTCCCTAGCCGCGTGCATTGAATTAACATACATTTTTACATGTATATACACACAATAACCGGCTCAGAAGTCCAAATTTTCAATTTTTTTGATTTCGTTCCATAGCCGCGTGCATTTAATTAACATACATTTTTACATGTATATACACACAAAAACCGGCTAACGAGTCCAAATTTTCAAATTTTTAGATTTCGTTCCATAGCCGGGTGGATTGCAATAACATGTAATATTACACGTATATACACGCATAAACCGGCTAAGAAGTCCAATTTTCCAATTTTTAGATTTCGTTCCATAGCCGCGTGCTTTGAATTCAAATGTTTTTTTTCACGTATCAACACGTATAAACAGGCTAAGAAGTCAAAATTTTCAAATTTTTAGTTTTCGTTCCATAGCCGGGTGCATTGAATTAACATACATTTTTACATGTATATACACACAAAAACCGGCTAAGGAGTTTAAATTTTAAAATTTTTAGATTTCGTTCCATAGCCGGGTGGATTGCAATAACATGCAATATTACACGTATATACACGCATAAACCGGGTAAGAAGTCCACATTTTCATATTTTCAGATTTCGTTCAATTGCCGGGTGGATTGAATTCAAATGCTTTTTTTCTCTTATAAACACATATAAACGGACTAAGAAGTCAAAATTTTCAAATTTTTAGATTTCGTTCCATTTTCGGATGGAGTTAATTAACATGCAATATTACACGTTTACGCACGCATAAACCGGGTAAGAAGTCGTATTTTCAAATTTTTAGTTTTCGTTCCATACCCGGGTGCACTGAATTAACATAAATTTTTACACGTATGTACACACATGAACCAGCTAAGAAGACCAGATTTTCAAATTTTTTAATTTTGTTCCAAAGCCGGGTGGATTGAATAAACACACATTTTTACACGTATGTACACACAGAAACCAGCTAAGAAGTCTAAATTTTCATATTTTCAGATTTCGTTCAATTGCCGGGTGGATTCAATTCAAATGCTTTTTTTCTCTTATAAACACATATAAACGGGCTAAGAAGTCCAAATTTTCAAATTTTTAGATTTCGTTCCATAGCCGCGTGCATTGAATTAACATACATTTTTACATGTATATACACACAAAAACCGGCTAAGGAGTCCAAATTTTAAAATTTTTAGATTTCGTTCCATAGCCGGGTGGATTGCAATAACATGCAATATTACACGTATATACACGCATAAACCGGGTAAGAAGTCCAAATTTTCATATTTTCAGATTTCGTTCAATTGCCGGGTGGATTGAATTCAAATGCTTTTTTTCTCTTATAAACACATATAAACGGACTAAGAAGTCAAAATTTTCAAATTTTTAGATTTCGTTCCATAGCCGGGTGCATTGAAATAACATACATTTTTACATGTATATACACACAATAAATGGCTAAGAAGTCCAAATTTTCAAATTTTTAGATTTCGTTCCATAGCCGGGTGCAATGAATAAACATACATTTTTACACGTATGTACACATATAAACCAGCTAAGAAGTCCAAATTTTCATATTTTCAGATTTCGTTCAATTGCCGGGTGGATTGATTTCAAATGCTTTTTTTCTCTTATAAACAAATATAAACGGGCTAAGAAGTCCAAATTTTCAAATTTTTAGATTTCGTTCCATATCCGGGTGGAGTTAATTAACATGCAATATTACACGTATATGCACGCATAAACCGGGTAAGAAGTCGTATTTTCAAATTTTTAGATTTCGTTCCATAGCCGGGTGCACTGAATTAACATAAATTTTTACACGTATGTACACACATGAACCAGCTAAGAAGACCAGATTTTCAAATTTTTTAATTTTGTTCCAAAGCCGGGTGGATTGAATAAACACACATTTTTATATGTATCTACACACATAAACCAGCTAAGAAGTCCAAATTTTCATATTTTCAGATTTCGTTCAATTGCCGGGTGGATTCAATTCAAATGCTTTTTTTCTCTTATAAACACATATAAACGAGCTCAGAAGTCCAAATTTTCAAATTTTTAGATTTCGTTCCATAGCCGCGTGCATTGAATTAACATACATTTTTACATGTATATACACACAATAAACGGCTAAGAAGTCCAAATTTTCAAATTTTTAGATTTCGTTTCATAGCCGCGTGCATTGAATTAACATACATTTTTACATGTATATACACATAAAAACCGGTTAAGGAGTCCAAATTTTCAAATTTTTAGATTTCGTTCCATAGCCGGGTGGATTGCAATAACATGCAATATTACACGTATATACACGCATAAACCGGCTAAGGAGTCCAAATTTTCCAATTTTTAGATTTCGTTCCATAGCCGGATTCAATGAATAAACATACATTTTTACACGTATGTACACACATAAACCAGCTAAGAAGTCCAAATTTTCATATTTTCAGATTTCGTTCAATTGCCGGGTGGATTGAATTCAAATGCTTTTTTTCTCTTATAAACACATATAAACGGCCTAAGAAGTCCAAATTTTCAAATTTTTAGATTTCGTTCCATATCCGGGTGGAGTTAATTAACATGCAATATTACACGTATATGCACGCATAAACCGGGTAGGAAGTAGTATTTTCAAATTTTTAGATTTCGTTCCATAGCCGGGTGCACTGAATTGACATAAATTTTTACACGTATGTACACACATGAACCAGCTAAGAAGACCAGATTTTCAAATTTTTTAATTTTGTTCCAAAGCCGGGTGGATTGAATAAACACACATTTTTACACGTATGTACACACATAAACCAGGTAAGAAGTCCAAATTTTCATATTTTCAGATTTCGTGCAATTGCCGGGTGGATTGAATTCAAATGCTTTTTTTCTCTTATAAACACATATAAACGGGCTCAGAAGTCCAAATTTTCAAATTTTTAGAGTTCGTTCCATAGCCGGGTGGATTGCAATAACATGCAATATTACACGAATATACACGCATAAACCGGGTAAGAAGTCGTATTTTCAAATTTTTAGATTTCGTTCCATAGCCGGGTGCATTGAAATAACATACATTTTTACATGTATATACACACAAAAACCAGCTAAGGAGTCCAAATTTTCAAATTTTTAGATTTCGTTCCATAGCCGGGTGGATTGTAATACCATGTAATATTACACGTATATACACGCATAAACCGTCTAAGGAGTCCATTTTTTCAAATTTTTAGATTTCGTTCCATAGCCGGGTGGATTGAAATAACATGTAATATTACACGTATATACACGCATAAACCGGCTAAGGAGTCCAAATTTTCCAATTTTTAGATTTCGTTCAATTGCCGGGTGGATTGAATTCAAATGCTTTTTTTCTTATAAACACATATAAACAGGCTAAGAAGTCAAAATTTTCAAATTTTTAGTTTTCGTTCCATAGCCTGGTGCATTGAATTAACATACATTTTTACATGTATATACACACAATAACCGGCTCAGAAGTCCAAATTTTCAATTTTTTTGATTTCGTTCCATAGCCGGGTGCAATGAATAAACATACATTTTTACATGTATATACACACAATAACCGGCTCAGAGCCCAAATTTTAAATTTTTTTGATTTCGTTCTATAGCCGGGTGCAATGAATAAACATACATTTTTACACGTATGAACACACATAAACCAGCTAAGAAGTCCAGATTTTCAAATTTTTTAATTATGTTCCAAAGCCGGGTGGATTGAATAAACACACATTTTTACACGTATGAACACACATAAACCAGCTAGGAAGTCCAAATTTTCATATTTTCAGATTTCGTTCAATTGCCGGGTGGATTGAATTCAAATGCTTTTTTTCTCTTATAAACACATATAAACGGGCTCAGAAGACCAAATTTTCAAATTTTTAGATTTCGTTCCATATCCGCGTGCATTGAATTAACATACATTTTTACATGTATATACACAATAAAAACCGGTTAAGGAGTCCAAATTTTCAAATTCTTAGATTTCGTTCCATAGCCGGGTGGATTGCAATAACATGTAATATTACACGTATATACACGCATAAACCGGCTAAGGAGACCAAATTTTCCAATTTTTAGATTTCGTTCCATAGCCACGTGCTTTGAATTCAAATGTTTTTTTTCACGTATCAACACATATAAACAGGCTAAGAAGTCAAAAATTTCAAATTTTTAGTTTTCGTTCCATAGCCGGGTGCATTGAATTAACATACATTTTTACATGTATATACACACAATAACCGGCTCAGAAGTCCAAATTTTAAATTTTTTTGATTTCGTTCCATAGCCGGGTGCAATGAATAAACAGACATTTTTACACGTATGTACACACATAAACCAGGTAAGAAGTCCAAATTTTCATATTTTCAGATTTCGTGCAATTGCCGGGTGGATTGAATTCAAATGCTTTTTTTCTCTTATAAACACATATAAACGGGCTCAGAAGTCCAAATTTTCAAATTTTTAGAGTTCGTTCCATAGCCGGGTGGATTGCAATAACATGCAATATTACACGTATATACACGCATAAACCGGGTAAGAAGTCGTAATTTCAAATTTTTAGATTTCGTTCCATAGCCGGGTGCATTGAAATAACATACATTTTTACATGTATATACACACAAAAACCAGCTAAGGAGTCCAAATTTTCAATTTTTTTGATTTCGTTCCATAGCCGGATTCAATGAATAAACATACATTTTTACACGTATGTACACACATAAACCAGCTAAGAAGTCCAAATTTTCATATTTTCAGATTTCGTTCAATTGGCGGGTGGATTGAATTCAAATGCTTTTTTTCTCTTATAAACACATATAAACGGGCTAAGAAGTCCAAATTTTCAAATTTTTAGTGTTCGTTCCATAGCCGCGTGCATTGAATTAACATACATTTTTACATTTATATACATACAATAACAGGCTAAGAAGTCCAATTTTTCAATTTTTTTGATTTCGTTCCATAGCCGGGTGCAATGAATAAACAGACATTTTTACACGTATGTACACACATAAACCAGGTAAGAAGTCCAAATTTTCATATTTTCAGATTTCGTGCAATTGCCGGGTGGATTGAATTCAAATGCTTTTTTTCTCTTATAAACACATATAAACGGGCTCAGAAGTCCAAATTTTCAAATTTTTAGAGTTCGTTCCATAGCCGGGTGGATTGCAATAACATGCAATATTACACGTATATACACGCATAAACAGGGTAAGAAGTCGTATTTTCAAATTTTTAGATTTCGTTCCATAGCCGGGTGCATTGAAATAACATACATTTTTACATGTATATACACACAAAAACCAGCTAAGGAGTCCAAATTTTCAAATTTTTAGATTTCGTTCCATAGCCGGGTGGATTGTAGTACCATGTAATATTACACGTATATACACGCATAAACCGTCTAAGGAGTCCATTTTTTTCAAATTTTTAGATTTCGTTCCATAGCCGGGTGGATTGCAATAACATGTAATATTACACGTATATACACGCATAAACCGGCTAAGGAGTCCAAATTTTCCAATTTTTAGATTTCGTTCAATTGCCGGGTGGATTGAATTCAAATGCTTTTTTTCTCTTATAAACACATATAAACAGGCTAAGAAGTCAAAATTTTCAAATTTTTAGTTTTCGTTCCATAGCCGGGTGCATTGAATTAACATCCATTTTTACATGTATATACACACAATAACCGGCTCAGAAGTCCAAATTTTCAATTTTTTTGATTTCGTTCCATAGCCGGGTGCAATGAATAAACATACATTTTTACATGTATATACACACAATAACCGGCTCAGAGTCCAAATTTTAAATTTTTTTGATTTCGTTCTATAGCCGGGTGCAATGAATAAACATACATTTTTACACGTATGAACACACATAAACCAGCTAAGAAGTCCAGATTTTCAAATTTTTTAATTATGTTCCAAAGCCGGGTGGATTGAATAAACACACATTTTTACACGTATGAACACACATAAACCAGCTAAGAAGTCCAAATTTTCATATTTTCAGATTTCGTTCAATTGCCGGGTGGATTGAATTCAAATGCTTTTTTTCTCTTATAAACACATATAAACGGGCTCAGAAGACCAAATTTTCAAATTTTTAGATTTCGTTCCATAGCCGCGTGCATTGAATTAACATACATTTTTACATGTATATACACAATAAAAACCGGTTAAGGAGTCCAAATTTTCAAATTCTTAGATTTCGTTCCATAGCCGGGTGGATTGCAATAACATGTAATATTACACGTATATACACGCATAAACCGGCTAAGGAGACCAAATTTTCCAATTTTTAGATTTCGTTCCATAGCCGCGTGCTTTGAATTCAAATGTTTTTTTTTCACGTATCAACACATATAAACAGGCTAAGAAGTCAAAAATTTCAAATTTTTAGTTTTCGTTCCATAGCCGGGTGCATTGAATTAACATACATTTTTACATGTATATACACACAATAACCGGCCCAGAAGTCCAAATTTTAAATTTTTTTGATTTCGTTCTATAGCCGGGTGCAATGAATAAACATACATTTTTACACGTATGTACACACATAAACCAGCTAAGAAGTCCAAATTTTCATATTTTCAGATTTCGTTCAATTGGCGGGTGGATTGAATACAAATGCTTTTTTTCTCTTATAAACACATATAAACGGGCTAAGAAGTCCAAATTTTCAAATTTTTAGTGTTCGTTCCATAGCCGCGTGCATTGAATTAACATACATTTTTACATGTATATACATACGATAACCGGCTAAGAAGTCCAAATTTTCAATTTTTTTGATTTCGTTCCATAGCCGGGTGCAATGAATAAACATACATTTTTACACGTATGTATACACATAAACCAGCTAAGAAGTCCAAATTTTCATATTTTCAGATTTCGTTCAATTGCCTGGTGGATTGAATTCAAATGCTTTTTTTCTCTTATAAACACATATACATGGGCTCAGAAGTCCAAATTTTCAAATTTTTAGATTTCGTTCCATAGCCGCGTGCATTGAATTACCATACATTTTTACATGTATATACACACAAAAAGCGACTAAGGAGTCCAAATTTTCAAATTTTTAGATTTAGTTCCATAGCCGGGTGGATTGCAATAACATGCAATATTACACGTATATACACGCATAAACCGGCTAAGGAGTCCAAATTTTCCAATTTTTAGATTTCGTTCAATTGCCGGGTGGATTGAATTCAAATGCTTTTTTTCTCTTATAAACACATATAAACGGGCTAAGAAGTCCAAATTTTCAAATTTTTAGAGTTCGTTCCATAGCCGGGTGGATTGCAATAACATGCAATATTACACGTATATACACGCATAAACCGGGTAAAAAGTCGTATTTTCAAATTTTTAGATTTCGTTCCATAGCCGCGTGCTTTGAATTCAAATGTTTTTTTTCACGTATCAAAACATATAAACAGGCTAAGAAGTCAATCTTTTCAAATTTTTAGTTTTCGTTCCTTAGCCGGGTGCATTGAATTAACATACATTTTTACATGTATATACACACAATAACCGGCTCAGAAGTCCAAATTTTCAATTTTTTTGATTTCGTTCCATAGCCGGGTGCAATGAATAAACATACATTTTTACACGTATGTACACATATAAACCAGCTAAGAAGTCCAAATTTTCATATTTTCAGATTTCGTTCAATTGCCGGGTGGATTGATTTCAAATGCTTTTTTTCTCTTATAAACAAATATAAACGGGCTAAGAAGTCCAAATTTTCAAATTTTTAGATTTCGTTCCATATCCGGGTGGAGTTAATTAACATGCAATATTACACGTATATGCACGCATAAACCGGGTAAGAAGTCGTATTTTCAAATTTTTAGATTTCGTTCCATAGCCGGGTGCACTGAATTAACATAAATTTTTACACGTATGTACACACATGAACCAGCTAAGAAGACCAGATTTTCAAATTTTTTAATTTTGTTCCAAAGCCGGGTGGATTGAATAAACACACATTTTTATATGTATCTACACACATAAACCAACTAACAAGTCCAAATTTTCATATTTTCAGATTTCGTTCAATTGCCGGGTGGATTGAATTCAAATTCTTTTTTTCTCTTATAAACACATATAAACGGGCTCAGAAGTCCAAATTTTCAAATTTTTAGATTTCGTTCCATAGCCGCGTGCATTGAATTAACATACATTTTTACATGTATATACACACAATAAATGGCTAAGAAGTCCAAATTTTCAAATTTTTAGATTTCGTTCAATTGCCGGGTGGATTCAATTCAAATGCTTTTTTTCTCGTATAAACACATATAAACGGGCTCAGAAGTCCAAATTTTCAAATTTTTAGAGTTCGTTCCATAGCCGGGTGGATTGCAATAACATGCAATATTACACGTATATACACGCATAAACCGGGTAAAAAGTCGTATTTTCAAATTTTTAGATTTCGTTCCATAGCCGCGTGCTTTGAATTCAAATGTTTTTTTTCACGTATCAAAACATATAAACAGGCTAAGAAGTCAATCTTTTCAAATTTTTAGTTTTCGTTCCATAGCCGGGTGCATTGAATTAACATACATTTTTACATGTATATACACACAATAACCGGCTCAGAAGTCCAAATTTTCAATTTTTTTGATTTCGTTCCATAGCCGGGTGCAATGAATAAACATACATTTTTACACGTATGTACACATATAAACCAGCTAAGAAGTCCAAATTTTCATATTTTCAGATTTCGTTCAATTGCCGGGTGGATTGATTTCAAATGCTTTTTTTCTCTTATAAACAAATATAAACGGGCTAAGAAGTCCAAATTTTCAAATTTTTAGATTTCGTTCCATATCCGGGTGGAGTTAATTAACATGCAATATTACACGTATATGCACGCATAAACCGGGTAAGAAGTCGTATTTTCAAATTTTTAGATTTCGTTCCATAGCCGGGTGCACTGAATTAACATAAATTTTTACACGTATGTACACACATGAACCAGCTAAGAAGACCAGATTTTCAAATTTTTTAATTTTGTTCCAAAGCCGGGTGGATTGAATAAACACACATTTTTATATGTATCTACACACATAAACCAACTAACAAGTCCAAATTTTCATATTTTCAGATTTCGTTCAATTGCCGGGTGGATTGAATTCAAATTCTTTTTTTCTCTTATAAACACATATAAACGGGCTCAGAAGTCCAAATTTTCAAATTTTTAGATTTCGTTCCATAGCCGCGTGCATTGAATTAACATACATTTTTACATGTATATACACACAATAAATGGCTAAGAAGTCCAAATTTTCAAATTTTTAGATTTCGTTCAATTGCCGGGTGGATTCAATTCAAATGCTTTTTTTCTCGTATAAACACATATAAACGGGCTCAGAAGTCCAAATTTTCACATTTTTAGATTTCGTTCCATAGCCGCGTGCATTGAATTAACATACATTTTTACACGTATGTACACACATAAACCAGCTAAGAAGTCCAAATTTTCATATTTTCAGATTTCGTGCAATTGCCGGGTGGATTCAATTCAAATGCTTTTTTTCTCTTATAAACACATATAAACGAGCTCAGAAGTCCAAATTTTCAAATTTTTAGATTTCGTTCCATAGCCGCGTGCATTGAATTAACATACATTTTTACATGTATATACACACAATAAACGGCTAAGAAGTCCAAATTTTCAAATTTTTAGATTTCGTTTCATAGCCGCGTGCATTGAATTAACATACATTTTTACATGTATATACACACAAAAACCGGTTAAGGAGTCCAAATTTTCAAATTTTTAGATTTCGTTCCATAGCCGGGTGGATTGCAATAACATGCAATATTACACGTATATACACGCATAATCCGGCTAAGGAGTCCAAATTTTCCAATTTTTAGATTTCGTTCCATAGCCGGATTCAATGAATAAACATACATTTTTACACGTATGTACACACATAAACCAGCTAAGAAGTCCAAATTTTCATATTTTCAGATTTCGTTCAATTGCCGGGTGGATTTAATTCAAATGCTTTTTTTCTCTTATAAACACATATAAACGGCCTAAGAAGTCCAAATTTTCAAATTTTTAGATTTCGTTCCATATCCGGGTGGAGTTAATTAACATGCAATATTACACGTATATGCACGCATAAACCGGGTAGGAAGTAGTATTTTCAAATTTTTAGATTTCGTTCCATAGCCGGGTGCACTGAATTGACATAAATTTTTACACGTATGTACACACATGAACCAGCTAAGAAGACCAGATTTTCAAATTTTTTAATTTTGTTCCAAAGCCGGGTGGATTGAATAAACACACATTTTTACACGTATGTACACACATAAACCAGGTAAGAAGTCCAAATTTTCATATTTTCAGATTTCGTGCAATTGCCGGGTGGATTGAATTCAAATGCTTTTTTTTTTTATAAACACATATAAACGGGCTCAGAAGTCCAAATTTTCAAATTTTTAGAGTTCGTTCCATAGCCGGGTGGATTGCAATAACATGCAATATTACACGTATATACACGCATAAACCGGGTAAGAAGTCGTATTTTCAAATTTTTAGATTTCGTTCCATAGCCGGGTGCATTGAAATAACATACATTTTTACATGTATATACACACAAAAACCAGCTAAGGAGTCCAAATTTTCAAATTTTTAGATTTCGTTCCATAGCCGGGTGGATTGTAATACCATGTAATATTACACGTATATACACGCATAAACCGTCTAAGGAGTCCATTTTTTCAAATTTTTAGATTTCGTTCCATAGCCGGGTGGATTGAAATAACATGTAATATTACACGTATATACACGCATAAACCGGCTAAGGAGTCCAAATTTTCCAATTTTTAGATTTCGTTCAATTGCCGGGTGGATTGAATTCAAATGCTTTTTTTCTCTTATAAACACATATAAACAGGCTAAGAAGTCAAAATTTTCAAATTTTTAGTTTTCGTTCCATAGCCGGGTGCATTGAATTAACATACATTTTTACATGTATATACACACAATAACCGGCTCAGAAGTCCAAATTTTCAATTTTTTTGATTTCGTTCTATAGCCGGGTGCAATGAATAAACATACATTTTTACACGTATGAACACACATAAACCAGCTAAGAAGTCCAGATTTTCAAATTTTTTAATTATGTTCCAAAGCCGGGTGGATTGAATAAACACACATTTTTACACGTATGAACACACATAAACCAGCTAGGAAGTCCAAATTTTCATATTTTCAGATTTCGTTCAATTGCCGGGTGGATTGAATTCAAATGCTTTTTTTCTCTTATAAACACATATAAACGGGCTCAGAAGACCAAATTTTCAAATTTTTAGATTTCGTTCCATATCCGCGTGCATTGAATTAACATACATTTTTACATGTATATACACAATAAAAACCGGTTAAGGAGTCCAAATTTTCAAATTCTTAGATTTCGTTCCATAGCCGGGTGGATTGCAATAACATGTAATATTACACGTATATACACGCATAAACCGGCTAAGGAGACCAAATTTTCCAATTTTTAGATTTCGTTCCATAGCCACGTGCTTTGAATTCAAATGTTTTTTTTCACGTATCAACACATATAAACAGGCTAAGAAGTCAAAAATTTCAAATTTTTAGTTTTCGTTCCATAGCCGGGTGCATTGAATTAACATACATTTTTACATGTATATACACACAATAACCGGCTCAGAAGTCCAAATTTTAAATTTTTTTGATTTCGTTCCATAGCCGGGTGCAATGAATAAACAGACATTTTTACACGTATGTACACACATAAACCAGGTAAGAAGTCCAAATTTTCATATTTTCAGATTTCGTGCAATTGCCGGGTGGATTGAATTCAAATGCTTTTTTTCTCTTATAAACACATATAAACGGGCTCAGAAGTCCAAATTTTCAAATTTTTAGAGTTCGTTCCATAGCCGGGTGGATTGCAATAACATGCAATATTACACGTATATACACGCATAAACCGGGTAAGAAGTCGTATTTTCAAATTTTTAGATTTCGTTCCATAGCCGGGTGCATTGAAATAACATACATTTTTACATGTATATACACACAAAAACCAGCTAAGGAGTCCAAATTTTCAATTTTTTTGATTTCGTTCCATAGCCGGATTCAATGAATAAACATACATTTTTACACGTATGTACACACATAAACCAGCTAAGAAGTCCAAATTTTCATATTTTCAGATTTCGTTCAATTGCCGGGTGGATTGAATTCAAATGCTTTTTTTCTCTTATAAACACATATATACGGTCTAAGAAGTCCAAATTTTCAAATTTTTAGATTTCGTTCCATATCCGGGTGGAGTTAATTAACATGCAATATTACACGTATATGCACGCATAAACCGGGTAGGAAGTCGTATTTTCAAATTTTTAGATTTCGTTCCATAGCCGGGTGCACTGAATTAACATAAATTTTTACACGTATGTACACACATGAACCAGCTAAGAAGACCAGATTTTCAAATTTTTTAATTTTGTTCCAAAGCCGGGTGGATTGAATAAACACACATTTTTACACGTATGTACACACATAAACCAGCTAAGAAGTCCAAATTTTCATATTTTCAGATTTCGTTCAATTGGCGGGTGGATTGAATTCAAATGCTTTTTTTCTCTTATAAACACATATAAACGGGCTAAGAAGTCCAAATTTTCAAATTTTTAGTGTTCGTTCCATAGCCGCGTGCATTGAATTAACATACATTTTTACATTTATATACATACAATAACAGGCTAAGAAGTCCAATTTTTCAATTTTTTTGATTTCGTTCCATAGCCGGGTGCAATGAATAAACAGACATTTTTACACGTATGTACACACATAAACCAGGTAAGAAGTCCAAATTTTCATATTTTCAGATTTCGTGCAATTGCCGGGTGGATTGAATTCAAATTTTTTTTTTCTCTTATAAACACATATAAACGGGCTCAGAAGTCCAAATTTTCAAATTTTTAGAGTTCGTTCCATAGCCGGGTGGATTGCAATAACATGCAATATTACACGTATATACACGCATAAACAGGGTAAGAAGTCGTATTTTCAAATTTTTAGATTTCGTTCCATAGCCGGGTGCATTGAAATAACATACATTTTTACATGTATATACACACAAAAACCAGCTAAGGAGTCCAAATTTTCAAATTTTTAGATTTCGTTCCATAGCCGGGTGGATTGTAATACCATGTAATATTACACGTATATACACGCATAAACCGTCTAAGGAGTCCATTTTTTCAAATTTTTAGATTTCGTTCCATAGCCGGGTGGATTGCAATAACATGTAATATTACACGTATATACACGCATAAACCGGCTAAGGAGTCCAAATTTTCCAATTTTTAGATTTCGTTCAATTGCCGGGTGGATTGAATTCAAATGCTTTTTTTCTCTTATAAACACATATAAACAGGCTAAGAAGTCAAAATTTTCAAATTTTTAGTTTTCGTTCCATAGCCGGGTGCATTGAATTAACATCCATTTTTACATGTATATACACACAATAACCGGCTCAGAAGTCCAAATTTTCAATTTTTTTGATTTCGTTCCATAGCCGGGTGCAATGAATAAACATACATTTTTACATGTATATACACACAATAACCGGCTCAGAGTCCAAATTTTAAATTTTTTTGATTTCGTTCTATAGCCGGGTGCAATGAATAAACATACATTTTTACACGTATGAACACACATAAACCAGCTAAGAAGTCCAGACTTTCAAATTTTTTAATTATGTTCCAAAGCCGGGTGGATTGAATAAACACACATTTTTACACGTATGAACACACATAAACCAGCTAAGAAGTCCAAATTTTCATATTTTCAGATTTCGTTCAATTGCCGGGTGGATTGAATTCCAATGCTTTTTTTCTCTTATAAACACATATAAACGGGCTCAGAAGACCAAATTTTCAAATTTTTAGATTTCGTTGCATAGCCGCGTGCATTGAATTAACATACATTTTTACATGTATATACACAATAAAAACCGGTTAAGGAGTCCAAATTTTCAAATTCTTAGATTTCGTTCCATAGCCGGGTGGATTGCAATAACATGTAATATTACACGTATATACACGCATAAACCGGCTAAGGAGACCAAATTTTCCAATTTTTAGATTTCGTTCCATAGCCGCGTGCTTTGAATTCAAATGTTTTTTTTCACGTATCAACACATATAAACAGGCTAAGAAGTCAAAAATTTCAAATTTTTAGTTTTCGTTCCATAGCCGGGTGCATTGAATTAACATACATTTTTACATGTATATACACACAATAACCGGCTCAGAAGTCCAAATTTTAAATTTTTTTGATTTCGTTCTATAGCCGGGTGCAATGAATAAACATACATTTTTACACGTATGTACACACATAAACCAGCTAAGAAGTCCAAATTTTCATATTTTCAGATTTCGTTCAATTGGCGGGTGGATTGAATACAAATGCTTTTTTTCTCTTATAAACACATATAAACGGGCTAAGAAGTCCAAATTTTCAAATTTTTAGTGTTCGTTCCATAGCCGCGTGCATTGAATTAACATACATTTTTACATGTATATACATACGATAACCGGCTAAGAAGTCCAAATTTTCAATTTTTTGATTTCGTTCCATAGCCGGGTGCAATGAATAAACATACATTTTTACACGTATGTACACACATAAACCAGCTAAGAAGTCCAAATTTTCATATTTTCAGATTTCGTTCAATTGCCTGGTGGATTGAATTCAAATGCTTTTTTTCTCTTATAAACACATATACATGGGCTCAGAAGTCCAAATTTTCAAATTTTTAGATTTCGTTCCATAGCCGCGTGCATTGAATTACCATACATTTTTACATGTATATACACACAAAAAGCGACTAAGGAGTCCAAATTTTCAAATTTTTAGATTTCGTTCCATAGCCGGGTGGATTGCAATAACATGCAATATTACACGTATATACACGCATAAACCGGCTAAGGAGTCCAAATTTTCCAATTTTTAGATTTCGTTCAATTGCCGGGTGGATAGAATTCAAATTCTTTTTTTCTCTTATAAACACATATAAACGGGCTCAGAAGTCCAAATTTTCAAATTTTTAGATTTCGTTCCATAGCCGCGTGCATTGAATTAACATACATTTTTACATGTATATACACACAATAAATGGCTAAGAAGTCCAAATTTTCAAATTTTTAGATTTCGTTCAATTGCCGGGTGGATTCAATTCAAATGCTTTTTTTCTCGTATAAACACATATAAACGGGCTCAGAAGTCCAAATTTTCACATTTTTAGATTTCGTTCCATAGCCGCGTGCATTGAATTAACATACATTTTTACACGTATGTACACACATAAACCAGCTAAGAAGTCCAAATTTTCATATTTTCAGATTTCGTTCAATTGCCGGGTGGATTCAATTCAAATGCTTTTTTTCTCTTATAAACACATATAAACGAGCTCAGAAGTCCAAATTTTCAAATTTTTAGAGTTCGTTCCATAGGCGGGTGGATTGCAATAACATGCAATATTACACGTATATACACGCATAAACCGGGTAAAAAGTCGTATTTTCAAATTTTTAGATTTCGTTCCATAGCCGCGTGCTTTGAATTCAAATGTTTTTTTTCACGTATCAAAACATATAAACAGGCTAAGAAGTCAAAATTTTCAAATTTTTAGTTTTCGTTCCATAGCCGGGTGCATTGAATTAACATACATTTTTACATGTATATACACACAATAACCGGCTCAGAAGTCCAAATTTTCAATTTTTTTGATTTCGTTCCATAGCCGGATGCAATGAATAAACATACATTTTTGCACGTATGTACACATATAAACCAGCTAAGAAGTCCAAATTTTCATATTTTCAGATTTCGTTCAATTGCCGGGTGGATTGATTTCAAATGCTTTTTTTCTCTTATAAACAAATATAAACGGGCTAAGAAGTCCAAATTTTCAAATTTTTAGATTTCGTTCCATATCCGGGTGGAGTTAATTAACATGCAATATTACACGTATATGCACGCATAAACCGGGTAAGAAGTCGTATTTTCAAATTTTTAGATTTCGTTCCATAGCCGGGTGCACTGAATTAACATAAATTTTTACACGTATGTACACACATGAACCAGCTAAGAAGACCAGATTTTCAAATTTTTTAATTTTGTTCCAAAGCCGGGTGGATTGAATAAACACACATTTTTATATGTATCTACACACATAAACCAACTAACAAGTCCAAATTTTCATATTTTCAGATTTCGTTCAATTGCCGGGTGGATTGAATTCAAATTCTTTTTTTCTCTTATAAACACATATAAACGGGCTCAGAAGTCCAAATTTTCAAATTTTTAGATTTCGTTCCATAGCCGCGTGCATTGAATTAACATACATTTTTACATGTATATACACACAATAAATGGCTAAGAAGTCCAAATTTTCAAATTTTTAGATTTCGTTCAATTGCCGGGTGGATTCAATTCAAATGCTTTTTTTCTCGTATAAACACATATAAACGGGCTCAGAAGTCCAAATTTTCACATTTTTAGATTTCGTTCCATAGCCGCGTGCATTGAATTAACATACATTTTTACACGTATGTACACACATAAACCAGCTAAGAAGTCCAAATTTTCATATTTTCAGATTTCGTTCAATTGCCGGGTGGATTCAATTCAAATGCTTTTTTTCTCTTATAAACACATATAAACGAGCTCAGAAGTCCAAATTTTCAAATTTTTAGATTTCGTTCCATAGCCGCGTGCATTGAATTAACATACATTTTTACATGTATATACACACAATAAACGGCTAAGAAGTCCAAATTTTCAAATTTTTAGATTTCGTTTCATAGCCGCGTGCATTGAATTAACATACATTTTTACATGTATATACACACAAAAACCGGTTAAGGAGTCCAAATTTTCAAATTTTTAGATTTCGTTCCATAGCCGGGTGGATTGCAATAACATGCAATATTACACGTATATACACGCATAAACCGGCTAAGGAGTCCAAATTTTCCAATTTTTAGATTTCGTTCCATAGCCGGATTCAATGAATAAACATACATTTTTACACGTATGTACACACATAAACCAGCTAAGAAGTCCAAATTTTCATATTTTCAGATTTCGTTCAATTGCCGGGTGGATTGAATTCAAATGCTTTTTTTCTCTTATAAACACATATAAACGGCCTAAGAAGTCCAAATTTTCAAATTTTTAGATTTCGTTCCATATCCGGGTGGAGTTAATTAACATGCAATATTACACGTATATGCACGCATAAACCGGGTAGGAAGTAGTATTTTCAAATTTTTAGATTTCGTTCCATAGCCGGGTGCACTGAATTGACATAAATTTTTACACGTATGTACACACATGAACCAGCTAAGAAGACCAGATTTTCAAATTTTTTAATTTTGTTCCAAAGCCGGGTGGATTGAATAAACACACATTTTTACACGTATGTACACACATAAACCAGCTAAGAAGTCCAAATTTTCATATTTTCAGATTTCGTTCAATTGGCGGGTGGATTGAATTCAAATGCTTTTTTTCTCTTATAAACACATATAAACGGGCTAAGAAGTCCAAATTTTCAAATTTTTAGTGTTCGTTCCATAGCCGGGTGCATTGAATTAACATACATTTTTACATTTATATACATACAATAACAGGCTAAGAAGTCCAATTTTTCAATTTTTTTGATTTCGTTCCATAGCCGGGTGCAATGAATAAACAGACATTTTTACACGTATGTACACACATAAACCAGGTAAGAAGTCCAAATTTTCATATTTTCAGATTTCGTGCAATTGCCGGGTGGATTGAATTCAAATGCTTTTTTTCTCTTATAAACACATATAAACGGGCTCAGAAGTCCAAATTTTCAAATTTTTAGAGTTCGTTCCATAGCCGGGTGGATTGCAATAACATGCAATATTACACGTATATACACGCATAAACCGGGTAAGAAGTCGTATTTTCAAATTTTTAGATTTCGTTCCATAGCCGGGTGCATTGAAATAACATACATTTTTACATGTATATACACACAAAAACCAGCTAAGGAGTCCAAATTTTCAAATTTTTAGATTTCGTTCCATAGCCGGGTGGATTGTAATACCATGTAATATTACACGTATATACACGCATAAACCGTCTAAGGAGTCCATTTTTTCAAATTTTTAGATTTCGTTCCATAGCCGGGTGGATTGAAATAACATGTAATATTACACGTATATACACGCATAAACCGGCTAAGGAGTCCAAATTTTCCAATTTTTAGATTTCGTTCAATTGCCGGGTGGATTGAATTCAAATGCTTTTTTTCTCTTATAAACACATATAAACAGGCTAAGAAGTCAAAATTTTCAAATTTTTAGTTTTCGTTCCATAGCCGGGTGCATTGAATTAACATACATTTTTACATGTATATACACACAATAACCGGCTCAGAGTCCAAATTTTAAATTTTTTTGATTTCGTTCTATAGCCGGGTGCAATGAATAAACATACATTTTTACACGTATGAACACACATAAACCAGCTAAGAAGTCCAGATTTTCAAATTTTTTAATTATGTTCCAAAGCCGGGTGGATTGAATAAACACACATTTTTACACGTATGAACACACATAAACCAGCTAGGAAGTCCAAATTTTCATATTTTCAGATTTCGTTCAATTGCCGGGTGGATTGAATTCAAATGCTTTTTTTCTCTTATAAACACATATAAACGGGCTCAGAAGACCAAATTTTCAAATTTTTAGATTTCGTTCCATATCCGCGTGCATTGAATTAACATACATTTTTACATGTATATACACAATAAAAACCGGTTAAGGAGTCCAAATTTTCAAATTCTTAGATTTCGTTCCATAGCCGGGTGGATTGCAATAACATGTAATATTACACGTATATACACGCATAAACCGGCTAAGGAGACCAAATTTTCCAATTTTTAGATTTCGTTCCATAGCCGCGTGCTTTGAATTCAAATGTTTTTTTTCACGTATCAACACATATAAACAGGCTAAGAAGTCAAAAATTTCAAATTTTTAGTTTTCGTTCCATAGCCGGGTGCATTGAATTAACATACATTTTTACATGTATATACACACAATAACCGGCTCAGAAGTCCAAATTTTAAATTTTTTTGATTTCGTTCTATAGCCGGGTGCAATGAATAAACATACATTTTTACACGTATGTACACACATAAACCAGCTAAGAAGTCCAAATTTTCATATTTTCAGATTTCGTTCAATTGGCGGGTGGATTGAATACAAATGCTTTTTTTCTCTTATAAACACATATAAACGGGCTAAGAAGTCCAAATTTTCAAATTTTTAGTGTTCGTTCCATAGCCGCGTGCATTGAATTAACATACATTTTTACATGTATATACATACGATAACCGGCTAAGAAGTCCAAATTTTCAAATTTTTAGATTTCGTTCCATAGCCGGGTGGATTGCAATAACTTGCAATATTACACGTATATACACGCATAAACCGGCTAAGGAGTCCAAATTTTCCAATTTTTAGATTTCGTTCAATTGCCGGGTGGATTGAATTCAAATGCTTTTTTTCTCTTATAAACACATATAAACGGGCTAAGAAGTCCAAATTTTCAAATTTTTAGCGTTCGTTCCATAGCCGGGTGGATTGCAATAACATGCAATATTACACGTACATACACGCATAAACCGGGTAAAAAGTCGTATTTTCAAATTTTTAGATTTCGTTCCATAGCCGGGTGCATTGAAATAACATACATTTTTACATGTATATACACACAAAAACCGGCTAAGGAGTCCAAATTTTCAAATTTTTAGATTTCGTTCCATAGCCGGGTGGATTGCAATAACATGTAATATTACACGTATATACACGCATAAACCGGCTAAGGAGTCCAAATTTTCCAATTTTTAGATTTCGTTCCATAGCCGCCTGCTTTGAATTCAAATGTTTTTTTTCACGTATCAAAACATATAAACAGGCTAAGAAGTCAAAATTTTCAAATTTTTAGTTTTCGTTCCATAGCCGGGTGCATTGAATTAACATACATTTTTACATGTATATACACACAATAACCGGCTCAGAAGTCCAAATTTTAAATTTTTTTGATTTCGTTCTATAGCCGGGTGCAATGAATAAACATACATTTTTACAACGTATGTACACACATAAACCAGCTAAGAAGTCCAAATTTATTTTCAGATTTCGTTCAATTGGCGGGTGAATTGAATACAAATGCTTTTTTTCTCCTATAAACACATATAAACGGGCCAAGAAGTCCAAATTTTCAAATTTTTAGTGTCGTTCCATAGCCGCGTGCATTGAATTAACATACATTTTTACATGTATATACATACGATAACCGGCTAAGAAGTCCAAATTTTCAATTTTTGATTTCGTTCCATAGCCGGGTGGCAATGAATAAACTAGCATTTTTACACGTATGTACACAATAAACCAGCTAAGAAGTCCAAATTTTTCATATTTTCAGATTTCGTTCAATTGCCTGGTGGATTGAATTCAAATGCTTTTTTTTCTCTTATAAACACATATACATGGGCTCAGAATTCCAAATTTTCAAATTTTTAGATTTCGTTCCATAGCTGCGTGCATTGAATTACCATACATTTTTACATGTATATACACACAAAAAGCGACTAAGGAGTCCAAATTTTCAAATTTTTAGATTTCGTTCCATAGCCGGGTGGATTGCAATAACATGCAATATTACACGTATATACACGCATAAACCGGCTAAGTAGTCCAAATTTTCCAATTTTTAGATATCGTTCCATAGCCGCGTGCTTTTAATTCAAATGTTTTTTTTCACGTATCAAAACATATAAACAGGCTAACATGTCAAAATTTTCAAATTTTTAGTTTTCGTTCCATAGCCGGGTGCATTGAATTAACATACATTTTTACATGTATATACACACAATAACCGGCTCAGAAGTCCAAATTTTCAATTTTTTTGATTTCGTTCCATAGCCGGGTGCAATGAATAAACTTACATTTTTACACGTATGTACACATATAAACCAGCTAAGAAGTCCAAATTTTCATATTTTCAGATTTCGTTCAATTGCCGGGTGGATTGATTTCAAATGCTTTTTTTCTCTTATAAACACATATAACGCGGCTCAGAAGTCCAAATTTTCAAATTTTTAGATTCGTTCCATAGCCGCGTGCATTGAATTAACATACATTTTTACATGTATATACACACAATAAATGGCTAAGAAGTCCAAATTTTCAAATTTTTAGATTTCGTTCATTGCCGGGTGGATTCATTCAAATGCTTTTTTTCCTCGTATAAACACATATAAACGGGCTCAGAAGTCCAAATTTTCACATTTTTAGATTTCGTTCCATAGCCGCGTGCATTGAATTAACATACATTTTTACACGTATGTACACACATAAACCAGCTAAGAAGTCCAAATTTCATATTGTCAGATTTCGTTCAATTGCCGGGTGGATTCAATTCAAATGCTTTTTTCTCTTATAAACATATATAAACAGCTCAGAAGTCCAAATTTTTCAAATTTTTAGATTTCGTTCCATAGCTGCGTGCATTGAATTACCATACATTTTACATGTATATACACACAAAAAGCGACTAAGGAGTCCAAATTTTCAAATTTTTAGATTTCGTTCCATAGCCGGGTGGATTGCAATAACATGCAATATTACACGTATATACACGCATAAACCGGCTAAGTAGTCCAAAATTTTCCAATTTTTAGATATCGTTCCATAGCCGCGTGCTTTTAATTCAAATGTTTTTTTTTCACGTATCAAAACATATAAACAGGCTAACATGTCAAAATTTTCAAATTTTTAGTTTTCGTTCCATAGCCGGGTGCATTGAATTAACATACATTTTTACATGTATATACACACAATAACCGGCTCAGAAGTCCAAATTTTCAATTTTTTTGATTTCGTTCCATAGCCGGGTGCAATGAATAAACTTACATTTTTACACGTATGTACACATATAAACCAGCTAAGAAGTCCAACTTTTCATATTTTCAGATTTCGTTCAATTGCGGGTGGATTGATTTCAAATGCTTTTTTTTCTCTTATAAACACATATAAACGGGCTCAGAAGTCCAAATTTTCAAATTTTAGATTTCGTTCCATAGCCGCGTGCATTGAATTAACATACATTTTTACATGTATATACACACAATAAATGGCTAAGAAGTCCAAATTTTCAAATTTTTAGATTTCGTTCAATTGCCGGGTGGATTCAATTCAAATGCTTTTTTTCTCGTATAAACACATATAAACGGGCTCAGAAGTCCAAATTTTCACATTTTTAGATTTCGTTCCATAGCCGCGTGCATTGAATTAACATACATTTTTACACGTATGTACACACATAAACCAGCTAAGAAGTCCAAATTTTCATATTTTCAGATTTCGTTCAATTGCCGGGTGGATTCAATTCAAATGCTTTTTTTCTCTTATAAACATATATAAACGAGCTCAGAAGTCCAAATTTTCAAATTTTTAGATTTCGTTCCATAGCCGCGTGCATTGAATTAACATACATTTTTACATGTATATACACACAATAAACGGCTAAGAAGTCCAAATTTTCAAATTTTTAGATTTCGTTTCATAGCCGCGTGCATTGAATTAACATACATTTTTACATGTATATACACACAAAAACCGGTTAAGGAGTCCAAATTTTCAAATTTTTAGATTTCGTTCCATAGCCGGGTGGATTGCAATAACATGCAATATTACACCTTTATACACGCATAAACCGGCTAAGGAGTCCAAATTTTCCAATTTTTAGATTTCGTTCCATAGCCGCGTGCTTTGAATTCAAATGTTTTTTTTCACGTATCAACACATATAAACAGGCTAAGAAGTCAAAATTTTCAAATTTTTAGTTTTCGTTCCATAGCCGGGTGCATTGAATTAACATACATTTTTACATGTATATACACACAATAACCGGCTCAGAAGTCCAAATTTTCAATTTTTTAGATTTCGTTCCATAGCCGCGTGCATTGAATTAACATACATTTTTACATGTATATACACACAATAAATGGCTAAGAAGTCCAAATTTTCAAATTTTTAGATTTCGTTCAATTGCCGGGTGGATTCAATTCAAATGCTTTTTTTCTCTTATAAACACATATAAACGGGCTCAGAAGTCCAAATTTTCACATTTTTAGATTTCGTTCCATAGCCGCGTGCATTGAATTAACATACATTTTTACATGTATATACACGCATAAACCGGCTAAGGAGTCCAAATTTTCCAATTTTTAGATTTCGTTCCATAGCCGCGTGCTTTGAATTCAAATGTTTTTTTTCACGTATCAACACATATAAACAGGCTAAGAAGTCAAAATTTTCAAATTTTTAGTTTTCGTTCCATAGCCGGGTGCATTGAATTAACATACATTTTTACATGTATATACACACAATAACCGGCTCAGAAGTCCAAATTTTCAATTTTTTTGATTTCGTTCCATAGCCAGGTGCAATGAATAAACATACATTTTTACACGTATGTACACATATAAACCAGCTAAGAAGTCCAAATTTTCATATTTTCAGATTTCGTTCAATTGCCGGGTGGATTGAATTCAAATGCTTTTTTTCTCTTATAAACAAATATAAACGGGCTAAGAAGTCCAAATTTTCAAATTTTTAGATTTCGTTCCATATCCGGGTGGAGTTAATTAACATGCAATATTACACGTATATGCACGCATTAACCGGGTAAGAAGTCGTATTTTCAAATTTTTAGATTTCGTTCCATAGCCGGGTGCACTGAATTAACATAAATTTTTACACGTATGTACACACATGAACCAGCTAAGAAGACCAGATTTTCAAATTTTTAATTTTGTTCCAAAGCCGGGTGGATTGAATAAACACACATTTTTATATGTATGTACACACATAAACCAGCTAACAAGTCCAAATTTTCATATTTTCAGATTTCGTTCAATTGCCGGGTGGATTGAATTCAAATTCTTTTTTTCTCTTATAAACACATATAAACGGGCTCAGTAGTCCAAATTTTCAAATTTTTAGATTTCGTTCCATAGCCGCGTGCATTGAACTAACATACATTTTTACATGTATATACACACAATAAATGGCTAAGAAGTCCAAATTTTCAAATTTTTAGATTTCGTTCAATTGCCGGGTGGATTCAATTCAAATGCTTTTTTTCTCTTATAAACACATATAAACGGGCTAAGAAGTCAAAATTTTCAAATTTTTAGTTTTTGTTCCATAGCCGGGTGCATTGAATTAACATACATTTTTACATGTATATACACACAATAACCGGCTCAGAAGTCCAAATTTTCAATTTTTTAGATTTCGTTCCATAGCCGCGTGCATTGAATTAACATACATTTTTACATGTATATACACACAATAAATGGCTAAGAAGTCAAAATTTTCAAATTTTTAGTTTTCGTTCCATAGCCGGGTGCATTGAATTAACATACATTTTTACATGTATATACACACAATAACCAACTCAGAAGTCCAAATTTTCAATTTTTTTGATTTCGTTCCATAGCCGGGTGCAATGAATAAACATACATTTTTACACGTATGTACACATATAAACCAGCTAAGAAGTCCAAATTTTCATATTTTCAGATTTCGTTCAATTGCCGGGTGGATTGAATTCAAATGCTTTTTTTCTCTTATAAACAAATATAAACGGGCTAAGAAGTCCAAATTTTCAAATTTTTAGATTTCGTTCCATATCCGGGTGGAGTTAATTAACATGCAATATTACACGTATATGCACGCATAAACCGGGTAAGAAGTCGTATTTTCAAATTTTTAGATTTCGTTCCATAGCCGGGTGCACTGAATTAACATAAATTTTTACACGTATGTACACACATGAACCAGCTAAGAAGACCAGATTTTCAAATTTTTAATTTCGTTCCATAGCCGGGTGCAATGAATAAACATACATTTTTACACGTATGTACACATATAAACCAGCTAAGAAGTCCAAATTTTCATATTTTCAGATTTCGTTCAATTGCCGGGTGGATTGCAAATTTTTAGATTTCGTTCCATATCCGGGTGGAGTTAATTAAACATGCAATATTACACGTATATGCACGCATAAACCGGGTAAGAAGTCGTATTTTCAAATTTTTAGATTTCGTTCCATAGCCGGGTGCACTGAATTAACATAAATTTTTACACGTATGTACACACATGAACCAGCTAAGAAGACCAGATTTTCAAATTTTTTTTAATTTTGTTTCCAAAGCCTGGTGGATTGAATAAACACACTTTTTATATGTATGTACACACATAAACCAGCTAACAAGTCCAAATTTTCATATTTTCAGATTTCGTTCAATTGCGGGTGGATTGATTCAAATTCTTTTTTTCTCTTATAACACATATAAACGGGCTCAGTAGTCCAAATTTTCAAATTTTTAGATTTCGTTCCATAGCCGCGTGCATGAACTAACATACATTTTTACATGTATATACACACAATAAATGGCTAAGAAGTCCAAATTTTCAAATTTTTAGATTTTGTTCAATTGCCGGGTGGATTCAATTCAAATGCTTTTTTTCTCTTATAAACACATATAAACGGGCTCAGAAGTCCAAATTTTCACATTTTTAGATTTCGTTCCATAGCCGCGTGCATTGAATTAACATACATTTTTACATGTATATACACACAAAAACCGGCTAAGAAGTCCAAATTTTCATATGTTCAGATTTCGTTCAATTGCCGGGTGGATTCAATTCAAATCCTTTTTTTCTCTTAAAAACACATATAAACGGGCTCAGAAGTCCAAACTTTCAAATTTTTAGATTTCGTTCCATAGCCACGAGCATTGAATTAACATACATTTTTACATGTATATACACACAAAAACCGGCTAAGGAGTCCAAATTTTCAAATTTTTAGATTTCGTTCCATAGCCGGGAGGATTGCAATAACATGTAATATTACACGTATATACACGCATAAACCGGCTAAAGAGTCCAAATTTTCCAATTTTTAGATTTCGTTCCATTGCCGGGTGCTTTGAATTCAAATGTTTTTTTTCACGTATCAACACATATAAACAGGCTAAGAAGTCAAAATTTTCAAATTTTTAGTTTTCGTTCCATAGCCGGGTGCATTGAATTAACATACATTTTTACATGTATATACACACAATAACCGGCTCAGAAGTCCAAATTTTCATATTTTCAGATTTCGTTCAATTGCCGGGTGGATTGAATTCAAATGCTTTTTTCTCTTATAAACACATATAAACGGGCTCAGAATTCAATATTATCAAATTTTTAGATTTCGTTCCATGTCCGGGTGGAGTTAATTAACATGCAATATTACACGTATATGCACGCATAAACCGGGTAAGAAGTCGTATTTTCAAATTTTTAGATTTCGTTCCATAGCCGGGTGCACTGAATTAACATACATTTTACATGTATATACACACAATAACCGGCTCAGAGTCCAAATTTTAAATTTTTTTTGATTTCGTTCTATAGCCGGGTGCAATGAATAAACATACATTTTTACACGTATGAACACACATAAACCAGCTATGAAGTCCAGATTTTCAAATTTTTTAATTATGTTCCAAAGCCGGGTGGATTGAATAAACACACATTTTACACGTATGAACACACATAAACCAGCTATGAAGTCCAAATTTTCATATTTTCAGATTTCGTTCAATTGCCGGGTGGATTGAATTCAAATGCTTTTTGTCTCTTATAAACACATATAAACGGGCTAAGAAGTCCAAATTTTTAAATTTTTAGATTTCGTTCCATAGCCGCGTACATTGAATTAACATACATTTTTACATGTATATACACACAAAAACCGGCTAAGGAGTCCAAATTTTCAAATTTTTAGATTTCGTTCCATAGCCGGGTGGATTGCAATAACATGTAATATTACACGTATATACACGCATAAACCGGCTAAGGAGTCCAAATTTTCCAATTTTTAGATTTTGTTCCATAGCCGGGTGCATTGAATTAACATAAATTTTACATGTATATACACACAAAAACCGGCTAAGGAGTCCAAATTTTCAAATTTTTAGATTTCGTTCCATAGCCGGGTGGATTGCAATAGCATGTAATATTACACGTATATACACGCATAAACCGGCTAAGGAGTCGAAATTTTCCAATTTTTAGATTTCGTTCCATAGCCGCGTGCTTTGAATTCAAATGTTTTTTTTTCACGTATCAACACATATAAACAGGATAAGAAGTCAAAATTTTCAAATTTTTAGTTTTCGTTCCATAGCCGGGTGCATTGAATTAACATACATTTTTACATGTATATACACACAATAACCGGCTCAGAAGTCCAAATTTTCAATTTTTTTGATTTCGTTCCATAGCCGGGTGCAATGAATAAACATACATTTTTACACGTATGTACACACATAAACCAGCTAAGAAGTCCAAATTTTCATATTTTCAGATTTCGTTCAATTGCCGGGTGGATTGAATTCAAATGCTTTTTTTCTCTTATAAACACATATAAACGGGCTCAGAATTCAATATTATCAAATTTTTAGATTTCGTTCCATGTCCGGGTGGAGTTAATTAACATGCAATATTACACGTATATGCACGCTTAAACCGGGTAAGAAGTCGTATTTTCAAATTTTTAGATTTCGTTCCATAGCCGGGTGCATTGAATTAACATACATTTTTACATGTATATACACAATAAAAAACCGGTTAAGGAGTCCAAATTTTCAAATTCTTAGATTTCGTTCCATAGCCGGGTGGATTGCAATAACATGTAATATTACACGTATATACACGCATAAACCGGCTAAGGAGTCCAAATTTTCCAATTTTTAGATTTTGTTCCATAGCCGGGTGCATTGAATTAACATAAATTTTTACATGTATATACACACAAAAACCGGCTAAGGAGTCCAAATTTTCAAATTTTTAGATTTCGTTCCATAGCCGGGAGGATTGCAATAACATGTATATTACACGTATATACACGCATAAACCGGCTAAAGAGTCCAAATTTTCCAATTTTTAGATTTCATTCCATTGCCGGGTGCTTTGAATTCAAATGTTTTTTTTCACGTATCAACACATATAAACAGGCTAAGAAGTCAAAATTTTCAAATTTTTAGTTTTCGTTCCATAGCCGGGTGCATTGAATTAACATACATTTTTACATGTATATACACACAATAACCGGCTCAGAAGTCCAAATTTTCAATTTTTTTGATTTCGTTCCATAGCCGGGTGCAATGAATAAACATACATTTTACACGTATGTACACACATAAACCAGCTAAGAAGTCCAAATTTTCATATTTTCAGATTTCGTTCAATTGCCGGGTGGATTGAATTCAAATGCTTTTTTTCTCTTATAAGCACATATAAACGGGCTCAGAATTCAATATTATCAAATTTTTAGATTTCGTTCCATGTCCGGGTGCACTGAATTAACATACATTTTTACATGTATATACACACAATAACCGGCTCAGAGTCCAAATTTTAAATTTTTTTGATTTCGTTCTATAGCCGGGTGCAATGAATAAACATACATTTTTACACGTATGAACACACATAAACCAGCTAAGAAGTCCAGATTTTCAAATTTTTTAATTATGTTCCAAAGCCGGGTGGATTGAATAAACACACATTTTTACACGTATGAACACACATAAACCAGCTATGAAGTCCAAATTTTCATATTTTCAGATTTCGTTCAATTGCCGGGTGGATTGAATTCAAATGCTTTTTTTCTCTTATAAACACATATAAACGGGCTCAGAAGACCAAAATTTCAAATTTTTAGATTTCGTTCCATAGCCGCGTGCATTGAATTAACATACATTTTTACATGTATATACACAATAAATACCGGTTAAGGAGTCCAAATTTTCAAATTCTTAGATTTCGTTCCATAGCCGGGTGGATTGCAATAACATGTAATATTACACGTATATACACGCATAAACCGGCTAAGGAGACCAAATTTTCCAATTTTTAGATTCGTTTCATAGCCGCGTGCATTGAATTAACATACATTTTTACATGTATATACACACAAAAACCGGTTAAGGAGTCCAAACTTTCAAATTTTTAGATTTCGTTCCATAGCCGGGTGGATTGCAATAACATGCATATTACCGGATATACACGCATAAACCGGCTAAGGAGTCCAAATTTTCCAATTTTTAGATTTGTTCCATAGCCGGGTGCATTGAATTAACATAAATTTTTACATGTATATACACACAAAAACCGGCTAAGGAGTCCAAATTTTCAAAATTTTTAGATTTCGTTCCATAGCCGGGTGGATTGCAATAGCATGTAATATTACACGTATATACACGCATAAACCGGCTAAGGAGTCGAAATTTTCCAATTTTTAGATTTCGTTCCATAGCCGCGTGCTTTGAATTCAAATGTTTTTTTTTTCACGTATCAACACATATAAACAGGATAAGAAGTCAAAATTTTCAAATTTTTAGTTTTCGTTCCATAGCCGGGTGCATTGAATTAACATAACATTTTTACATGTATATACACACAATAACCGGCTCAGAAGTCCAAATTTTCAATTTTTTGATTTCGTTCCATAGCCGGGTGCAATGAATAAACATACATTTTTACACGTATGTACACACATAAACCAGCTAAGAAGTCCAAATTTTTCATATTTTCAGATTTCGTTCAATTGCCGGGTGGATTGAATTCAAATGCCTTTTTTCTCTTATAACAAATATAAAACGGGCTCAGAATTCAATATTATCAAATTTTTAGATTTCGTTCCATGTCCGGGTGGAGTTAATTAACATGCAATATTACACTTATATGCACGCTTAAACCGGGTAAGAAGTCGTATTTTCAAATTTTTAGATTTCGTTCCATAGCCGGGTGCATTGAATTAACATACATTTTTACATGTATATACACATAAAAAACCGGTTAAGGAGTCCAAATTTTCAAATTCTTAGATTTCGTTCCATAGCCGGGTGGATTGCAATAACATGTAATATTACACGTATATACACGCATAAACCGGCTAAGGAGTCCAAATTTCCAATTTTAGATTATTGGTCCATAGCCGGGTGCATTGAATTAACATAATTTTTACATGTATATACACAAAAAACCGGCTAAGGAGTCCAAATTTTCAAATTTTTAGATTTCGTTCCATAGCCGGGAGGATTGCAATAACATGTAATATTACACGTATAGACACGCATAAACCGGCTAAAGATCCAAATTTCCAATTTTAGATTCATTCCTTGCCGGTGCTTTGAATTCAAATGTTTTTTTCACGTATCAACACATATAAACAGCTAAGAAGTCAAAAAATTTTCAAATTTTTAGTTTTCGTTCCATAGCCGGGTGCATTGATTAACATACATTTTTACATGTATATTACACACAATACCGGCTCAGAAGTCCAAAGTTTTCAATTTTTTTTGATTTCGTTTCCATAGCCGGGTGCAATGAATAAACAGACATTTTACACTATGTACACACATAACCAGCTAAGAAGTCCAAATTTTCATATTTTCAGATTTCGTTCAATTGCCGGGTGGATTGAATTCAATGCTTTTTTTCTCTTATAAGCACATATAAACGGCTCAGAATTCAATTATTATCAAATTTTTAGATTTCGTTCCATGTCCGTGTGCACTGATATACATACATTTTTACATGTATATACACACACATAACCGGCTCAGAGTCCAAATTTTAAATTTTTTTGATTTCGTTCTATAGCCGGGTGCAATGAATAAACATACATTTTGTACACGTATGAACACACATAAACCAGCTAAGAAGTCCAGATTTTCAAATTTTTTAATTATGTTCCAAAGCCGGGTGGATTGAATACACACATTTTTACACGTATGAACACACATAAACCAGCTATGAAGTCCAAATTTTCATTTTCAGATTTCGTTCAATTGCCGGGTGGATTGAATTCAAATGCTTTTTTTCTCTTATAAACACATATAAACGGGCTCAGAATTCAATATTATCAAATTTTTAGATTTCGTTCCATGTCCGGGTGGAGTTAATTAACATGCAATATTACACGTATATGCACGCATAAACCGGTAAGAAGTCGTATTTTCAAATTTTTAGATTTCGTTCCATAGCCGGGTGCACTGAATTAACATACATTTTTACATGTATATACACACATAACCGGCTCAGAGTCCAAATTTTAAATTTTTTTGATTTCGTTCTATAGCCGGGTGCAATGAATAAACACATTTTTACACGTATGAACACACATAAACCAGCTATGAAGTCCAGATTTTCAAATTTTTTAATTATGTTCCAAAGCCGGTGGATTGAATAAACACACATTTTTACACGTATGAACACACATAAACCAGCTATGAAGTCAAAATTTTCATATTTTCAGATTTCGTTCAATTGCCGGGTGGATTGAATTCAATGCTTTTTGTCTCTTATAAACACATATAAACGGGCTAAGAAGTCCAAATTTTAAAATTTTTAGATTTCGTTCCATAGCCGCGTACATTGAATTAACATACATTTTTACATGTATTACACACAAAAACCGTCTAAGGAGTCCAATTTTCAAATTTTTAGATTTCGTTCCATAGCCGGGTGGATTGCAATAACATGTAATATTACACGTATATCACGCATAAACCGGCTAAGGAGTCCAAATTTTCCAATTGTTAGATTTGTGTTCATAGCCGGGTGCATTGAATTAACATAAATTTTTACATGTATATAACACACAAAAACACGGCTAAGGAGTCCAATTTTCAAATTTTTAGATTTCGTTCCATAGCCGGGTGATGCAATAGCATGGAATATTACACGTATATACACGCATAAACCGCTAAGGAGTCGAAATTTTCCAATTTTTAGATTTCGTTCCATAGCCGCGTGCTTTGAATTCAAAATGTTTTTTTTTTCACGTATCAACACATATAAACAGGATAAGAAGTCAAAATTTTCAAATTTTTAGTTTTCGTTTCCATAGCCGGTGCATTGAATTAACATACATTTTACATGTATATACACACAATAACCGGCTCAGAAGTCCAAATTTTCAATTTTTTTGATTTCGTTCCATAGCCGGGGTGCAATGAATAAAAATACATTTTTACCACGTAGGTACACACATAAACCAGCTAAAGAATCCAAATTTTCATATTTCAGATTTCGTTCAAATTTGCCGGTTGGATTGAATTCAAATGCTTTTTCTTCTTATAAACACATATAAACGGGCCTCAGAATTCAATATTATCAAATTTTAGATTTCGTTCCATGTCCGGGTGGAGTTAATTAACATGCAATATTACACGTATAGGCACTCTTAAACCGGGTAAGAAGTCGTATTTTCAAATTTTTAGATTTCGTTCATAGCCGGTGCATTGAATTAACATAAACCATTTTTAACATGTATACTACACAATAAAAACCGGTTAAGGAGTCCAAATTTTCAAAGTCTTTAGATTTCCGGTTCCATAGCCGGGTGGATTGCAATATACAGGTAATAAGTACACGTATATACACGCATAAACCGGCTAAGGAGTCCAAATTTTCCAATTTTTAGATTTTGTTCCATAGCCGGTGCATTGAATTAACATAAATTTTTACATGTATATACACACAAAAACCGGCTAAGGAGTCCAAATTTTCAAATTTTTAGATTTCGTTCCATAGCCGGGAGGATTGCAATAACATGTAATATTACACGTATATACACGCATAAACCGGCTAAAGAGTCCAAATTTTCCAATTTTTAGATTTCATTCCATTGCCGGGTGCTTGAATTCAAATGTTTTTTTCACGTATCAACACATATAAACAGGCTAAGAAGTCAAAATTTTCAAATTTTTAGTTTTCGTTCCATAGCCGGGTGCATTGAATTAACATACATTTTTACATGTATATACACACAATAACCGGCTCAGAAGTCCAAATTTTCAATTTTTTTGATTTCGTTCCATAGCCGGGTGCACTGAATTACATACATTTTTACACGTATGTACACACATAAACCAGCTAAGAAGTCCAAATTTTCATATTTTCAGATTTCGTTCAATTGCCGGGTGGATTGAATTCAAATGCTTTTTTTCTCTTATAAGCACATATAAACGGGCTCAGAATTCAATATATCAAATTTTTAGATTTCGTTCCATGTCCGGGTGCACTGAATTAACATACATTTTTACATGTATATACACACAATAACCGGCTCAGAGTCCAAATTTTAAATTTTTTTGATTTCGTTCTATAGCCGGGTGCAATGAATAAACATACATTTTTACACGTATGAACACACATAAACCAGCTAAGAAGTCCAGATTTTCAAATTTTTTAATTATGTTCCAAAGCCGGGTGGATTGAATAAACACATTTTTACACGTATGAACACACATAACCAGCTATGAAGTCCAAATTTTCATTTTCAGATTTCGTTCAATTGCCGGGTGGATTGAATTCAAATGCTTTTTTTCTCTTATAAACACATATAAACGGGCTCAGAAGACCAAAATTTTCAAATTTTTAGATTTCGTTCCATAGCCGCGTGCATTGAATTAACATACATTTTTACATGTATATACACAATAAATACCGGTTAAGGAGTCCAAATTTTCAAATTCTTAGATTTCGTTCCATAGCCGGGTGGATTGCAATAACATGTAATATTACACGTATATACACGCATAACCGGCTAAGGAGACCAAATTTTCCAATTTTTAGATTTCGTTTCATAGCCGCGTGCATTGAATTAACATACATTTTTACATGTATATACACACAAAACCGGTTAAGGAGTCCAAACTTTCAAATTTTTAGATTTCGTTCCATAGCCGGGTGGATTGCAATAACATGCAATATTACACGTATATACACGCATAAACCGGCTAAGGAGTCCAAATTTTCCAATTTTTAGATTTTGTTCCATAGCCGGGTGCATTGAATTAACATAAATTTTTACATGTATATACACACAAAAACCGGCTAAGGAGTCCAAATTTTCAAATTTTTAGATTTCGTTCCATAGCCGGGTGGATTGCAATAACATGTAATATTACACGTATATACACGCATAAACCGGCTAAGGAGACCAAATTTTCCAATTTTTAGATTTCGTTTCATAGCCGCGTGCATTGAATTAACATACATTTTTACATGTATATACACACAAAACCGGTTAAGGAGTCCAAATTTTCAATTTTTTTGATTCGTTCCATAGCCGGGTGGATTGCAATAACATGCAATATTACACGTATATACACGCATAAACCGGCTAAGGAGTCCAAATTTTCCAATTTTTAGATTTTGTTCCATAGCCGGGTGCATTGAATTAACATAAATTTTTACATGTATATACACACAAAAACCGGCTAAGGAGTCCAAATTTTCAAATTTTTAGATTTCGTTCCATAGCCGGGTGGATTGCAATAGCATGTAATATTACACGTATATACACGCATAAACCGGCTAAGGAGTCGAAATTTTCCAATTTTTAGATTTCATTCCATTGCCGGTGCTTTGAATTCAAATGTTTTTTTTTCACGTATCAACACATATAAACAGGATAAGAAGTCAAAATTTTCAAATTTTTAGTTTTCGTTCCATAGCCGGGTGCATTGAATTAACATACATTTTTACATGTATATACACACAATAACCGGCTCAGAAGTCCAAATTTTCAATTTTTTTGATTTCGTTCCATAGCCGGGTGCAATGAATAACATACATTTTTACACGTATGTACACACATAAACCAGCTAAGAAGTCCAAATTTTCATATTTTCAGATTTCGTTCAATTGCCGGTGGATTGAATTCAAATGCTTTTTTCTCTTATAAACACATATAAACGGGCTCAGAATTCAATATTATCAAATTTTTAGATTTCGTTCCATGTCCGGGTGGAGTTAATTAACATGCAATATTACACGTATATGCACGCTTAAACCGGGTAAGAAGTCGTATTTTCAAATTTTTAGATTTCGTTCCATAGCCGGGTGCATTGAATTAACATACATTTTTACATGTATATACACAATAAAAACCGGTTAAGGAGTCCAAATTTTCAAATTCTTAGATTTCGTTCCATAGCCGGGTGGATTGCAATAACATGTATATTACACGTATATACACGCATAAACCGGCTAAGGAGTCCAAATTTTCCAATTTTTAGATTTTGTTCCATAGCCGGGTGCATTGAATTAACATAAATTTTTACATGTATATACACACAAAAACCGGCTAAGGAGTCCAAATTTTCAAATTTTTAGATTTCGTTCCATAGCCGGGAGGATTGCAATAACATGTAATATTACACGTATATACACGCATAAACCGGCTAAAGAGTCCAAATTTTCCAATTTTTAGATTTCATTCCATTGCCGGTGCTTTGAATTCAAATGTTTTTTTTCACGTATCAACACATATAAACAGGCTAAGAAGTCAAAATTTTCAAATTTTTAGTTTTCGTTCCATAGCCGGGTGCATTGAATTAACATACATTTTTACATGTATATACACACAATAACCGGCTCCGAAGGTCCAAATTTTCAATTTTTTGATTTCGTTCCATAGCCGGGTGCAATGAATAACATACCATTTTTACACGTATGTACCACACATAAACCAGCTAAGAAGTCCAAATTTTCATATTTTCAGATTTCGTTCAATTGCCGGGTGGATTGATTCAAATGCTTTTTTTCTCTATAAACACATATAAACGGGCTCAGAAGTCAATATTATCAAATTTTTAGAATTCTTGTTCCATGTCCGGGTGAAGTTAATTAACATGCAATATTACACGTATATGCACGCAATAACCGGTAAGAAGTCGTAATTTTTCAAATTTTTAGATTTCGTTCCATAGCCGGTGCACTGAATTAACATACATTTTTTACATGTATATACACACAATAACCGGCTCAGAGTCAAATTTAAATTTTTTGATTTCGTTCTATAGCCGGGTGCAATGAATAACATACCTTTTTACACGTATGAACACACATAAACCAGCTAAGAAGTCCAAGATTTTCAATTTTGTTATTTAGTTCCAAAGCCGGGTGATTGAATAAACACACATTTTTACACTATGAACCACTATAACCAGCTAGAAGTCCAAATTTTCATATTTTCAGATTTCGTTCAATTGCCGGGTGGATTGAATTCAAATGCTTTTTTTCTCTTATAAACACATATAAACGGGCTCAGAAGACCAAAATTTTCAAATTTTTAGATTTCGTTCCATAGCCGCGTGCATTGAATTAACATACATTTTTACATGTATATACACAATAATACCGGTTAAGGAGTCCAAATTTTCAAATTCTTAGATTTCGTTCCATAGCCGGGTGGATTGCAATAACATGTAATATTACACGTATATACACGCATAAACCGGCTAAGGAGACCAAATTTTCCAATTTTTAGATTTCGTTTCATAGCCGCGTGCATTGAATTAACATACATTTTTACATGTATACACACAAAAACCGGTTAAGGAGTCCAAACTTTCAAATTTTTAGTTTTCGTTCCATAGCCGGGTGCATTGCATTAACATACATTTTTACATGTATATACACACAATAACCGGCTCAGAAGTCCAAATTTTCAATTTTTTAGATTTCGTTCCATAGCCGCGTGCATTGAATTAACATACATTTTTACATGTATATACACACAATAAATGGCTAAGAAGTCCAAATTTTCAAATTTTTAGATTTCGTTCAATTGCCGGGTGGATTCAATTCAAATGCTTTTTTTCTCTTATAAACACATATAAACGGGCTCAGAAGTCCAAATTTTCCAATTTTTAGATTTCGTTCCATAGCCGCGTGCTTTGAATTCAAATGTTTTTTTTCACGTATCAACACATATAAACAGGCTAAGAAGTCAAAATTTTCAAATTTTTAGTTTTCGTTCCATAGCCGGGTGCATTGAATTAACATACATTTTTACATGTATATACACACAATAACCGGCTCAGAAGTCCAAATTTTCAAATTTTTAGATTTCGTTCCATAGCCGCGTGCATTGAATTAACATACATTTTTACACGTATGTACACACATAAACCAGCTAAGAAGTCCAAATTTTCATATTTTCAGATTTCGTTCAATTGCCGGGTGGATTCAATTCAAATGCTTTTTTTCTCTTATAAACACATATAAACGGGCTCAGAAGTCCAAACTTTCAAATTTTTAGATTTCGTTCCATAGCCGGGAGGATTGCAATAACATGTAATATTACACGTATATACACGCATAAACCGGCTAAAGAGTCCAAATTTTCAAATTTTTAGATTTCGTTCCATAGCCGGGAGGATTGCAATAACATGTAATATTACACGTATATACACGCATAAACCGGCTAAAGAGTCCAAATTTTCCAATTTTTAGATTTCATTCCATTGCCGGGTGCTTTGAATTCAAATGTTTTTTTTCACGTATCAACACATATAAACAGGCTAAGAAGTCAAAATTTTCAAATTTTTAGTTTTCGTTCCATAGCCGGGTGCATTGAATTAACATACATTTTTACATGTATATACACACAATAACCGGCTCAGAAGTCCAAATTTTCATATTTTCAGATTTCGTTCAATTGCCGGGTGGATTGAATTCAAATGCTTTTTTTCTCTTATAAACACATATAAACGGGCTCAGAATTCAATATTATCAAATTTTTAGATTTCGTTCCATGTCCGGGTGGAGTTAATTAACATGCAATATTACACGTATATGCACGCATAAACCGGGTAAGAAGTCGTATTTTCAAATTTTTAGATTTCGTTCCATAGCCGGGTGCACTGAATTAACATACATTTTTACATGTATATACACACAATAACCGGCTCAGAGTCCAAATTTTAAATTTTTTTGATTTCGTTCTATAGCCGGGTGCAATGAATAAACATACATTTTTACACGTATGAACACACATAAACCAGCTATGAAGTCCAGATTTTCAAATTTTTTAATTATGTTCCAAAGCCGGGTGGATTGAATAAACACACATTTTTACACGTATGAACACACATAAACCAGCTATGAAGTCCAAATTTTCATATTTTCAGATTTCGTTCAATTGCCGGGTGGATTGAATTCAAATGCTTTTTGTCTCTTATAAACACATATAAACGGGCTAAGAAGTCCAAATTTTTAAAATTTTTAGATTTCGTTCCATAGCCGCGTACATTGAATTAACATACATTTTTACATGTATATACACACAAAAACCGGCTAAGGAGTCCAAATTTTCAAATTTTTAGATTTCGTTCCATAGCCGGGTGGATTGCAATAACATGTAATATTACACGTATATACACGCATAAACCGGCTAAGGAGTCCAAATTTTCCAATTTTTAGATTTTGTTCCATAGCCGGGTGCATTGAATTAACATAAATTTTTACATGTATATACACACAAAAACCGGCTAAGGAGTCCAAATTTGCAAATTTTTAGATTTCGTTCCATAGCCGGGTGGATTGCAATAGCATGTAATATTACACGTATATACACGCATAAACCGGCTAAGGAGTCGAAATTTTCCAATTTTTAGATTTCGTTCCATAGCCGCGTGCTTTGAATTCAAATGTTTTTTTTTCACGTATCAACACATATAAACAGGATAAGAAGTCAAAATTTTCAAATTTTTAGTTTTCGTTCCATAGCCGGGTGCATTGAATTAACATACATTTTTACATGTATATACACACAATAACCGGCTCAGAAGTCCAAATTTTCAATTTTTTTGATTTCGTTCCATAGCCGGGTGCAATGAATAAACATACATTTTTACACGTATGTACACACATAAACCAGCTAAGAAGTCCAAATTTTCATATTTTCAGATTTCGTTCAATTGCCGGGTGGATTGAATTCAAATGCTTTTTTTCTCTTATAAACACATATAAACGGGCTCAGAATTCAATATTATCAAATTTTTAGATTTCGTTCCATGTCCGGGTGGAGTTAATTAACATGCAATATTACACGTATATGCACGCTTAAACCGGGTAAGAAGTCGTATTTTCAAATTTTTAGATTTCGTTCCATAGCCGGGTGCATTGAATTAACATACATTTTTTACATGTATATACACAATAAAAACCGGTTAAGGAGTCCAAATTTTCAAATTCTTAGATTTCGTTCCATAGCCGGTGGATTGCAATAACATGTAATATTACACGTATATACACGCATAAACCGGCTAAGGAGTCCAAATTTTCCAATTTTTAGATTTTGTTCCATAGCCGGGTGCATTGAATTAACATAAATTTTTACATGTATATACACACAAAAACCGGCTAAGGAGTCCAAATTTTCAAATTTTAGATTTCGTTCCATAGCCGGGAGGATTGCAATAACATGTAATATTACACGTATATACACGCATAAACCGGCTAAAGAGTCCAAATTTTCCAATTTTTAGATTTCATTCCATTGCCGGGTGCTTGGAATTCAAATGTTTTTTTCACGTATCAACACATATAAACAGGCTAAGAAGTCAAAATTTTCAAATTTTTAGTTTTCGTTCCATAGCCGGGTGCATTGAATTAACATACATTTTTACATGTATATACACACAATAACCGGCTCAGAAGTCCAAATTTTCAATTTTTTTGATTTCGTTCCATAGCCGGGTGCAATGAATAAACATACATTTTTACACGTATGTACACACATAAACCAGCTAAGAAGTCCAAATTTTCATATTTTCAGATTTCGTTCAATTGCCGGGTGGATTGAATTCAAATGCTTTTTTTCTCTTATAAGCACATATAAACGGGCTCAGAATTCAATATTATCAAATTTTTAGATTTCGTTCCATGTCCGGGTGCACTGAATTAACATACATTTTTACATGTATATACACACAATAACCGGCTCAGAGTCCAAATTTTAAATTTTTTTGATTTCGTTCTATAGCCGGGTGCAATGAATAAACATACATTTTACACGTATGAACACACATAAACCAGCTAAGAAGTCCAGATTTTCAAATTTTTTAATTATGTTCCAAAGCCGGGTGGATTGAATAAACACACATTTTTACACGTATGAACACACATAAACCAGCTATGAAGTCCAAATTTTCATATTTTCAGATTTCGTTCAATTGCCGGGTGGATTGAATTCAAATGCTTTTTTTCTCTTATAAACACATATAAACGGGCTCAGAAGACCAAAATTTCAAATTTTTAGATTTCGTTCCATAGCCGCGTGCATTGAATTAACATACATTTTTACATGTATATACACAATAAATACCGGTTAAGGAGTCCAAATTTTCAAATTCTTAGATTTCGTTCCATAGCCGGGTGGATTGCAATAACATGTAATATTACACGTATATACACGCATAAACCGGCTAAGGAGACCAAATTTTCCAATTTTTAGATTTCGTTTCATAGCCGCGTGCATTGAATTAACATACATTTTTACATGTATATACACACAAAAACCGGTTAAGGAGTCCAAACTTTCAAATTTTTAGATTTCGTTCCATAGCCGGGTGGATTGCAATAACATGCAATATTACACGTATATACACGCATAAACCGGCTAAGGAGTCCAAATTTTCCAATTTTTAGATTTTGTTCCATAGCCGGGTGCATTGAATTAACATAAATTTTTACATGTATATACACACAAAAACCGGCTAAGGAGTCCAAATTTTCAAATTTTTAGATTTCGTTCCATAGCCGGGTGGATTGCAATAGCATGTAATATTACACGTATATACACGCATAAACCGGCTAAGGAGTCGAAATTTTCCAATTTTTAGATTTCGTTCCATAGCCGCGTGCTTTGAATTCAAATGTTTTTTTTTCACGTATCAACACATATAAACAGGATAAGAAGTCAAAATTTTCAAATTTTTAGTTTTCGTTCCATAGCCGGGTGCATTGAATTAACATACATTTTTACATGTATATACACACAATAACCGGCTCAGAAGTCCAAATTTTCAATTTTTTTGATTTCGTTCCATAGCCGGGTGCAATGAATAAACATACATTTTTACACGTATGTACACACATAAACCAGCTAAGAAGTCCAAATTTTCATATTTTCAGATTTCGTTCAATTGCCGGGTGGATTGAATTCAAATGCTTTTTTTCTCTTATAAACACATATAAACGGGCTCAGAATTCAATATTATCAAATTTTTAGATTTCGTTCCATGTCCGGGTGGAGTTAATTAACATGCAATATTACACGTATATGCACGCTTAAACCGGGTAAGAAGTCGTATTTTCAAATTTTTAGATTTCGTTCCATAGCCGGGTGCATTGAATTAACATACATTTTTACATGTATATACACAATAAAAACCGGTTAAGGAGTCCAAATTTTCAAATTCTTAGATTTCGTTCCATAGCCGGGTGGATTGCAATAACATGTAATATTACACGTATATACACGCATAAACCGGCTAAGGAGTCCAAATTTTCCAATTTTTAGATTTTGTTCCATAGCCGGGTGCATTGAATTAACATAAATTTTTACATGTATATACACACAAAAACCGGCTAAGGAGTCCAAATTTTCAAATTTTTAGATTTCGTTCCATAGCCGGGAGGATTGCAATAACATGTAATATTACACGTATATACACGCATAAACCGGCTAAAGAGTCCAAATTTTCCAATTTTTAGATTTCATTCCATTGCCGGGTGCTTTGAATTCAAATGTTTTTTTTCACGTATCAACACATATAAACAGGCTAAGAAGTCAAAATTTTCAAATTTTTAGTTTTCGTTCCATAGCCGGGTGCATTGAATTAACATACATTTTTACATGTATATACACACAATAACCGGCTCAGAAGTCCAAATTTTCAATTTTTTGATTTCGTTCCATAGCCGGGTGCAATGAATAAACATACATTTTTACACGTATGTACACACATAAACCAGCTAAGAAGTCCAAATTTTCATATTTTCAGATTTCGTTCAATTGCCGGGTGGATTGAATTCAAATGCTTTTTTTCTCTTATAAGCACATATAAACGGGCTCAGAATTCAATATTATCAAATTTTTAGATTTCGTTCCATGTCCGGGTGCACTGAATTAACATACATTTTTACATGTATATACACACAATAACCGGCTCAGAGTCCAAATTTTAAATTTTTTGATTTCGTTCTATAGCCGGGTGCAATGAATAAACATACATTTTTACACGTATGAACACACATAAACCAGCTAAGAAGTCCAGATTTTCAAATTTTTTAATTATGTTCCAAAGCCGGGTGGATTGAATAAACACACATTTTTACACGTATGAACACACATAAACCAGCTATGAAGTCCAAATTTTCATATTTTCAGATTTCGTTCAATTGCCGGGTGGATTGAATTCAAATGCTTTTTTTCTCTTATAAACACATATAAACGGGCTCAGAAGACCAAAATTTCAAATTTTTAGATTTCGTTCCATAGCCGCGTGCATTGAATTAACATACATTTTTACATGTATATACACAATAAATACCGGTTAAGGAGTCCAAATTTTCAAATTCTTAGATTTCGTTCCATAGCCGGGTGGATTGCAATAACATGTAATATTACACGTATATACACGCATAAACCGGCTAAGGAGACCAAATTTTCCAATTTTTAGATTTCGTTTCATAGCCGCGTGCATTGAATTAACATACATTTTTACATGTATATACACACAAAAACCGGTTAAGGAGTCCAAACTTTCAAATTTTTAGTTTTCGTTCCATAGCCGGGTGCATTGCATTAACATACATTTTTACATGTATATACACACAATAACCGGCTCAGAAGTCCAAATTTTCAATTTTTTAGATTTCGTTCCATAGCCGCGTGCATTGAATTAACATACATTTTTACATGTATATACACACAATAAATGGCTAAGAAGTCCAAATTTTCAAATTTTTAGATTTCGTTCAATTGCCGGGTGGATTCAATTCAAATGCTTTTTTTCTCTTATAAACACATATAAACGGGCTCAGAAGTCCAAATTTTCCAATTTTTAGATTTCGTTCCATAGCCGCGTGCTTTGAATTCAAATGTTTTTTTCACGTATCAACACATATAAACAGGCTAAGAAGTCAAAATTTTCAAATTTTTAGTTTTCGTTCCATAGCCGGGTGCATTGAATTAACATACATTTTTACATGTATATACACACAATAACCGGCTCAGAAGTCCAAATTTTCAATTTTTTTGATTTCGTTCCATAGCCGGGTGCAATGAATAAACATACATTTTTACACGTATGTACACATATAAACCAGCTAAGAAGTCCAAATTTTCATATTTTCAGATTTCGTTCAATTGCCGGGTGGATTGAATTCAAATGCTTTTTTTCTCTTATAAACAAATATAAACGGGCTAAGAAGTCCAAATTTTCAAATTTTTAGATTTCGTTCCATGTCCGGGTGGAGTTAATTAACATGCAATATTACACGTATATGCACGCATAAACCGGGTAAGAAGTCGTATTTTCAAATTTTTAGATTTCGTTCCATAGCCGGGTGCACTGAATTAACATACATTTTTACATGTATATACACACAATAACCGGCTCAGAGTCCAAATTTTAAATTTTTTTGATTTCGTTCTATAGCCGGGTGCAATGAATAAACATACATTTTTACACGTATGAACACACATAAACCAGCTATGAAGTCCAGATTTTCAAATTTTTTAATTATGTTCCAAAGCCGGGTGGATTGAATAAACACACATTTTTACACGTATGAACACACATAAACCAGCTATGAAGTCCAAATTTTCATATTTTCAGATTTCGTTCAATTGCCGGGTGGATTGAATTCAAATGCTTTTTGTCTCTTATAAACACATATAAACGGGCTAAGAAGTCCAAATTTTTAAAATTTTTAGATTTCGTTCCATAGCCGCGTACATTGAATTAACATACATTTTTACATGTATATACACACAAAAACCGGCTAAGGAGTCCAAATTTTCAAATTTTTAGATTTCGTTCCATAGCCGGGTGGATTGCAATAACATGTAATATTACACGTATATACACGCATAAACCGGCTAAGGAGTCCAAATTTTCCAATTTTTAGATTTTGTTCCATAGCCGGGTGCATTGAATTAACATAAATTTTTACATGTATATACACACAAAAACCGGCTAAGGAGTCCAAATTTTCAAATTTTTAGATTTCGTTCCATAGCCGGGTGGATTGCAATAGCATGTAATATTACACGTATATACACGCATAAACCGGCTAAGGAGTCGAAATTTTCCAATTTTTAGATTTCGTTCCATAGCCGCGTGCTTTGAATTCAAATGTTTTTTTTTCACGTATCAACACATATAAACAGGATAAGAAGTCAAAATTTTCAAATTTTTAGTTTTCGTTCCATAGCCGGGTGCATTGAATTAACATACATTTTTACATGTATATACACACAATAACCGGCTCAGAAGTCCAAATTTTCAATTTTTTTGATTTCGTTCCATAGCCGGGTGCAATGAATAAACATACATTTTTACACGTATGTACACACATAAACCAGCTAAGAAGTCCAAATTTTCATATTTTCAGATTTCGTTCAATTGCCGGGTGGATTGAATTCAAATGCTTTTTTTCTCTTATAAACACATATAAACGGGCTCAGAATTCAATATTATCAAATTTTTAGATTTCGTTCCATGTCCGGGTGGAGTTAATTAACATGCAATATTACACGTATATGCACGCTTAAACCGGGTAAGAAGTCGTATTTTCAAATTTTTAGATTTCGTTCCATAGCCGGGTGCATTGAATTAACATACATTTTTACATGTATATACACAATAAAAACCGGTTAAGGAGTCCAAATTTTCAAATTCTTAGATTTCGTTCCATAGCCGGGTGGATTGCAATAACATGTAATATTACACGTATATACACGCATAAACCGGCTAAGGAGTCCAAATTTTCCAATTTTTAGATTTTGTTCCATAGCCGGGTGCATTGAATTAACATAAATTTTTACATGTATATACACACAAAAACCGGCTAAGGAGTCCAAATTTTCAAATTTTTAGATTTCGTTCCATAGCCGGGAGGATTGCAATAACATGTAATATTACACGTATATACACGCATAAACCGGCTAAAGAGTCCAAATTTTCCAATTTTTAGATTTCATTCCATTGCCGGGTGCTTTGAATTCAAATGTTTTTTTTCACGTATCAACACATATAAACAGGCTAAGAAGTCAAAATTTTCAAATTTTTAGTTTTCGTTCCATAGCCGGGTGCATTGAATTAACATACATTTTTACATGTATATACACACAATAACCGGCTCAGAAGTCCAAATTTTCAATTTTTTTGATTTCGTTCCATAGCCGGGTGCAATGAATAAACATACATTTTTACACGTATGTACACACATAAACCAGCTAAGAAGTCCAAATTTTCATATTTTCAGATTTCGTTCAATTGCCGGGTGGATTGAATTCAAATGCTTTTTTTCTCTTATAAGCACATATAAACGGGCTCAGAATTCAATATTATCAAATTTTTAGATTTCGTTCCATGTCCGGGTGCACTGAATTAACATACATTTTTACATGTATATACACACAATAACCGGCTCAGAGTCCAAATTTTAAATTTTTTTGATTTCGTTCTATAGCCGGGTGCAATGAATAAACATACATTTTTACACGTATGAACACACATAAACCAGCTAAGAAGTCCAGATTTTCAAATTTTTTAATTATGTTCCAAAGCCGGGTGGATTGAATAAACACACATTTTTACACGTATGAACACACATAAACCAGCTATGAAGTCCAAATTTTCATATTTTCAGATTTCGTTCAATTGCCGGGTGGATTGAATTCAAATGCTTTTTTTCTCTTATAAACACATATAAACGGGCTCAGAAGACCAAAATTTCAAATTTTTAGATTTCGTTCCATAGCCGCGTGCATTGAATTAACATACATTTTTACATGTATATACACAATAAATACCGGTTAAGGAGTCCAAATTTTCAAATTCTTAGATTTCGTTCCATAGCCGGGTGGATTGCAATAACATGTAATATTACACGTATATACACGCATAAACCGGCTAAGGAGACCAAATTTTCCAATTTTTAGATTTCGTTTCATAGCCGCGTGCATTGAATTAACATACATTTTTACATGTATATACACACAAAAACCGGTTAAGGAGTCCAAACTTTCAAATTTTTAGATTTCGTTCCATAGCCGGGTGGATTGCAATAACATGCAATATTACACGTATATACACGCATAAACCGGCTAAGGAGTCCAAATTTTCCAATTTTTAGATTTCGTTCCATAGCCGCGTGCTTTGAATTCAAATGTTTTTTTTCACGTATCAACACATATAAACAGGCTAAGAAGTCAAAATTTTCAAATTTTTAGTTTTCGTTCCATAGCCGGGTGCATTGCATTAACATACATTTTTACATGTATATACACACAATAACCGGCTCAGAAGTCCAAATTTTCAATTTTTTAGATTTCGTTCCATAGCCGCGTGCATTGAATTAACATACATTTTTACATGTATATACACACAATAAATGGCTAAGAAGTCCAAATTTTCAAATTTTTAGATTTCGTTCAATTGCCGGGTGGATTCAATTCAAATGCTTTTTTTCTCTTATAAACACATATAAACGGGCTCAGAAGTCCAAATTTTCCAATTTTTAGATTTCGTTCCATAGCCGCGTGCTTTGAATTCAAATGTTTTTTCTTCATCCCCCCGCCGAAAGTACGTGTTTCCCGGCCGCATATGGATACGGAAAGAGCGACTTTTGCGGCCGGCCGGAGTCTCGCGCGCTCTGATTGGCTCATAGATTTTCGCAGCATCGATGCATAGCAACGGCTGTAGCAACGGCCGCAAAGTTCCCAATATAACATGTGCGTTGCTTAACCTCTCAAGTAAACATTGCTAAATTATTTTAAATTTATCAATTGATTTACTACAAGCACTTTTGTTTTTCAAATGTAAAATGTATTATAATATTGCCGTATAAATTATCTTGTATAATTGTTTTAATTAATAAAACGAGAGATAGAAAGAGAGAGCGAGAGTATATATAGAATACTTATGTAGACTGTGCTCATTCTATCTATTTCGTGTCATTTTCAAATTACACACTATCAATTTAGTATTGATTTAATATCGGTGATGTAAATACATGTGAAAGAAATATGTTTCATTTTTTTATGTTCAAATTTTAACAGTGCAATTGATATTTGACTACAAATGTAAATTTTAATCATGTAAAGTCGACTTCTTCTATGCACGCTGTTTATCGCAACTTTGCATTAAAACCGCATATAAAGTAATACGATTTAACAATAAATTTATACATGCGTATGTATGTATGTTATATTTTTGATGCCCGCCCCCGACCAGCAAAAACCTCGGCTTCGCCTCGGTTTTGCAAATGTCGGGCGGGCATCAAATATATAACAAACATTGAATATCGCGTGTCACGTCGCGGTACGAGAGGTTACATCTGGATGGCTCTGAAGCAGGCCACGAAAGAAGCTGCAGACGAATATTGCGGCACCGGGTATTTTCTATTAGTTTACCTAATTATTAGATGTACTTTCGGACTGGGATAAAGAAAAATAGTATACGACACTCGGCCAGAATTTTGGATGCCCTGGCCTGCGTTTTATGACGACCTCGGCTTCGCCTCGGCCGTCATATCACGCAGGCCAGGAAATCCAACTTTCTGGCCATGTATCGTAATATACTATTTTTCACGTATCAACACATATAAACAGGCTAAGAAGTCAAAATTTTCAAATTTTTAGTTTTCGTTCCATAGCCGGGTGCATTGAATTAACATACATTTTTACATGTATATACACACAATAACCGGCTCAGAAGTCCAAATTTTCAATTTTTTTGATTTCGTTCCATAGCCGGGTGCAATGAATAAACATACATTTTTACACGTATGTACACATATAAACCAGCTAAGAAGTCCAAATTTTCATATTTTCAGATTTCGTTCAATTGCCGGGTGGATTGAATTCAAATGCTTTTTTTCTCTTATAAACAAATATAAACGGGCTAAGAAGTCCAAATTTTCAAATTTTTAGATTTCGTTCCATATCCGGGTGGAGTTAATTAACATGCAATATAACACGTATATGCACGCATAAACCGGGTAAGAAGTCGTATTTTCAAATTTTTAGATTTCGTTCCATAGCCGGGTGCACTGAATTAACATAAATTTTTACACGTATGTACACACATGAACCAGCTAAGAAGACCAGATTTTCAAATTTTTAATTTTGTTCCAAAGCCGGGTGGATTGAATAAACACACATTTTTATATGTATGTACACACATAAACCAGCTAACAAGTCCAAATTTTCATATTTTCAGATTTCGTTCAATTGCCGGGTGGATTGAATACAAATTCTTTTTTTCTCTTATAAACACATATAAACGGGCTCAGTAGTCCAAATTTTCAAATTTTTAGATTTCGTTCCATAGCCGCGTGCATTGAACTAACATACATTTTTACATGTATATACACACAATAAATGGCTAAGGAGTCCAAATTTTCAAATGTTCAGATTTCGTTCAATTGCCGGGTGGATTCAATTCAAATCCTTTTTTTCTCTTAAAAACACATATAAACGGGCTCAGAAGTCCAAACTTTCAAATTTTTAGATTTCGTACCATAGCCACGAGCATTGAATTAACATACATTTTTACATGTATATACACACAAAAACCGGCTAAGGAGTCCAAATTTTCAAATTTTTAGATTTCGTTCCATAGCCGGGAGGATTGCAATAACATGTAATATTACACGTATATACACGCATAAACCGGCTAAAGAGTCCAAATTTTCCAATTTTTAGATTTCGTTCCATTGCCGGGTGCTTTGAATTCAAATGTTTTTTTTCACGTATCAACACATATAAACAGGCTAAGAAGTCAAAATTTTCAAATTTTTAGTTTTCGTTCCATAGCCGGGTGCATTGAATTAACATACATTTTTACATGTATATACATACAATAACCGGCTCCGAAGTCCAAATTTTCAATTTTTTTGATTTCGTTCCATAGCCGGGTGCAATGAATAAACATACATTTTTACACGTATGTACACACATAAACCAGCTAAGAAGTCCAAATTTTCATATTTTCAGATTTCGTTCAATTGCCGGGTGGATTGAATTCAAATGCTTTTTTTCTCTTATAAACACATATAAACGGGCTCAGAATTCAATATTATCAAATTTTTAGAATTCGTTCCATGTCCGGGTGAAGTTAATTAACATGCAATATTACACGTATATGCACGCATAAACCGGGTAAGAAGTCGTATTTTCAAATTTTTAGATTTCGTTCCATAGCCGGGTGCACTGAATTAACATACATTTTTACATGTATATACACACAATAACCGGCTCAGAGTCCAAATTTTAAATTTTTTTGATTTCGTTCTATAGCCGGGTGCAATGAATAAACATACATTTTTACACGTATGAACACACATAAACCAGCTAAGAAGTCCAGATTTTCAAATTTTTTAATTATGTTCCAAAGCCGGGTGGATTGAATAAACACACATTTTTACACGTATGAACACACATAAACCAGCTATGAAGTCCAAATTTTCATATTTTCAGATTTCGTTCAATTGCCGGGTGGATTGAATTCAAATGCTTTTTTCTCTTATAAACACATATAAACGGGCTCAGAAGACCAAAATTTCAAATTTTTAGATTTCGTTCCATAGCCGCGTGCATTGATTAACATACATTTTTACATGTATATACACAATAAAAACCGGTTAAGGAGTCCAAATTTTCAAATTCTTAGATTTCGTTCCATAGCCGGGTGGATTGCAATAACATGTAATATTACACGTATATACACGCATAAACCGGCTAAGGAGACCAAATTTTCCAATTTTTAGATTTCGTTCCATAGCCGCGTGCTTAGAATTCAAATGTTTTTTTCGCGTATCAACACATATAAACAGGCTAAGAAGTCAAAAATTTCAAATTTTAGTTTTCGTTCCATAGCCGGGTGCATTGAATTAACATACATTTTACATGTATATACACACAATAACCGGCTCAGAAGTCCAAATTTTAAATTTTTTTGATTTCGTTCCATAGCCGGGTGCAATGAATAAACATACATTTTTACACGTATGTACACACATAAACCAGCTAAGAAGTCCAAATTTTCATATTTTCAGATTTCGTTCAATTGCCGGGTGGATTGAATTCAAATGCTTTTTTTCTCTTATAAACACATATAAACGGGCTCAGAATTCAATATTATCAAATTTTTAGAATTCGTTCCATGTCCGGGTGAAGTTAATTAACATGCAATATTACACGTATATGCACGCATAAACCGGGTAAGAAGTCGTATTTTCAAATTTTTAGATTTCGTTCCATAGCCGGGTGCACTGAATTAACATACATTTTTACATGTATATACACACAATAACCGGCTCAGAGTCCAAATTTTAAATTTTTTTGATTTCGTTCTATAGCCGGGTGCAATGAATAAACATACATTTTTACACGTATGAACACACATAAACCAGCTAAGAAGTCCAGATTTTCAAATTTTTAATTATGTTCCAACGGTAGTACACATTTACCATAAGCGCTAAGAGTCCAAATTTTCATATTTTCAGATTTCGTTCAATTGCCTGGTGGATTGAATTCAAAAGCTTTTTTCTCTTATAACACATATACATGGGCTCAGAAGTCCAAATTTCAAATTTTTAGATTTCGTTCCATAGCCGCGTGCATTGAATTACCATACATTTTACATGTATATACACACAAAAAGCGACTAAGGAGTAAAAATTTCAAATTTTTAGATTTCGTTCCATAGGCCGGGTGGATTGCAATAACATGCAATATTACACGTATATACACGCATAAACCGGCTAAGGAGTTCAAATTTTCATATTTTCAGATTTCGTTCATTGGCGGGTGGATTGAATAAACATACATTTTTACACGTATGTACACACATAAGCCAGCTAAGAAGTCCAAATTTTCATATTTTCAGATTTCGTTCAATTGCCGGGTGGATTGCAATAACATGTAATATTTACACGTATATACACGCATAAACCGGCTAAGAGTCCAAATTTTCCATATTTTAGATTTCGTTCCATTGCCGGGTGCTTTGAATTCAAATGTTTTTTTTCACGTATCAACACATATAAACAGGCTAAGAAGTCAAAATTTTCAAATTTTTAGTTTTCGTTCCATAGCCGGGTGCATTGAATTAACATACATTTTTACATGTATATACATACAATAACCGGCTCCGAAGTCCAAATTTTCAATTTTTTGATTTCGTTCCATAGCCGGGTGCAATGAATAAACATACATTTTTACACGTATGTACACACATAAACCAGCTAAGAAGTCCAAATTTTCATATTTTCAGATTTCGTTCAATTGCCGGGTGGATTGAATTCAAATGCTTTTTTTCTCTTATAAACACATATAAACGGCTCAGAATTCAATATTATCAAATTTTTAGAATTCGTTCCATGTCCGGGTGAAGTTAATTAACATGCAATATTACACGTATATGCACGCTTAAACCGGGTAAGAAGTCGTATTTTCAAATTTTTAGATTTCGTTCCATAGCCGGGTGCACTGAATTAACATACATTTTTACATGTATATACACACAATAACCGGCTCAGAAGTCCAAATTTTCAATTTTTTTGATTTCGTTCCATAGCCGGGTGCAATGAATAAACATACATTTTTACACGTATGAACACACATAAACCAGCTAAGAAGTCCAGATTTTCAAATTTTTTAATTATGTTCCAAAGCCGGGTGGATTGAATAAACACACATTTTTACACGTATGAACACACATAAACCAGCTATGAAGTCCAAATTTTCATATTTTCAGATTTCGTTCAATTGCCGGGTGGATTGAATTCAAATGCTTTTTTTCTCTTATAAACACATATAAACGGGCTCAGAAGACCAAAATTTCAAATTTTTAGATTTCGTTCCATAGCCGCGTGCATTGAATTAACATACATTTTTACATGTATATACACAATAAAAACCGGTTAAGGAGTCAAAAATTTCAAATTTTTAGTTTTCGTTCCATAGCCGGGTGCATTGAATTAACATACATTTTACATGTATATACACACAATAACCGGCTCAGAAGTCCAAATTTTAAATTTTTTGATTTCGTTCTATAGCCGGGTGCAATGAATAAACATACATTTTTACACGTATGTACACACATAAACCAGCTAAGAAGTCCAAATTTTCATATTTTCAGATTTCGTTCAATTGGCGGGTGGATTGAATACAAATGCTTTTTTTCTCTTATAAACACATATAAACGGGCTAAGAAGTCCAAATTTTCATATTTTCAGCTTTCGTTCAATTGCCGGGTGGATTGAATTCAAATGCTTTTTTTCTCTTATAAACACATAGAAACGGGCTCAGAAGACCAAAATTTCAAATTTTTAGATTTCGTTCCATAGCCGCGTGCATTGAATTAACATACATTTTTACATGTATATACACAATAAAAACCGGTTAAGGAGTCCAAATTTTGAAATTCTTAGATTTCGTTCCATAGCCGGGTGGATTGCAATAACATGTAATATTACACGTATATACACGCAAAAACCGGCTAAGGAGACCAAATTTTCATATTTCAGATTTCGTTCAATTGGCGGGTGGATTGAATAAACATACATTTTTACACGTATGTACACACATAAGCCAGCTAAGAAGTCCAAATTTTCATATTTTCAGATTTCGTTCAATTGCCTGGTGGATTGAATTCAAAAGCTTTTTTTCTCTTATAAACACATATAAACGGGCTAAGAAGTCCAAATTTTCAAATTTTTAGATTTCGTTCCATAGCCGCGTGCATGAATTACCATACATTTTTACATGTCTATACACACTAAAAAGCGCTAAGGAGTCCAAATTTTCAAATTTTAGATTTCGTTCCATAGCCGGGGTGGATTGCAATAACATGCTAATATTACCGTATATACACGCATAAACCGGCTAAGGAGACAAATTTTCATATTTTCAGATTTCGTTCAATTGGCGGGTGGATTGAATAAACATACATTTTTACACGTATGTACACACATAAGCCAAGCTAAGAAGTCCAAATTTTCATATTTCAGATTTCGTTCAATTGCCTGGTGGATTGAATTCAAAAGCTTTTTTTCTCTTATAAACACATATACATGGGCTCAGAAGTCCAAATTTTCAAATTTTAGATTTCGTTTCCATAGCCGCGTGCATTGAATTACATACATTTTTACATGTATATACACACAAAAAGCGACTAAGGAGTCAAAATTTTCAAATTTTAGATTTCGTTCCATAGCCGGGTGGATTGCAATAACATGCAATATTACACGTATATACACGCATAAACCGGCTAAGGAGTTCAAATTTTCATATTTTCAGATTTCGTTCAATTGGCGGGTGGATTGAATAAACATACATTTTTACACGTATGTACACACATAAGCCAGCTAAGAAGTCCAAATTTTCATATTTTCAGATTTCGTTCAATTGCCGGGTGGATTGAATTCAAAAGCTTTTTTTCTCTTATAAACACATATAAACGGGCTCAGAAGTCCAAATTTTCAAATTATTAGATTTCGTTCCATAGTCGCGTGCATTGAATTAACATACATTTTTACATGTATATACACACAATAACCGGCTCAGAAGTCCAAATTTTCAATTTTTTTGATTTCGTTCCATAGCCGGGTGCAATGAATAAACATACATTTTTACACGTATGTACACACATAAACCAGCTAAGAAGTCCAAATTTTCATATTTTCAGATTTCGTTCAATTGCCGGGTGGATTGAATTCAAATGCTTTTTTTCTCTTATAAACACATATAAACGGGCTCAGAATTCAATATTATCAAATTTTTAGATTTCGTTCCATGTCCGGGTGGAGTTAATTAACATGCAATATTACACGTATATGCACGCTTAAACCGGGTAAGAAGTCGTATTTTCAAATTTTTAGATTTCGTTCCATAGCCGGGTGCACTGAATTAACATACATTTTTACATGTATATACACACAATAACCGGCTCAGAAGTCCAAATTTTCAATTTTTTTGATTTCGTTCCATAGCCGGGTGCAATGAATAAACATACATTTTTACACGTATGAACACACATAAACCAGCTAAGAAGTCCAGATTTTCAAATTTTTTAATTATGTTCCAAAGCCGGGTGGATTGAATAAACACACATTTTTACACGTATGAACACACATAAACCAGCTATGAAGTCCAAATTTTCATATTTTCAGATTTCGTTCAATTGCCGGGTGGATTGAATTCAAATGCTTTTTTTCTCTTATAAACACATATAAACGGGCTCAGAAGACCAAAATTTCAAATTTTTAGATTTCGTTCCATAGCCGCGTGCATTGAATTAACATACATTTTTACATGTATATACACAATAAAAACCGGTTAAGGAGTCAAAAATTTCAATTTTTAGTTTTCGTTCCATAGCCGGGTGCATTGAATTAACATACATTTTACATGTATATACACACAATAACCGGCTCAGAAGTCCAAATTTTAAATTTTTTTGATTTCGTTCTATAGCCGGGTGCAATGAATAAACATACATTTTTACACGTATGTACACACATAAACCAGCTAAGAAGTCCAAATTTTCATATTTTCAGATTTCGTTCAATTGGCGGGTGGATTGAATACAAATGCTTTTTTTCTCTTATAAACACATATAAACGGGCTAAGAAGTCCAAATTTTCATATTTTCAGCTTTCGTTCAATTGCCGGGTGGATTGAATTCAAATGCTTTTTTTCTCTTATAAACACATAGAAACGGGCTCAGAAGACCAAAATTTCAAATTTTTAGATTTCGTTCCATAGCCGCGTGCATTGAATTAACATACATTTTTACATGTATATACACAATAAAAACCGGTTAAGGAGTCCAAATTTTGAAATTCTTAGATTTCGTTCCATAGCCGGGTGGATTGCAATAACATGTAATATTACACGTATATACACGCAAAAACCGGCTAAGGAGACCAAATTTTCATATTTTCAGATTTCGTTCAATTGGCGGGTGGATTGAATAAACATACATTTTTACACGTATGTACACACATAAGCCAGCTAAGAAGTCCAAATTTTCATATTTTCAGATTTCGTTCAATTGCCTGGTGGATTGAATTCAAAAGCTTTTTTTCTCTTATAAACACATATAAACGGGCTAAGAAGTCCAAATTTTCAAATTTTTAGATTTCGTTCCATAGCCGCGTGCATTGAATTAACATACATTTTTACATGTATATACACACAAAAACCGGCTAAGGAGTCTAAATTTTCAAATTTTAGATTTCGTTCCATAGCCGGGTGGATTGCAATACCATACATTTTTACATGTATATACACACAAAAAGCGACTAAGGAGTAAAAATTTTCAAATTTTTAGATTTCGTTCCATAGCCGGGTGGATTGCAATAACATGCAATATTACACGTATATACACGCATAAACCGGCTAAGGAGTCAAAATTTTCATATTTTCAGATTTCGTTCAATTGGCGGGTGGATTGAATAAACATACATTTTTACACGTATGTACACACATAAGCCAGCTAAGAAGTCCAAATTTTCATTTTTTCAGATTTCGTTCAATTGCCGGGTGGATTGAATTCAAAAGCTTTTTTTCTCTTATAAACACATATAAACGGGCTCAGAAGTCCAAATTTTCAAATTATTAGATTTCGTTCCATAGTCGCGTGCATTGAATTAACATACATTTTTACATGTATATACACACAAAAACCGGCTAAGGAGTCCAAATTTTCAAATTTTTAGATTTCGTTCCATAGCCGGGTGGATTGCAATAACATGTAATATTACACGTATATACACGCATAAACCAGCTAAGAAGACCAGATTTTCAAATTTTTTACTTTTGTTCCAAAGCCGGGTGGATTGAATAAACACACATTTTTACACGTATGTACACACATATACCAGCTAAGAAGTCCAAATTTTCATATTTTCAGATTTCGTTCAATTGCCGGGTGGATTGAATTCAAAAGTTTTTTTTCTCTTATAAACACATATAAACGGGCTAAGAAGTCCAAATTTTCAAATTTTTAGATTTCGTTCCATAGCCGCGTGCATTGAATTAACATACATTTTTACATGTATATACACACAAAAACCGGCTAAGGAGTCTAAATTTTCAAATTTTTAGATTTCGTTCCATAGCCGGGTGGATTGCAATACCATACATTTTTACATGTATATACACACAAAAAGCGACTAAGGAGTAAAAATTTTCAAATTTTTAGATTTCGTTCCATAGCCGGGTGGATTGCAATAACATGCAATATTACACGTATATACACGCATAAACCGGCTAAGGAGTCCAAATTTTCATATTTTCAGATTTCGTTCAATTGGCGGGTGGATTGAATAAACATACATTTTTACACGTATGTACACACATAAGCCAGCTAAGAAGTCCATATTTTCATATTTTCAGATTTCGTTCAATTGCCGGGTGGATTGAATTCAAAGCTTTTTTTCTCTTATAAACACATATAAACGGGCTCAGAAGTCCAAATTTTCAAATTATTAGATTTCGTTCCATAGTCGCGTGCATTGAATTAACATACATTTTTACATGTATATACACACAAAAACCGGCTAAGGAGTCCAAATTTTCAAATTTTTAGATTTCGTTCCATAGCCGGGTGGATTGCAATAACATGTAATATTACACGTATATACACGCATAAACCAGCTAAGAAGACCAGATTTTCAAATTTTTTACTTTTGTTCCAAAGCCGGGTGGATTGAATAAACACACATTTTTACACGTAGTACACACATATACCAGCTAAGAAGTCCAAATTTTCATATTTTCAGATTCCGTTCAATTGCCGGGTGGATTGAATTCAAAAGTTTTTTTTTCTCTTATAAACACATATAAACGGGCTAAGAAGTCCAAATTTTCAAATTTTTAGATTTCGTTCCATAGCCGCGTGCATTGAATTAACATACATTTTTACATGTATATACACACAAAAACCGTCTAAGGAGTCCAAATTTTCAAATTTTTAGATTTCGTTCCATAGCCGGGTGGATTGCAATACCATGTAATATTACACGTATATACACGCATAAACCGGCTAAGGAGTCCAAATTTTCCAATTTTTAGATTTCGTTCCATAGCCGGGTGGATTGCAATAACATGCAATATTACACGTATATACACGCATAAACCGGGTAAGAAGTCGTATTTTCAAATTTTTAGATTTCGTTCCATAGCAGGGTGCATTGAATTAACATACATTTTTACATGTATATACACACAAAAACCGGCTAAGGAGTCCAAATTTTCAAATTCTTAGATTTCGTTCCATAGCCGGGTGGATTGCAATAACATGTAATATTACACGTATATACACGCATAAACCGGCTAAGGAGACCAAATTTTCCAATTTTTAGATTTCGTTCCATAGCCGCGTGCTTAGAATTCAAATGTTTTTTTTCGCGTATCAACACATATAAACAGGCTAAGAAGTCAAAAATTTCAAATTTTAGTTTTCGTTCCATAGCCGGGTGCATTGAATTAACATACATTTTTACATGTATATACACACAATAACCGGCTCAGAAGTCCAAATTTTAAATTTTTTTGATTTCGTTCTATAGCCGGGTGCAATGAATAAACATACATTTTTACACGTATGTACACACATATACCAGCTAAGAAGTCCATATTTTCAGATTTCGTTCAATTGGCGGTGGATTGAATACAAATGCTTTTTTTCTCTTATAAACACATATAAACGGGCTAAGAAGTCCAAATTTTCATATTTTCAGATTTCGTTCAATTGCCGGGTGGATTGAATTCAAATGCTTTTTTTCTCTTATAAACACATATAAACGGGCTCAGAAGACCAAAATTTCAAATTTTTAGATTTCGTTCCATAGCCGCGTGCATTGAATTAACATACATTTTTACATGTATATACACAATAAAAACCGGTTAAGGAGTCCAAATTTTCAAATTCTTAGATTTCGTTCCATAGCCGGGTGGATTGCAATAACATGTAATATTACACGTATATACACGCATAAACCGGCTAAGGAGACCAAATTTTCATATTTTCAGATTTCGTTCAATTGGCGGGTGGATTGAATAAACATACATTTTTACACGTATGTACACACATAAGCCAGCTAAGAAGTCCAAATTTCATATTTTCAGATTTCGTTCAATTGCCTGGTGGATTGAATTCAAAGCTTTTTTTTCTCTTATAAACACATATACATGGGCTCAGAAGTCCAAATTTTCAAATTTTTAGATTTCGTTCCATAGCCGCGTGCATTGAATTACCATACATTTTTACATGTATATACACACAAAAAGCGACTAAGGAGTAAAAATTTTCAAATTTTTAGATTTCGTTCCATAGCCGGGTGGATTGCAATAACATGCAATATTACACGTATATACACGCATAAACCGGCTAAGGAGTTCAAATTTTCATATTTTCAGATTTCGTTCAATTGCCGGGTGGATTGAATTCAAAGCTTTTTTTCTCTATAAACACATATAAACGGGCTCAGAAGTCCAAATTTTCAAATTATTAGATTTTCGTTCCATAGTCGCGTGCATTGAATTAACATACATTTTTACATGTATATACACACAATAACCGGCTCAGAAGTCCAAATTTTCAATTTTTTGATTTCGTTCCATAGCCGGGTGGATTGAATAAACACACATTTTTACACGTATGAACACACATAAACCAGCTATGAAGTCCAAATTTCATATTTTCAGATTTCGTTCAATTGCCGGGGGGATTGAATTCAAATGCTTTTTTTCTCTTATAAACACATATAACGGGCTCAGAAGACCAAAATTTCAAATTTTTAGATTTCGTTCCATAGCCGCGTGCATTGAATTAACATACATTTTTACATGTATATACACAATAAAAACCGGTTAAGGAGTCAAAAATTTCAAATTTTAGTTTTCGTTCCATAGCCGGGTGCATTGAATTAACATACATTTTTACATGTATATACACACAATAACCGGCTCAGAAGTCCAAATTTTAAATTTTTTGATTTCGTTCTATAGCCGGGTGCAATGAATAAACATACATTTTTACACGTATGTACACACATAAACCAGCTAAGAAGTCCAAATTTTCATATTTTCAGATTTCGTTCAATTGGCGGGTGGATTGAATACAAATGCTTTTTTTCTCTTATAAACACATATAAACGGGCTAAGAAGTCCAAATTTTCATATTTTCAGATTTCGTTCAATTGCCGGGTGGATTGAATTCAAATGCTTTTTTTCTCTTATAAACACATATAAACGGGCTCAGAAGACCAAAATTTCAAATTTTTAGATTTCGTTCCATAGCCGCGTGCATTGAATTAACATACATTTTTACATGTATATACACAATAAAAACCGGTTAAGGAGTCCAAATTTTCAAATTCTTAGATTTCGTTCCATAGCCGGGTGGATTGCAATAACATGTAATATTACACGTATATACACGCATAAACCGGCTAAGGAGACCAAATTTTCATATTTTCAGATTTCGTTCAATTGGCGGGTGGATTGAATAAACATACATTTTTACACGTATGTACACACATAAGCCAGCTAAGAAGTCCAAATTTTCATATTTTCAGATTTCGTTCAATTGCCTGGTGGATTGAATTCAAAAGCTTTTTTTCTCTTATAAACACATATACATGGGCTCAGAAGTCCAAATTTTCAAATTTTTAGATTTCGTTCCATAGCCGCGTGCATTGAATTTTTTTACATGTAATTACACACAAAACCGGCTAAGGAGTCTAAATTTTCAAATTTTTAGATTCGTTCCATAGCCGGGTGGATTGCAATACCAAGACATTTTTACATGTATTATACACAACAAAAAGCGACTAAGGAGTAAAAAGGTTTCAAAATTTATGATTCGTTCCATAGCCGGGTGGATTGCAATAACATGCAATAATTACACGTATATACACGCATAAACCGGCTAAGGAGTCAAAATTTTCATATTTTCAGATTTCGTTCAATTGGCGGGTGGATTGGAAATAAACATACATTTTTACCACGTAAATGTACACACATAGCCAGCTAAGAAGTTCAAATTTTCATTTTTCAGATTTCGTGTCAATGCCGGGTGGATTGAATTCAAAGCTTTTTTCTCTATAAACACATATAAACGGGCCTCAGAAGTCCAAATTTTCAACTTATTAGATTTCGTTCCATAGTCGCGTGCATTGAATTAACATACATTTTTACATGTATATACACACAATAACCGGCTCAGAAGTCCAAATTTTCAATTTTTTTGATTTCGTTCCATAGCCGGGTGCAATGAATAAACATACATTTTTACACGTATGAACACACATAAACCAGCTAAGAAGTCCAGATTTTCAAATTTTTAATTATGTTCCAAAGCCGGGTGGATTGAATAAACACACATTTTTACACGTATGAACACACATAAACCAGCTATGAAGTCCAAATTTTCATATTTTCAGATTTCGTTCAATTGCCGGGTGGATTGAATTCAAATGCTTTTTTTTCTCTATAAACACATATAAACGGGCTCAGAAGACCAAAATTTCAAATTTTTAGATTTCGTTCCATAGCCGCGTGCATTGAATTAACATACATTTTTACATGTATATACACAATAAAAACCGGTTAAGGAGTCAAAATTTCAAATTTTTAGTTTTCGTTCCATAGCCGGGTGCATTGAATTAACATACATTTTTACATGTATATACACACAATAACCGGCTCAGAAGTCCAAATTTTAAATTTTTTGATTTCGTTCTATAGCCGGGTGCAATGAATAAACATACATTTTTACACGTATGTACACACATAAACCAGCTAAGAAGTCCAAATTTTCATATTTTCAGATTTCGTTCAATTGGCGGGTGGATTGAATACAAATGCTTTTTTTCTCTTATAAACACATATAACGGGCTAAGAAGTCCAAATTTTCATATTTTCAGCTTTCGTTCAATTGCCGGGTGGATTGAATTCAAATGCTTTTTTTCTCTTATAAACACATAGAAACGGGCTCAGAAGACCAAAATTTCAAATTTTTAGATTTCGTTCCATAGCCGCGTGCATTGAATTAACATACATTTTTACATGTATATACACAATAAAACCGGTTAAGGAGTCCAAATTTTGAAATTCTTAGATTTCGTTCCATAGCCGGGTGGATTGCAATAACATGTAATATTACACGTATATACACGCAAAAACCGGCTAAGGAGACCAAATTTTCATATTTTCAGATTTCGTTCAATTGGCGGGTGGATTGAATAAACATACATTTTTACACGTATGTACACACATAAGCCAGCTAAGAAGTCCAAATTTTCATATTTTCAGATTTCGTTCAATTGCCTGGTGGATTGAATTCAAAAGCTTTTTTTCTCTTATAAACACATATAAACGGGCTAAGAAGTCCAAATTTTCAAATTTTTAGATTTCGTTCCATAGCCGCGTGCATTGAATTAACATACATTTTTACATGTATATACACACAAAAACCGGCTAAGGAGTCTAAATTTTCAAATTTTTAGATTTCGTTCCATAGCCGGGTGGATTGCAATACCATACATTTTTACATGTATATACACACAAAAAGCGACTAAGGAGTAAAAATTTTCAAATTTTTAGATTTCGTTCCATAGCCGGGTGGATTGCAATAACATGCAATATTACACGTATATACACGCATAAACCGGCTAAGGAGTCAAAATTTTCATATTTTCAGATTTCGTTCAATTGGCGGGTGGATTGAATAAACATACATTTTTACACGTATGTACACACATAAGCCAGCTAAGAAGTCCAAATTTTCATTTTTTCAGATTTCGTTCAATTGCCGGGTGGATTGAATTCAAAAGCTTTTTTTCTCTTATAAACACATATAAACGGGCTCAGAAGTCCAAATTTTCAAATTATTAGATTTCGTTCCATAGTCGCGTGCATTGAATTAACATACATTTTACATGTATATACACACAAAAACCGGCTAAGGAGTCCAAATTTTCAAATTTTTAGATTTCGTTCCATAGCCGGGTGGATTGCAATAACATGTAATATTACACGTATATACACGCATAAACCAGCTAAGAAGACCAGATTTTCAAATTTTTTACTTTTGTTCCAAAGCCGGGTGGATTGAATAAACACACATTTTTACACGTATGTACACACATATACCAGCTAAGAAGTCCAAATTTTCATATTTTCAGATTTCGTTCAATTGCCGGGTGGATTGAATTCAAAAGTTTTTTTTCTCTTATAAACACATATAAACGGGCTAAGAAGTCCAAATTTTCAAATTTTTAGATTTCGTTCCATAGCCGCGTGCATTGAATTAACATACATTTTTACATGTATATACACACAAAAACCGGCTAAGGAGTCTAAATTTTCAAATTTTTAGATTTCGTTCCATAGCCGGGTGGATTGCAATACCATACATTTTTACATGTATATACACACAAAAAGCGACTAAGGAGTAAAAATTTTCAAATTTTTAGATTTCGTTCCATAGCGGGTGGATTGCAATAACATGCAATATTACACGTATATACACGCATAAACCGGCTAAGGAGTCCAAATTTTCATATTTTCAGATTTCGTTCAATTGGCGGGTGGATTGAATAAACATACATTTTTACACGTATGTACACACATAAGCCAGCTAAGAAGTCCATATTTTCATATTTTCAGATTTCGTTCAATTGCCGGGTGGATTGAATTCAAAAGCTTTTTTTCTCTTATAAACACATATAAACGGGCTCAGAAGTCCAAATTTTCAAATTATTAGATTTCGTTCCATAGTCGCGTGCATTGAATTAACATACATTTTTACATGTATATACACACAAAAACCGGCTAAGGAGTCCAAATTTTCAAATTTTTAGATTTCGTTCCATAGCCGGGTGGATTGCAATAACATGTAATATTACACGTATATACACGCATAAACCAGCTAAGAAGACCAGATTTTCAAATTTTTTACTTTTGTTCCAAAGCCGGGTGGATTGAATAAACACACATTTTTACACGTATGTACACACATATACCAGCTAAGAAGTCCAAATTTTCATATTTTCAGATTCCGTTCAATTGCCGGGTGGATTGAATTCAAAAGTTTTTTTTCTCTTATAAACACATATAAACGGGCTAAGAAGTCCAAATTTTCAAATTTTTAGATTTCGTTCCATAGCCGCGTGCATTGAATTAACATACATTTTTACATGTATATACACACAAAAACCGTCTAAGGAGTCCAAATTTTCAAATTTTTAGATTTCGTTCCATAGCCGGGTGGATTGCAATACCATGTAATATTACACGTATATACACGCATAAACCGGCTAAGGAGTCCAAATTTTCCAATTTTTAGATTTCGTTCCATAGCCGGGTGGATTGCAATAACATGCAATATTACACGTATATACACGCATAAACCGGGTAAGAAGTCGTATTTTCAAATTTTTAGATTTCGTTCCATAGCAGGGTGCATTGAATTAACATACATTTTTACATGTATATACACACAAAAACCGGCTAAGGAGTCCAAATTTTCAAATTCTTAGATTTCGTTCCATAGCCGGGTGGATTGCAATAACATGTAATATTACACGTATATACACGCATAAACCGGCTAAGGAGACCAAATTTTCCAATTTTTAGATTTCGTTCCATAGCCGCGTGCTTAGAATTCAAATGTTTTTTTTCGCGTATCAACACATATAAACAGGCTAAGAAGTCAAAAATTTCAAATTTTTAGTTTTCGTTCCATAGCCGGGTGCATTGAATTAACATACATTTTTACATGTATATACACACAATAACCGGCTCAGAAGTCCAAATTTTAAATTTTTTTGATTTCGTTCTATAGCCGGGTGCAATGAATAAACATACATTTTTACACGTATGTACACACATATACCAGCTAAGAAGTCCATATTTTCAGATTTCGTTCAATTGGCGGGTGGATTGAATACAAATGCTTTTTTTCTCTTATAAACACATATAAACGGGCTAAGAAGTCCAAATTTTCATATTTTCAGATTTCGTTCAATTGCCGGGTGGATTGAATTCAAATGCTTTTTTTCTCTTATAAACACATATAAACGGGCTCAGAAGACCAAAATTTCAAATTTTTAGATTTCGTTCCATAGCCGCGTGCATTGAATTAACATACATTTTTACATGTATATACACAATAAAAACCGGTTAAGGAGTCCAAATTTTCAAATTCTTAGATTTCGTTCCATAGCCGGGTGGATTGCAATAACATGTAATATTACACGTATATACACGCATAACCGGCTAAGGAGACCAAATTTTCATATTTTCAGATTTCGTTCAATTGGCGGGTGGATTGAATAAACATACATTTTTACACGTATGTACACACATAAGCCAGCTAAGAAGTCCAAATTTTCATATTTTCAGATTTCGTTCAATTGCCTGGTGGATTGAATTCAAAAGCTTTTTTTCTCTTATAAACACATATACATGGGCTCAGAAGTCCAAATTTTCAAATTTTTAGATTTCGTTCCATAGCCGCGTGCATTGAATTACCATACATTTTTACATGTATATACACACAAAAAGCGACTAAGGAGTAAAAATTTTCAAATTTTTAGATTTCGTTCCATAGCCGGGTGGATTGCAATAACATGCAATATTACACGTATATACACGCATAAACCGGCTAAGGAGTTCAAATTTTCATATTTTCAGATTTCGTTCAATTGCCGGGTGGATTGAATTCAAAAGCTTTTTTTCTCTTATAAACACATATAAACGGGCTCAGAAGTCCAAATTTTCAAATTATTAGATTTCGTTCCATAGTCGCGTGCATTGAATTAACATACATTTTTACATGTATATACACACAATAACCGGCTCAGAAGTCCAAATTTTCAATTTTTTTGATTTCGTTCCATAGCCGGGTGGATTGAATAAACACACATTTTTACACGTATGAACACACATAAACCAGCTATGAAGTCCAAATTTTCATATTTTCAGATTTCGTTCAATTGCCGGGTGGATTGAATTCAAATGCTTTTTTTCTCTTATAAACACATATAAACGGGCTCAGAAGACCAAAATTTCAAATTTTTAGATTTCGTTCCATAGCCGCGTGCATTGAATTAACATACATTTTTACATGTATATACACAATAAAAACCGGTTAAGGAGTCAAAAATTTCAAATTTTTAGTTTTCGTTCCATAGCCGGGTGCATTGAATTAACATACATTTTTACATGTATATACACACAATAACCGGCTCAGAAGTCCAAATTTTAAATTTTTTTGATTTCGTTCTATAGCCGGGTGCAATGAATAAACATACATTTTTACACGTATGTACACACATAAACCAGCTAAGAAGTCCAAATTTTCATATTTTCAGATTTCGTTCAATTGGCGGGTGGATTGAATACAAATGCTTTTTTTCTCTTATAAACACATATAAACGGGCTAAGAAGTCCAAATTTTCATATTTTCAGATTTCGTTCAATTGCCGGGTGGATTGAAATCAAATGCTTTTTTTCTCTTATAAACACATATAAACGGGCTCAGAAGACCAAAATTTCAAATTTTTAGATTTCGTTCCATAGCCGCGTGCATTGAATCAACATACATTTTTACATGTATATACACAATAAAAACCGGTTAAGGAGTCCAAATTTTGAAATTCTTAGATTTCGTTCCATAGCCGGGTGGATTGCAATAACATGTAATATTACACGTATATACACGCATAAACCGGCTAAGGAGACCAAATTTTCATATTTTCAGATTTCGTTCAATTGGCGGGTGGATTGAATAAACATACATTTTTACACGTATGTACACACATAAGCCAGCTAAGAAGTCCAAATTTTCATATTTTCAGATTTCGTTCAATTGCCTGGTGGATTGAATTCAAAAGCTTTTTTTCTCTTATAAACACATATAAACGGGCTAAGAAGTCCAAATTTTCAAATTTTTAGATTTCGTTCCATAGCCGCGTGCATTGAATTAACATACATTTTTACATGTATATACACACAAAAACCGGCTAAGGAGTCTAAATTTTCAAATTTTTAGATTTCGTTCCATAGCCGGGTGGATTGCAATACCATACATTTTTACATGTATATACACACAAAAAGCGACTAAGGAGTAAAAATTTTCAAATTTTTAGATTTCGTTCCATAGCCGGGTGGATTGCAATAACATGCAATATTACACGTATATACACGCATAAACCGGCTAAGGAGTCAAAATTTTCATATTTTCAGATTTCGTTCAATTGGCGGGTGGATTGAATAAACATACATTTTTACACGTATGTACACACATAAGCCAGCTAAGAAGTCCAAATTTTCATTTTTTCAGATTTCGTTCAATTGCCGGGTGGATTGAATTCAAAAGCTTTTTTTCTCTTATAAACACATATAAACGGGCTCAGAAGTCCAAATTTTCAAATTATTAGATTTCGTTCCATAGTCGCGTGCATTGAATTAACATACATTTTTACATGTATATACACACAAAAACCGGCTAAGGAGTCCAAATTTTCAAATTTTTAGATTTCGTTCCATAGCCGGGTGGATTGCAATAACATGTAATATTACACGTATATACACGCATAAACCAGCTAAGAAGACCAGATTTTCAAATTTTTTACTTTTGTTCCAAAGCCGGGTGGATTGAATAAACACACATTTTTACACGTATGTACACACATATACCAGCTAAGAAGTCCAAATTTTCATATTTTCAGATTTCGTTCAATTGCCGGGTGGATTGAATTCAAAAGTTTTTTTTCTCTTATAAACACATATAAACGGGCTAAGAAGTCCAAATTTTCAAATTTTTAGATTTCGTTCCATAGCCGCGTGCATTGAATTAACATACATTTTTACATGTATATACACACAAAAACCGGCTAAGGAGTCTAAATTTTCAAATGTTTAGATTTCGTTCCATAGCCGGGTGGATTGCAATACCATACATTTTTACATGTATATACACACAAAAAGCGACTAAGGAGTAAAAATTTTCAAATTTTTAGATTTCGTTCCATAGCCGGGTGGATTGCAATAACATGCAATATTACACGTATATACACGCATAAACCGGCTAAGGAGTCCAAATTTTCATATTTTCAGATTTCGTTCAATTGGCGGGTGGATTGAATAAACATACATTTTTACACGTATGTACACACATAAGCCAGCTAAGAAGTCCAAATTTTCATATTTTCAGATTTCGTTCAATTGCCGGGTGGATTGAATTCAAAAGCTTTTTTTCTCTTATAAACACATATAAACGGGCTCAGAAGTCCAAATTTTCAAATTATTAGATTTCGTTCCATAGTCGCGTGCATTGAATTAACATACATTTTTACATGTATATACACACAAAAACCGGCTAAGGAGTCCAAATTTTCAAATTTTTAGATTTCGTTCCATAGCCGGGTGGATTGCAATAACATGTAATATTACACGTATATACACGCATAAACCAGCTAAGAAGACCAGATTTTCAAATTTTTTACTTTTGTTCCAAAGCCGGGTGGATTGAATAAACACACATTTTTACACGTATGTACACACATATACCAGCTAAGAAGTCCAAATTTTCATATTTTCAGATTCCGTTCAATTGCCGGGTGGATTGAATTCAAAAGTTTTTTTTCTCTTATAAACACATATAAACGGGCTAAGAAGTCCAAATTTTCAAATTTTTAGATTTCGTTCCATAGCCGCGTGCATTGAATTAACATACATATTTACATGTATATACACACAAAAACCGGCTAAGGAGTCTAAATTTTCAAATTTTTAGATTTCGTTCCATAGCCGGGTGGATTGCAATACCATGTAATATTACACGTATATACACGCATAAACCGGCTAAGGAGTCCAAATTTTCCAATTTTTAGATTTCGTTCCATAGCCGGGTGCATTGAATAAACATACATTTTTACACGTATGTACAAACATAAACCAGCTTAGAAGTCCAAATTTTCATATTTTCAGATTTCGTTCAACAGCCGGGTGGATTGAATTTAAATGCTTTTCTTCCCTTATAAACACTTATAAACGGGCTCAGAAGTCAAAATTTTCAAATTTTTAGATTTCGTTCCATAGCCGGGTGGATTGCAATAACATGTAATATTACACGTATATACACGCATAAACCAGCTAAGGAGTCCAGATTTTCAAATTTTTTAATTATGTTCCAAAGCCGGGTGGATTGAATAAACACACATTTTTACACGTATGAACACACATAAACCAGCTATGAAGTCCAAATTTTCATATTTTCAGATTTCGTTCAATTGCCGGGTGGATTGAATTCAAATGCTTTTTTTCTCTTATAAACACATATAAACGGGCTAAGAAGTCCAAATTTTCATATTTTCAGATTTCGTTCAATTGCCGGGTGGATTGAAATCAAATGCTTTTTTTCTCTTATAAACACATATAAACGGGCTCAGAAGACCAAAATTTCAAATTTTTAGATTTCGTTCCATAGCCGCGTGCATTGAATCAACATACATTTTTACATGTATATACACAATAAAAACCGGCTAAGAAGTCCAAATTTTCAAATTTTTAGATTTCGTTCCATAGCCGCGTGCATTGAATTAACATACATTCTTACATGTATATACACACAAAAACCGTCTAAGGAGTCCAAATTTTCAAATTTTTAGATTTCGTTCCATAGCCGGGTGGATTGCAATAACATGTAATATTACACGTATATACACGCATAAACCGGCTAAGGAGTCCAAATTTTCCAATTTTTAGATTTCGTTCAATTGCCGGGTGGATTGAATTCAAATGCTTTTTTTCTCTTATAAACACATATAAACGGCCTAAGAAGTCCAAATTTTCAAATTTTTAGATTTCGTTCCATATCCGGGTGGAGTTAATTAACATGCAATATTACACGTATATGCACGCATAAACCGGGTAAGAAGTCGTATTTTCAAATTTTTAGATTTCGTTCCATAGCCGGGTGCACGGAATTAACATAAATTTTTACACGTATGTACACACATGAACCAGCTAAGAAGACCAGATTTTCAAATTTTTTAATTTTGTTCCAAAGCCGGGTGGATTGAATAAACACACATTTTTACACGTATGTACACACATAAACCAGCTAAGAAGTCCAAATTTTCATATTTTCAGATTTCGTTCAATTGGCGGGTGGATTGAATTCAAATGCTTTTTTTCTCTTATAAACACATATAAACGGGCTAAGAAGTCCAAATTTTCAAATTTTTAGTGTTCGTTCCATAGCCGCGTGCATTGAATTAACATACATTTTTACATTTATATACATACAATAACCGGCTAAGAAGTCCAATTTTTCAATTTTTTTGATTTCGTTCCATAGCCGGGTGCAATGAATAAACAGACACTCTTACACGTATGTACACACATAAACCAGGTAAGAAGTCCAAATTTACATATTTCCAGATTTCGTGCAATTGCCGGGTGGATTGAATTCAAACGCTTTTTTTCTCTTATAAACACATATAAACGGGCTCAGAAGTCCAAATTTTTAAAATTTTTAGATTTCGTTCCATAGCCGCGTGCATTGAATTAACATACATTTTTACATGTATATACACACAAAAACCGGCTAAGGAGTCCAAATTTTCCAATTTTTAGATTTCGTTCCTTAGCCGGGTGCATTGAATAAACATACATTTTTAGACGTATGTACAAACATAAACCATCCAAGAAGTCCAAATTTTCATATTCTCAGATTTCGTTCAATTGCCGGGTGGATTGAATTTAAATGCTTTTTTTCCCTTATAAACACTTATAAACGGGCTCAGAAGTCAAAATTTTCAAATTTTTAGATTTCGTTCCATTGCCGGGTGGATTGCAATAACATGTAATATTACACGTATATACACGCATAAACCGGCTAAGGAGTCCAAATTTTCCAATTTTTAGATTTCGTTCAATTGCCGGGTGGATTGAATTCAAATGCTTTTTTTCTCTTATAAACACATAGACGGGCTAAGAAGTCCAAATTTTCAATTTTTTTGATTTCGTTCCATAGCCGGATGCAATGAATAAACATACATTTTTACACGTATGTACACACATAAACCAGCTAAGAAGACCAGATTTTCAAATTTTTTAATTTTGTTCCAAAGCCGGGTGGATTGAATAAACACACATTTTTACACGTATGTACACACATAAACCAGCTAAGAAGTCCTAATTTTCATATTTTCAGATTTCGTTCAATTGGCGGGTGGATTGAATTCAAATGCTTTTTTTCTCTTATAAACACATATAAACGGGCTAAGAAGTCCAAATTTTCAAATTTTTAGATTTCGTTCCATATCCGGGTGGATTTAATTAACATGCAATATTACACGTATATGCACGCATAAACCGGGTAAGAAGTCGTATTTTCAAATTTTTAGATTTCGTTCCATAGCCGGGTGCACTGAATTAACATAAATTTTTACACGTATGTACACACATGAACCAGCTAAGAAGACCAGATTTTCAAATTTTTTAATTTTGTTCCAAAGCCGGGTGGATTGAATAAACACACATTTTTACACGTATGTACACACATAAACCAGCTAAGAAGTCCTAATTTTCATATTTTCAGATTTCGTTCAATTGGCGGGTGGATTGAATTCAAATGCTTTTTTTCTCTTATAAACACATATAAACGGGCTAAGAAGTCCAAATTTTCGAATTTTTAGTGTTCGTTCCATAGCCGCGTGCATTGAATTAACATACATTTTTACATTTATATACATACAATAACCGGCTAAGAAGTCCAATTTTTCAATTTTTTTGATTTCGTTCCATAGCCGGGTGCAATGAATAAACAGACATTTTTACACGTATGTACACACATAAACCAGGTAAGAAGTCCAAATTTACATATTTTCAGATTTCGTGCAATTGCCGGGTGGATTGAATTCAAATGCTTTTTTTCTCTTATAAACACATATAAACGGGCTCAGAAGTCCAAATTTTTAAAATTTTTAGATTTCGTTCCATAGCCGCGTGCATTGAATTAACATACATTTTTACATGTATATACACACAAAAACCGGCTAAGGAGTCCAAATTTTCAAATTTTTAGATTTCGTTCCATAGCCGGGTGGATTGCAATAACATGTAATATTACACGTATATACACGCATAAACCGGCTAAGGAGTCCAAATTTTCCAATTTTTAGATTTTGTTCCATAGCCGGGTGCATTGAATTAACATAAATTTTTACATGTATATACACACAAAAACCGGCTAAGGGAGTCCAAATTTTCAAATTTTTAGATTTCGTTCCATAGACGGGTGGATTGCAGATAGCATGTAATATTACACGTATACTAAACGCATAAACCGGCTAAGGAGTCGAAATTTTCCAATTTTAGATTTCGTTCCATAGCCGCGTGCTTTGAATTCAAATGTTTTTTTTTCACGTATCAACCATATAAACAGGATAAGAAGTCAAAATTTTCAAATTTTTAGTTTTCGTTCCATAGCCGGGTGCATTGAATTAACATACATTTTTACACGTATGTACACACATATACCGCTAAGAGAGTCCAAATTTTCATATTTTCATATTCCGTTCAATTGCCGGGTGGATTGATTCAAAAGTTGTTTTTCTCTTATAACACATGATAAACGGGCTAAGAATCCAAATTTTCAAATTTTTAGATTTTCGTTCCATAGCCGCGTGCATTGATAACATACATTTTACATGTATATACACACAAAAACCGTCTAAGGAGTCCAAATTTCATATTTTCAGATTTCGTTCAATTGCCGGGTGGATTGAATTCAAATGCTTTTTCTCTTATAAACACATATAAACGGGCTCAGAATTAATATTATCAAATTTTTAGATTTCGTTCCATGTCCGGGTGGAGTTAATTAACATGCATAGTCAGTATAGACGCTTAAACGGTAGAGCGATTCAATTTTAGTTCTCCATAGCCGGTGCTGATTAACATATTTTACAGGATATACACATAAAACGGTAAGGAGTCAATATTTTCAAATTTTAGATTTCGTTCCATAGCCGGGTGATTGCAATAACATAATATTACCGTATAAAACCGGCTAAGGAGACCAAATTTTCATATTTTCAGATTTCGTTCAATTGGCGGGTGGATTGAATAAACATACATTTTTACACGTATGTACACACATAAGCCAGCTAAGAAGTCCAAATTTTAATATTTTCAGATTTCGTTCAATTGCCTGGTGGATTGAATTCAAAGCTTTTTTTCTCTTATAAACACATATACATGGGCTCAGAAGTCCAAATTTTCAAATTTTTAGATTTCGTTCCATAGCCGCGTGCATTGAATTACCATACATTTTTTACATGTATATACACACAAAAGCGACTAAGGAGTAAAAATTTTCAAATTTTTAGATTTCGTTCCATAGCCGGGTGGATTGCAATAACATGCAATATTACACGTATATACACGCATAAACCGGCCTAAGGAGTCCAAATTTTCCTATTTTCAGATTTCGTTCAATTGGCGGGTGGATTGAATAACATACATTTTTACACGTATGTACACACATAAGCCAGCTAAGAAGTCCAAATTTCATATTTTCAGATTTCGTTCAATTGCCGGGTGGATTGAATTCAAAAGCTTTTTTTCTCTTATAAACACATATAAACGGGCTCAGAAGTCCAAATTTTCAAATTATTAGATTTCGTTCCATATCCGGGTGGAGTAATTAACATGCAATATTACACGTATATGCACGCATAAACCGGGTAAGAAGTCGTATTTTCAAATTTTTAGATTTCGTTCCATAGCCGGGTGCACTGAATTAACATAAATTTTTACACGTATGTACACACATGAACCAGCTAAGAAGACCAGATTTTCAAATTTTTTAATTTTGTTCCAAAGCCGGGTGGATTGAATAAACACACATTTTTACACGTATGTACACACATAAACCAGCTAAGAAGTCCTAATTTTCATATTTTCAGATTTCGTTCAATTGGCGGGTGGATTGAATTCAAATGCTTTTTTTCTCTTATAAACACATATAAACGGGCTAAGAAGTCCAAATTTTCAAATTTTTAGTGTTCGTTCCATAGCCGCGTGCATTGAATTAACATACATTTTTACATTTATATACATACAATAACCGGCTAAGAAGTCCAATTTTTCAATTTTTTTTGATTTCGTTCCATAGCCGGGTGCAATGAATAAACAGACATTTTTACACGTATGTACACACATAAACCAGGTAAGAAGTCCAAATTTACATATTTTCAGATTTCGTGCAATTGCCGGGTGGATTGAATTCAAATGCTTTTTTTCTCTTATAAACACATATAAACGGGCTCAGAAGTCCAAATTTTTAAATTTTTAGATTTCGTTCCATAGCCGCGTGCATTGAATTAACATACATTTTTACATGTATATACACACAAAAACCGGCTAAGGAGTCCAAATTTTCAAATTTTTAGATTTCGTTCCATAGCCGGGTGGATTGCAATAACATGTAATATTACACGTATATACACGCATAACCGGCTAAGGAGTCCAAATTTTCCAATTTTTAGATTTTGTTCCATAGCCGGGTGCATTGAATTAACATAAATTTTTACATGTATATACACACAAAAACCGGCTAAGGAGTCCAAATTTTCAAATTTTTAGATTTCGTTCCATAGCCGGGTGGATTGCAATAGCATGTAATATTACACGTATATACACGCATAAACCGGCTAAGGAGTCGAAATTTTCCAATTTTTAGATTTCGTTCCATAGCCGCGTGCTTTGAATTCAAATGTTTTTTTTTTCACGTATCAACACATATAAACAGGATAAGAAGTCAAAATTTTCAAATTTTTAGTTTTCGTTCCATAGCCGGGTGCATTGAATTAACATACATTTTTACATGTATATACACACAAAAACCGGCTCAGAAGTCCAAATTTTCAATTTTTTTGATTTCGTTCCATAGCCGGGTGCAATGAATAAACATACATTTTTACACGTATGTACACACATAAACCAGCTAAGAAGTCCAAATTTTCATATTTTCAGATTTCGTTCAATTGCCGGGTGGATTGAATTCAAATGCTTTTTTTCTCTTATAAACACATATAAACGGGCTCAGAATTCAATATTATCAAATTTTTAGATTTCGTTCCATGTCCGGGTGGAGTTCATTAACATGCAATATTACACGTATATGCACGCTTAAACCGGGTAAGAAGTCGTATTTTCAAATTTTTAGATTTCGTTCCATAGCCGGGTGCACTGAATTAACATACATTTTTACATGTATATACACACAATAACCGGCTCAGAGTCCAAATTTTAAATTTTTTTGATTTCGTTCTATAGCCGGGTGCAATGAATAAACATACATTTTTACACGTATGAACACACATAAACCAGCTAAGAAGACCAAATTTTCATATTTTCAGATTTCGTTCAATTGCCGGGTGGATTGAATTCAAATGCTTTTTTTCTCTTATAAACACATATAAACGGGCTCAGAAGACCAAATTTTCAAATTTTTAGATTTCGTTCCATAGCCGCGTGCATTGAATTAACATACATTTTTACATGTATATACACAATAAAAACCGGTTAAGGAGTCCAAATTTTCAAATTCTTAGATTTCGTTCCATAGCCGGGTGGATTGCAATAACATGTAATATTACACGTATATACACGCATAAACCGGCTAAGGAGACCAAATTTTCCAATTTTTAGATTTCGTTCCATAGCCGCGTGCTTTGAATTCAAATGTTTTTTTTCACGTATCAAACACATATAAACAGGCTAAGAAGTCAAAATTTTCAAATTTTTAGTTTTCGTTCCATAGCCGGGTGCATTGAATTAACATACATTTTTACATGTATATACACACAATAACCGGCTCAGAAGTCCAAATTTTCAATTTTTTAGATTTCGTTCCATAGCCGCGTGCATTGAATTAACATACATTTTACATGTATATACACACAATAACCGGCTCAGAAGTCCTAATTTTAAATTTTTTTGATTTCGTTCTTTAGCCGGGTGCAATGAATAAACATACATTTTTACACGTATGTACACACATAAACCAGCTAAGAAGTCCAAATTTTCATATTTTCAGATTTCGTTCAATTGGCGGGTGGATTGAATACAAATGCTTTTTTTTCTCTTATAAACACATATAAACGGGCTAAGAAATCCAAATTTTCAAATTTTTAGTGTTCGTTCCATAGCCGCGTGCAATGAATTAACATACATTTTTACATGTATATACATACGATAACCGGCTAAGAAGTCCAAATTTTCAATTTTTTTGATTTCGTTCCATAGCCGGGTGCAATGAATAAACATACATTTTTACACGTATGTACACACATAAACCAGCTAAGAAGTCCAAATTTTCATATTTTCAGATTTCGTTCAATTGCCTGGTGGATTGAATTCAAATGCTTTTTTCTCTTATAAACACATATACATGGGCTCAGAAGTCCAAATTTTCAAATTTTTAGATTTCGTTCCATAGCCGCGTGCATTGAATTAACATAAATTTTTACATGTATATACACACAAAAACCGGCTAAGGAGTCCAAATTTTCAAATTTTAGATTTCGTTCCATAGCCGGGTGGATTGCAATAACATGCAATATTACACGTATATACACGCATAAACCGGCTAAGGAGTCCAAATTTTCCAATTTTTAGATTTCGTTCCATAGCCGCGTGCTTTGAATTCAAATGTTTTTTTTCACGTATCAACACATATAAACAGGCTAAGAAGTCAAAATTTTCAAATTTTTAGTTTTCGTTCCATAGCCGGGTGCATTGAATTAACATACATTTTTACATGTATATACACACAATAACCAGCTCAGAAGTCCAAATTTCAATTTTTTGATTTCGTTCCATAGCCGGGTGCAATGAATAAACATACATTTTTACACGTATGTACACACATAAACCAGCTAAGAAGTCCAAATTTTCATATTTTCAGATTTCGTTCAATTGCCGGGTGGATTGAATTCAAATGCTTTTTTTCTCTTATAAACAAATATAAACGGCTAAGAAGTCCAAATTTTCAAATTTTTAGATTCGTTCCATATCCGGGTGGAGTTAATTAACATGCAATATTACACGTATATGCACGCATAAACCGGGTAAGAAGTCGTATTTTTCAAATTTTTAGATTTCGTTCCATAGCCGGGTGCACTGAATTAACATAAATTTTTACCCGTATGTACACACAGGAACCAGCTAAGAAGACCAGATTTTCAAATTTTTTTAATTTTGTTCCAAAGCCGGGTTGGATTGAATAAACACACATTTTTACACGTATGTACACACATAAACCGCTAAGAAATCCAAATTTTCAATTTTTTTTGATTTCGTTCCATAGCCGGGTGCAATGAATAAACATACATTTTTACACGTATGTACACACATTATACCAGCTAAGAAGTCCAAATTTTCATATTTTCAGATTTCGTTCAATTGCCGGGTGGATTGCATTCAAATGCTTTTTTCCTCTTATAAACACATATAAACGGGCTCAGAAGTCCAAATTTTCAAATTTTTAGATTTCGTTCCATAGCCGCGTGCATTGAATTAACATAAATTTTTACATGTATATACACGCAAAAACCGGCTAAGGAGTCTAAATTTTCAAATTTTTAGATTTCGTTCCATAGCCGGGTGGATTGCAATAACATGCAATATTACACGTATATACACGCATAAACCGGCTAAGGAGTCCAAATTTTCCAATTTTTAGATTTCGTTCCATAGCCGCGTGCTTTGAATTCAAATGTTTTTTTTCACGTATCAACACATATAAACAGGCTAAGAAGTCAAAATTTTCAAATTTTTAGTTTTCGTTCCATAGCCGGGTGCATTGAATTACCATACATTTTTACATGTATATACACACAAAAAGCGACTAAGGAGTAAAAATTTTCAAATTTTAGATTCGTTCCATAGCCGGGTGGATTGCAATAACATGCAATATTACACGTATATACACGCATAAACCAGCTAAGAAGTCCTAATTTTCATATTTTCAGATTTCGTTCAATTGGCGGGTGGATTGAATTCAAATGCTTTTTTTCTCTTATAAACACATATAAACGGGCTAAGAAGTCCAAATTTTCAAATTTTTAGTGTTCGTTCCATAGCCGCGTGCATTGAATTAAACATACATTTTTACATTTATATACATACAATAACCGGCTAAGAAGTCCAATTTTTCAATTTTTTTGATTTCGTTCCATAGCCGGGTGCAATGAATAAACAGAACATTTTTTACACGTATGTACACACATAAACCAGGTAAGAAGTCCAAATTTACATATTTTCAGATTTCGTGCAATTGCCGGGTGGATTGAATTCAAATGCTTTTTTCTCTTATAAACACATATAAACGGGCTCAGAAGTCCAAATTTTTAAAATTTTTAGATTTCGTTCCATAGCCGCGTGCATTGGAATTAACATACATTTTTACATGTATATACACACAAAAACCGGCTAAGGAGTCCAAATTTTCAATTTTTAGATTTCGTTCCATATCCGGGTGGATTGCAATAACATGTAATATTACACGTATATACACGCATAAACCGGCTAAGGAGTCCAAATTTTCCAATTTTTAGATTTTGTTCCATAGCCGGGTGCATTGAATTAACATAAATTTTTACATGTATATACACAAAAACCGGCTAAGGAGTCCAAATTTTCAAATTTTTAGATTTCGTTCCATAGACGGGTGGATTGCAATAGCATGTAATATTACACGTATATACACGCATAAACCGGCTAAGGAGTCGAAATTTTCCAATTTTTAGATTTCGTTCCATAGCCGCGTGCTTTGAATTCAAATGTTTTTTTTTCACGTATCAACACATATAAACAGGATAAGAAGTCAAAATTTTCAAATTTTTAGTTTTCGTTCCATAGCCGGGTGCATTGAATTAACATACATTTTTACACGTATGTACACACATATACCAGCTAAGAAGTCCAAATTTTCATATTTTCAGATTCCGTTCAATTGCCGGGTGGATTGAATTCAAAAGTTTTTTTTCTCTTATAAACACATATAAACGGGCTAAGAAGTCCAAATTTTCAAATTTTTAGATTTCGTTCCATAGCCGCGTGCATTGAATTAACATACATTTTTACATGTATATACACACAAAAACCGTCTAAGGAGTCCAAATTTTCATATTTTCAGATTTCGTTCAATTGCCGGGTGGATTGAATTCAAATGCTTTTTTCTCTTATAAACACATATAAACGGGCTCAGAATTCAATATTATCAAATTTTTAGATTTCGTTCCATGTCCGGGTGGAGTTAATTAACATGCAATATTACACGTATATGCACGCTTAAACCGGGTAAGAAGTCGTATTTTCAAATTTTTAGATTTCGTTCCATAGCCGGGTGCATTGAATTAACATACATTTTTACATGTATATACACAATAAAAACCGGTTAAGGAGTCCAAATTTTCAAATTCTTAGATTTCGTTCCATAGCCGGGTGGATTGCAATAACATGTAATATTACACGTATATACACGCATAAACCGGCTAAGGAGACCAAATTTTCATATTTTCAGATTTCGTTCAATTGGCGGGTGGATTGAATAAACATACATTTTTACACGTATGTACACACATAAGCCAGCTAAGAAGTCCAAATTTTAATATTTTCAGATTTCGTTCAATTGCCTGGTGGATTGAATTCAAAAGCTTTTTTTCTCTTATAAACACATATACATGGGCTCAGAAGTCCAAATTTTCAAATTTTTAGATTTCGTTCCATAGCCGCGTGCATTGAATTACCATACATTTTTACATGTATATACACAAAAAGCGACTAAGGAGTAAAAATTTTCAAATTTTTAGATTTCGTTCCATAGCCGGGTGGATTGCAATAACATGCAATATTACACGTATATACACGCATAAACCGGCTAAGGAGTCCAAATTTTCATATTTTCAGATTTCGTTCAATTGGCGGGTGGATTGAATAAACATACATTTTTACACGTATGTACACACATAAGCCAGCTAAGAAGTCCAAATTTTAATATTTTCAGATTTCGTTCAATTGCCTGGTGGATTGAATTCAAAAGCTTTTTTTCTCTTATAAACACATATACATGGGCTCAGAAGTCCAAATTTTCAAATTTTTAGATTTCGTTCCATAGCCGCGTGCATTGAATTACCATACATTTTTACATGTATATACACACAAAAAGCGACTAAGGAGTAAAAATTTTCAAATTTTTTAATTTTGTTCCAAAGCCGGGTGGATTGAATAAACATACATTTTTACATGTATATACACACAAAAACCGGCTAAGGAGTCCAAATTTTCATATTTTCAGATTTCGTTCAATTGGCGGGTGGATTGAATAAACATACATTTTTACACGTATGTACACACATAAGCCAGCTAAGAAGTCCAAATTTTCATATTTTCAGATTTCGTTCAATTGCCGGGTGGATTGAATTCAAAAGCTTTTTTTCTCTTATAAACACATATAAACGGGCTCAGAAGTCCAAATTTTCAAATTATTAGATTTCGTTCCATATCCGGGTGGAGTTAATTAACATGCAATATTACACGTATATGCACGCATAAACCGGGTAAGAAGTCGTATTTTCAAATTTTTAGATTTCGTTCCATAGCCGGGTGCACTGAATTAACATAAATTTTTACACGTATGTACACACATGAACCAGCTAAGAAGACCAGATTTTCAAATTTTTTAATTTTGTTCCAAAGCCGGGTGGATTGAATAAACACACATTTTTACACGTATGTACACACATAAACCAGCTAAGAAGTCCTAATTTTCATATTTTCAGATTTCGTTCAATTGGCGGGTGGATTGAATTCAAATGCTTTTTTTCTCTTATAAACACATATAAACGGGCTAAGAAGTCCAAATTTTCAAATTTTTAGTGTTCGTTCCATAGCCGCGTGCATTGAATTAACATACATTTTTACATTTATATACATACAATAACCGGCTAAGAAGTCCAATTTTTCAATTTTTTTGATTTCGTTCCATAGCCGGGTGCAATGAATAAACAGACATTTTTACACGTATGTACACACATAAACCAGGTAAGAAGTCCAAATTTACATATTTTCAGATTTCGTGCAATTGCCGGGTGGATTGAATTCAAATGCTTTTTTTCTCTTATAAACACATATAAACGGGCTCAGAAGTCCAAATTTTTAAATTTTTAGATTTCGTTCCATAGCCGCGTGCATTGAATTAACATACATTTTTACATGTATATACACACAAAAACCGGCTAAGGAGTCCAAATTTTCAAATTTTTAGATTTCGTTCCATAGCCGGGTGGATTGCAATAACATGTAATATTACACGTATATACACGCATAAACCGGCTAAGGAGTCCAAATTTTCCAATTTTTAGATTTTGTTCCATAGCCGGGTGCATTGAATTAACATAAATTTTTACATGTATATACACACAAAAACCGGCTAAGGAGTCCAAATTTTCAAATTTTTAGATTTCGTTCCATAGCCGGGTGGATTGCAATAGCATGTAATATTACACGTATATACACGCATAAACCGGCTAAGGAGTCCAAATTTTCATATTTTCAGATTTCGTTCAATTAGCCGGGTGATTGAATTCAAATGTTTTTTTTCTCTTATCAACACATATAAACAGGGCTAAGAAGTCAAATTTTCAAATTTTTAGTGTTCGTTCCATAGCCGGGTGCATTGAATTAACATACATTTTTACATGTATATACACTACAATAACCGGCTCAGAAGTCCAAATTTTCAATTTTTTTTATTTCGTTCCATAGCCGGGTGCAATGAATAAACATACATTTTTACACGTATGTACACACATAAACCAGCTAAGAAGTCCAAATTTTCATATTTTCAGATTTCGTTCAATTGCCGGGTGGATTGAATTCAAATGCTTTTTTCTCTATAAACAAATATAAACGGGCTCAGAAGTCCAAATTTTCAAATTTTTAGATTTCGTTCCATAATCCGGTGGCAGTTAATTAACATACAATATTACACTGTATATGCACACAATAACCGGCTAAGAAGTCGTAATTTTCAAATTTTTAGATTTCGTTCCATAGCCGGGTGCACTGAATTAACATACATTTTTACATGTATATACACACAATAACCGGCTCAGAGTCCAAATTTTAAATTTTTTTGATTTCGTTCTATAGCCGGGTGCAATGAATAAACATACATTTTTACACGTATGAACACACATAAACCAGCTAAGAAGACCAAATTTTCATATTTTCAGATTTCGTTCAATTGCCGGTGGATTGAATTCAAATGCTTTTTTTCTCTTATAAACACATATAAACGGGCTCAGAAGACCAAATTTTCAAATTTTAGATTTCGTTCCATAGCCGCGTGCATTGAATTAACATACATTTTTACATGTATATACACAATAAAAACCGGTTAAGGAGTCCAAATTTTCAAATTCTTAGATTTCGTTCCATAGCCGGGTGGATTGCAATAACATGTAATATTACACGTATATACACGCATAAACCGGCTAAGGAGACCAAATTTTCCAATTTTTAGATTTCGTTCCATAGCCGCGTGCTTTGAATTCAAATGTTTTTTTTCACGTATCAACACATATAAACAGGCTAAGAAGTCAAAATTTTCAAATTTTTAGTTTTCGTTCCATAGCCGGGTGCATTGAATTAACATACATTTTTACATGTATATACACACAATAACCGGCTCAGAAGTCCAAATTTTCAATTTTTTAGATTTCGTTCCATAGCCGCGTGCATTGAATTAACATAATTTTTACATGTATATACACACAATAACCGGCTCAGAAGTCCTAATTTTAAATTTTTTTGATTTCGTTCTTAGCCGGGTGCAATGAATAAAATACATTTTTACACGTATGTACACACATAAACCAGCTAAGAAGTCCAAATTTTCATATTTTCAGATTTCGTTCAATTGGCGGGTGGATTGAATACAAATGCTTTTTTTCTCTTATAAACACATATAAACGGGCTAAGAAATCCAAATTTTCAAATTTTTAGTGTTCGTTCCATAGCCGCGTGCAATGAATTAACATACATTTTTACATGTATATACATACGATAACCGGCTAAGAAGTCCAAATTTTCAATTTTTTTGATTTCGTTCCATAGCCGGGTGCAATGAATAAACATACATTTTTACACGTATGTACACACATAAACCAGCTAAGAAGTCCAAATTTTCATATTTTCAGATTTCGTTCAATTGCCTGGTGGATTGAATTCAAATGCTTTTTTTCTCTTATAAACACATATACATGGGCTCAGAAGTCCAAATTTTCAAATTTTTAGATTTCGTTCCATAGCCGCGTGCATTGAATTAACATAAATTTTTACATGTATATACACACAAAAACCGGCTAAGGAGTCCAAATTTTCAAATTTTTAGATTTCGTTCCATAGCCGGGTGGATTGCAATAACATGCAATATTACACGTATATACACGCATAAACCGGCTAAGGAGTCCAAATTTTCCAATTTTTAGATTTCGTTCCATAGCCGCGTGCTTTGAATTCAAATGTTTTTTTTCACGTATCAACACATATAAACAGGCTAAGAAGTCAAAATTTTCAAATTTTTAGTTTTCGTTCCATAGCCGGGTGCATTGAATTAACATACATTTTTACATGTATATACACACAATAACCGGCTCAGAAGTCCTAATTTTAAATTTTTTTGATTTCGTTCTTTAGCCGGGTGCAATGAATAAACATACATTTTTACACGTATGTACACACATAAACCAGCTAAGAAGTCCAAATTTTCATATTTTCAGATTTCGTTCAATTGGCGGGTGGATTGAATACAAATGCTTTTTTTCTCTTATAAACACATATAAACGGGCTAAGAAATCCAAATTTTCAAATTTTTAGTGTTCGTTCCATAGCCGCGTGCAATGAATTAACATACATTTTTACATGTATATACATACGATAACCGGCTAAGAAGTCCAAATTTTCAATTTTTTTGATTTCGTTCCATAGCCGGGTGCAATGAATAAACATACATTTTTACACGTATGTACACACATAAACCAGCTAAGAAGTCCAAATTTTCATATTTTCAGATTTCGTTCAATTGCCTGGTGGATTGAATTCAAATGCTTTTTTTCTCTTATAACACATATACATGGGCTCAGAAGTCCAAATTTTCAAATTTTAGATTTCGTTCCATAGCCGCGTGCATTGAATTAACATAAATTTTTACATGTATACACACAAAAACCGGCTAAGGAGTCCAAATTTTCAAATTTTAGATTTCGTTCCATAGCCGGGTGGATTGCAATAACATGCAATATTACACGTATATACACGCATAAACCGGCTAAGGAGTCCAAATTTTCCAATTTTTAGATTTCGTTCCATAGCCGCGTGCTTTGAATTCAAATGTTTTTTTTCACGTATCAACACATATAAACAGGCTAAGAAGTCAAAATTTTCAAATTTTTAGTTTTCGTTCCATAGCCGGGTGCATTGAATTAACATACATTTTTACATGTATATACACACAATAACCAGCTCAGAAGTCCAAATTTTCAATTTTTTTGATTTCGTTCCATAGCCGGGTGCAATGAATAAACATACATTTTTACACGTATGTACACACATAAACCAGCTAAGAAGTCCAAATTTTCATATTTTCAGATTTCGTTCAATTGGCGGGTGGATTGAATACAAATGCTTTTTTTCTCTTATAAACACATATAAACGGGCTAAGAAATCCAAATTTTCAAATTTTTAGTGTTCGTTCCATAGCCGCGTGCAATGAATTAACATACATTTTTACATGTATATACATACGATAACCGGCTAAGAAGTCCAAATTTTCAATTTTTTTGATTTCGTTCCATAGCCGGGTGCAATGAATAAACATACATTTTTACACGTATGTACACACATAAACCAGCTAAGAAGTCCAAATTTTCATATTTTCAGATTTCGTTCAATTGCCTGGTGGATTGAATTCAAATGCTTTTTTTCTCTTATAAACACATATACATGGGCTCAGAAGTCCAAATTTTCAAATTTTAGATTCGTTCCATAGCCGCGTGCATTGAATTAACATAAATTTTTACATGTATATACACACAAAAACCGGCTAAGGAGTCCCAAATTTTCAAATTTTTAGATTTCGTTCCATAGCCGGGTGGATTGCAATAACATGCAATATTACACGTATATACACGCATAAACCGGCTAAGGAGTCCAAATTTTCCAATTTTTAGATTTCGTTCCATAGCCGCGTGCTTTGAATTCAAATGTTTTTTTTCACGTATCAACACATATAAACAGGCTAAGAAGTCAAAATTTCAAATTTTTAGTTTTCGTTCCATAGCCGGGTGCATTGATTAACATACATTTTTACATGTATATACACACAATAACCAGCTCAGAAGTCCAAATTTTCAATTTTTTTGATTTCGTTCCATAGCCGGGTGCAATGAATAAACATACATTTTTACACGTATGTACACACATAAACCAGCTAAGAAGTCCAAATTTTCATATTTTCAGATTTCGTTCAATTGCCGGGTGGATGAATTCAAATGCTTTTTTTTCTCTTATAAACAAATATAAACGGGCTAAGAAGTCCAAATTTTCAAATTTTTAGATTTCGTTCCATATCCGGGTGGAGTTAATTAACATGCAATATTACACGTATATGCACGCATAACCGGGTAAGAAAGTCGTATTTTCAAATTTTTAGATTTCGTTCCATAGCCGGGTGCACTGAATTAACATAAATTTTTACCCGTATGTACACACAGGAACCAGCTAAGAAGACCAGATTTTCAAATTTTTAATTTTGTTCCAAAGCCGGGTGGATTGAATAAACACACATTTTTACACGTATGTACACACATAAACCAGCTAAGAATCCAAATTTTCAATTTTTTTGATTTCGTTCCATAGCCGGGTGCAATGAATAAACATACATTTTTACACGTATGTACACACATATACCAGCTAAGAAGTCCAAATTTTCATATTTTCAGATTTCGTTCAATTGCCGGGTGGATTGCATTCAAATTGCTTTTTTCCTCTTATAAACACATATAAACGGGCTCAGAAGTCCAAATTTTCAAATTTTTAGATTTCGTTCCATAGCCGCGTGCATTGAATTAACATAAATTTTTACATGTATATACACGCAAAAACCGGCTAAGGAGTCTAAATTTTCAAATTTTTAGATTTCGTTCCATAGCCGGGTGGATTGCAATAACATGCAATATTACACGTATATACACGCATAACCGGCTAAGGAGTCCAAATTTTCCAATTTTTAGATTTCGTTCCATAGCCGCGTGCTTTGAATTCAAATGTTTTTTTTCACGTAATCAACACATATAAACAGGCTAAGAAGTCAAAATTTTCAAATTTTTAGTTTTCGTTCCATAGCCGGGTGCATTGAATTACCATACATTTTTACATGTATATACACACAAAAGCGACTAAGGAGTAAAAATTTTCAAATTTTTTAGATTTCGTTCCATAGCCGGGTGGATTGCAATAACATGCATATTACACGTATATACACGCATAAACCAGCTAAGAAGTCCTAATTTTCATATTTTCAGATTTCGTTCAATTGGCGGGTGGATTGAATTCAATGCTTTTTTTCTCTTATAAACACATATAAACGGGCTAAGAAGTCCAATTTTCAAATTTTTAGTGTTCGTTCCATAGCCGCGTGCATTGAATTAACATACATTTTTACATTTATATACATACAATAACCGGCTAAGAAGTCCAATTTTCAATTTTTTTGATTTCGTTCCATAGCCGGGTGCAATGAATAAACAGACATTTTTACACGTATGTACACACATAAACCAGGTAAGAAGTCCAAATTTACATATTTTCAGATTTCGTGCAATTGCCGGGTGGATTGAATTCAAATGCTTTTTTCTCTTATAAACACATATAAACGGGCTCAGAAGTCCAAATTTTTAAAATTTTTAGATTTCGTTCCATAGCCGCGTGCATTGAATTAACATACATTTTTACATGTATATACACACAAAACCGGCTAAGGAGTCCAAATTTTCAAATTTTTAGATTTCGTTCCATATCCGGGTGGATTGCAATAACATGTAATATTACACGTATATACACGCATAAACCGGCTAAGGAGTCCAAATTTCCAATTTTTAGATTTTGTTCCATAGCCGGTGCATTGAATTAACATAAATGTTTACATGTATATACACACAAAAACCGGCTAAGGAGTCCAAATTTTCAAATTTTTAGATTTCGTTCCATAGCCGGGTGGATTGCAATAGCATGTAATATTACACGTATATACACGCATAAACCGGCTAAGGAGTCGAATTTTCCAATTTTTAGATTTCGTTCCATAGCCGCGTGCTTTGAATTCAAATGTTTTTTTTTCACGTATCAACACATATAAACAGGATAAGAAGTCAAAATTTTCAAATTTTTAGTTTTTCGTTCCATAGCCGGGTGCATGAATTAACATACATTTTTACATGTATATACACACAAAAAACCGGCTCAGAAGTCCAAATTTTCAATTTTTTTGATTTCGTTCCATAGCCGGGTGCATGAATAAACATACATTTTTACACGTATGTACACACATAAACCAGCTAAGAAGTCCAAATTTTCATATTTTCAGATTTCGTTCAATTGGGGTGGATTGAATTCAAATGCTTTTTTTCTCTTATAAACACATATAAACGGGCTCAGAATTCAATATTATCAAATTTTTAGATATCGTTCCATGTCCGGGTGGAGTTCATTAACATGCAATATTACACGTATATGCACGCTTAAACGGGTAAGAAGTCGTATTTTCAAATTTTTAGATTTCGTTCCATAGCCGGGTGCACTGAATTAACATACATTTTTACATGTATATACACAATAACCGGCTCAGAGTCCAAATTTTAAATTTTTTTGATTTCGTTCTATAGCCGGGTGCAATGAATAAACATACATTTTTACACGTATGAACACACATAAACCAGCTAAGAAGACCAAATTTTCATATTTTCAGATTTCGTTCAATTGCCGGGTGGATGAATTCAAATGCTTTTTTCCTCTATAACCATATAAACGGGCTCAGAAGACCAAATTTTCAAATTTTTAGATTTCGGTCCATATCCGCGTGCATTGAATTAACATACATTTTTACTGTATATACACATAAAAACCGGTAAGGAGTCCAAATTTTCAAAGTTCTTAGATTTCGTTCCATAAGCCGGGTGGATTGCAATAACATGTAATATTACACGTATATACACGCATAAACCGGCTAAGGAGACCAAATTTTCCAATTTTTAGATTTCGTTCCATAGCCGCGTGCTTTGAATATCAAATGTTTTTTTTTCACGTATCAACACATATAAACAGCTAAGAATCCAAAATTTCAATTTTTAGTTTTCGTTGCCATAGCCGGCGTGCATTGAATTAACATACTTTTTACATGTATATACACACAATAACCGGCATCAGAAGGCCAAATTTTCAAGTTTTTAGATTTCGGTTCCATAGCCGCGTGCATTGAATTAACATACATTTTTACATGTATATACACATAACCGGCTCAGAAGTCCAAATTTTAAATTTTTTTGATTTCGTTCTTTAGCCGGGTGCAATGAATAAACATACATTTTTACACGTATGTACACACATAAACCAGCTAAGAAGTCCAAATTTTCATATTTTCAGATTTCGTTCAATTGGCGGGTGGATTGAATACAAATGCTTTTTTTCTCTTATAAACATATAACGGGCTAAGAAATCCAAATTTTCAAATTTTTAGTGTTCGTTCCATAGCCGCGTGCAATGAATTAACATACATTTTTACATGTATATACATACGATAACCGGCTAAGAAGTCCAAATTTTCAATTTTTTTGATTTCGTTCCATAGCCGGGTGCAATGAATAAACATACATTTTTACACGTATGTACACACATAAACCAGCTAAGAAGTCCAAATTTTCATATTTTCAGATTTCGTTCAATTGCCTGGTGGATTGAATTCAAATGCTTTTTTTCTCTTATAAACACATATACATGGGTCAGAAGTCCAAATTTTCAAATTTTTAGATTTCGTTCCATAGCCGCGTGCATTGAATTAACATAAATTTTTACATGTATATACACAAAAACCGGCTAAGGAGTCCAAATTTTCAAATTTTTAGATTTCGTTCCATAGCCGGGTGGATTGCAATAACATGCAATATTACACGTATACACGCATAAACCGGCTAAGGAGTCCAAATTTTCCAATTTTTAGATTTCGTTCCATAGCCGCGTGCTTTGAATTCAAATGTTTTTTTTCACGTATCAACACATATAAACAGGCTAAGAAGTCAAAATTTTCAAATTTTTAGTTTTCGTTCCATAGCCGGGTGCATTGAATTAACATACATTTTTACATGTATATACACACAATAACCAGCTCAGAAGTCCAAATTTTCAATTTTTTTGATTTCGTTCCATAGCCGGGTGCAATGAATAAACATACATTTTTACACGTATGTACACACATAAACCAGCTAAGAAGTCCAAATTTTCATATTTTCAGATTTCGTTCAATTGCCGGGTGGATTGAATTCAAATGCTTTTTTTCTCTTATAAACAAATATAAACGGGCTAAGAAGTCCAAATTTTCAAATTTTTAGATTTCGTTCCATATCCGGGTGGAGTTAATTAACATGCAATATTACACGTATATGCACGCATAAACCGGGTAAGAAGTCGTATTTTCAAATTTTTAGATTTCGTTCCATAGCCGGGTGCACTGAATTAACATAAATTTTTACCCGTATGTACACACAGGAACCAGCTAAGAAGACCAGATTTTCAAATTTTTTAATTTTGTTCCAAAGCCGGGTGGATTGAATAAACACACATTTTTACACGTATGTACACACATAAACCAGCTAAGAAATCCAAATTTTCAATTTTTTTGATTTCGTTCCATAGCCGGGTGCAATGAATAAACATACATTTTTACACGTATGTACACACATATACCAGCTAAGAAGTCCAAATTTTCATATTTTCAGATTTCGTTCAATTGCCGGGTGGATTGCATTCAAATGCTTTTTTCCTCTTATAAACACATATAAACGGGCTCAGAAGTCCAAATTTTCAAATTTTTAGATTTCGTTCCATAACCGCGTGCATTGAATTAACATACATTTTTACATGTATATACACACAAAAACCGGCTAAGGAGTCCAAATTTTCAAAATTTTAGATTTCGTTCTATAGCCGGGTGGATTGCAATAACATGCAATGTTACACGTATATACACGCATAAACCGGCTAAGGAGTCCAAATTTTCATATTTTCAGATTTCGTTCAATTGCCGGGTGGATTGAATTCAAATGCTTTTTTTCTCTTATAAACACATATAAACGGGCTAAGAAGTCCAAATTTTCAAATTTTTAGTGTTCGTTCCATAGCCGCGTGCATTGAATTAACATACATTTTTACATTTATATACATACAATAACCGGCTAAGAAGTCCAAATTTTCAATTTTTTTTATTTCGTTCCATAGCCGGGTGCAATGAATAAACATACATTTTTACACGTATGTACACACATAAACCAGCTAAGAAGTCCAAATTTTCATATTTTCAGATTTCGTTCAATTGCCGGGTGGATTGAATTCAAATGCTTTTTTCCTCTTATAAACACATATAAACGGGCTCAGAAGTCCAAATTTTCAAATTTTTAGATTTCGTTCCATAACCGCGTGCATTGAATTAACATACATTTTTACATGTATATACACACAATAAACGGCTAAGAAGTCCAAATTTTCAAATTTTTAGATTTCGTACCATATCCGGGTGGAGTGAATTAACATACATTTTTACATGTATATACACACAATAACCGGCTAAGAAGTCCAAATTTTCAATTTTTTTGATTTCGTTCCATAGCCCGGTGCAATGAATAAACACACATTTTTACACGTATGTACACACAAAAACCAGCTAAGAAGTCCAAATTTTAATATTTTCAGATTTCGTGCAATTGCCGGGTGGATTGAATTCAAATGCTTTTTTTCTCTTATAAACACATATAAACGGGCTCAGAAGTCCAAATTTTTAAAATTTTTAGATTTCGTTCCATAGCCGCGTGCATTGAATTAACATACATTTTTACATGTATATACACACAAATACCGGCTAAGGAGTCCAATTTTTCAAATTTTTAGATTTCGTTCCATAGCCGGGTGGATTGCAATAACATGTAATATTACACGTATATACACGCATAAACCGGCTAAGGAGTCCAAATTTTCCAATTTTTAGATTTCGTTCCATAGCCGCGTGCTTTGAATTCAAATGTTTTTTTTCACGTATCAACATATAAACAGGCTAAGAAGTCAAAATTTTCTTTTAGTTTCGCCATAGCCGGGTGCATTGAAAACATACATTTTAACATGTATATACACACAAAAACCGGCTAAGGAGTCCAAATTTTCAAATTTTTAGATTTCGTTCCATAGCCGGGTGGATTGCATAACATGTCAACACGTATATA